>MU122198.1:256272-280721 GCA_014904905.1 Wilcoxina mikolae CBS 423.85 | reverse complement strand
TTTTACACACTATCTATCTTGGTATTCTGAAGCATTTGATGCAGTGGATAGTGCCATTTTTGGAGTTTCACAAACGAATTGACCGATTCAATGATCTTTGGGCAATAATGCCTCATTATCCAGGATTTGCACAATTCAATAAGCCCTACACAGCCGTGACACAATGGAGTGGCAAAGAGATGAAAGCATTAGGCCGTGTTATTGTTCCCATTGTCGCGACGACACTTTTCGATCCTTCTTCGGAGCAGCAAGGTCCATTCAAATCCGCCATGCTCTGTGGCAAAAACCTCTTCTACTTTCACCTCATGACTCAGTATCACAACCATACCGATGCGACAATCACATATATGGAAGACTATCTCAGTGAATTTCATTTTCACAAAGACGTCTTTAGTCATTTTCGTGCCAAAAAGTCAACCAAGAAGGTTGCCGAAGCTCTGCGAAAGCAGCTCGCCATCGATATGCAACATGAGTGCGAAAATGATTCTGCATGGTCACGTCTTTCCACAGCGGAAAAACATGATCGCATCGACGAGGACAAAATTCAAATCGTTTCAGAAATAGCGTCGCACTTGAGTGATGAGTCTGACTTCAACTTTGTCAAGATGCATCTGTTGAACCACTTTTCAGATCACATACGTCAGCTAGGGCAATTATCAAATGTAAGCTCTGAACTACCGGAAAGGTCGGTGATGGACTTGAAAGATGCGTACCGACAATCAAACCGCCATGAGCCATCTTTCCAGATTTTGCACACCAAAGCCAGGAACGAGGTGTTCCAATTCAAAGATCTAAATCTCAACGCCGAAAAACGTCGTCATGAAAACCAAAATCTATTTCCCACGTGTCCAGCGATTTGAATGATGAAAAATCACCGGCCATGAATCAAGTTTTCAGCAGACCTCTCATTCTGGTGTGGAATGCCAAAAGGGGAACTTCAGAATCACATAGCATGGTGTTTAATAAGATATGGTAACTACACCGGATATGTCTATAACGACGAAGAATTTCGTCGTCTACAAAACCCAAAATACAGTTGTTATAATTCAGCAGCCATTCCAGTGACATCATTTCAAGGCGACAAGCAGAGGATTCACATTGTACGATGCACTGGAACCAACCAATGGAGGAAGCATAAGCCTCCCCGAAATGATACAGTTTTACTCTGGGATGGAACGCAGGGACAGTTCAAGTCAACCAGAGGACAAATTCCAGCGAGAATACGATGTCTTTTAGTCATTGAGGATACGGAGTCAAATCAACGATCACTTTTGGCCCTTGTCATCACAATGGTTGCAGGCCCAATGCGCGAGGTTCCGTGGATGGTGATTGTTGAGCAGCGAGATCAGGCACCGACATTACCTTTGGAGGACGGTAGTTATCGTCGAAAACCCCTTTTTGGCGTTGGATCGACGTATGTCATCCCTTTACACATAATTCAGTGTGCAGCCCAAATGCTTCCATTTTCTTCTGATCCAGATAATAGTCGATGGTTTTTAAATAATACTATTGACTTAGATGCGTTCAATTTATTGTATGAGTAGATAGGACACTTGAAATCATCGTTGCGCATATTGTATAAGTCAATCACTTTTATACGTGGAAGAAATTTGTATATTAGTAAATATTAGACCTAGCGGTGCGAAATGTGCAGCTCTGACGACGGAATATGGCTTCGCGTACAATAATATGTGATAACGATGATATAAGTTGATCTTACCATGAGATCAGGATAAGTGGGAACTAAATCTTAAGCGAGAACCTTAAAAATTGACAATGAGTGTTGTTACGTGAGTTGCCAACATGGCGACGACTATTTTAAATGCTTGGAGTACGAATTTTGTATGGTGAGGGTGGCAGCACGGGGTCAAGATTCAGTAACACTTAGAACGTTCAGAACAGTATCGACCGTACCGTACCGACTCGGAAAGCAAATTAGTTTTTGCTGATGTACCCAAAGAACCCCTTCCGACGTATGGTCACAGTTGGCCACAACAGCAGAGTGTTCGTTTAAATGCGGCGACCGACAGGGTGAGAAGAAACGGTGAAACTACGATCGGATGACGATATGCAATGGGACGCGTGGTATTGACGCTGGGCGCGGAGTAAGCCGCCACTAGGGTGTCTCTGACGGCTCTGACGGATCGCGTCCACTCTGACGGAGCCATTCTGCCCGTACAGAAAATTTGTTTGCTGATGAAGGCTAGATGCGAAGCTATATGGTTCGTTTAAGGTGCTAAAGGTACTTTCACCCACAGCAATAAAACTTGAATTCCCTAAGTGTTGGCGAATCCATAATGCTTACCATGTCTCTCTCATCGAACCTTATCGAATGGCTACTGTTCCCATCGCATCTGCACCAGAACTTGTTACCAGCAAAGGAAACGAATTAGGTTATGATGTACATGGCTACAAATACGAAACAGGGTATGAGGTTGACGAGATCATGGGCAGCCAGTATAGCAAGGAACGAAAAAAGGTGCTATAGCTGGGTGAATGGAAAGGGTATCCAGACGAAGAAGACTGTACTGAGGAACCTTATGAGAACTTCAATGACAAGGGGTTATTGAGGGATTATCATATGCGGAATCCCCAGGCAGCTAAGAACAAGAGGTTGTACTAGTACCTTTTCCCCATGAAGGGTTTTTAACGGCTAGCAAGACACCTAGAAAAAGGAATTGGTTTTGAGGGACAAGGGGTGACATTTTTTACCAAGAAGGAATGCAGGGACTTTGGGTTTGGGGCACAAAAGGTGTAAAACTGGGAGCGTCAGTCCTGTTTTACCAGTACAAGTAGTATCCCTACTGCTTTCAGGACTTGCTTGCGATGGAAGTTATGAAGATTCGCTCAGGATGTGAAAGTCACTAAAGATAAAGATTCAAGACAAAGATGTTTGGCTTTCCAATGCGTATGTTGTTAAGGCTTATTCTCCTCGTCAAGAAGCTTGCCCTTCTACCCTCAGAGATTCTAGAGGTCTTTATACCTCGATCCTCTCGCTCTAATAATTACTTCTATCTATACTGGTCAAATGGGCTCCTCTACCTAACCTTCCTTTCGAACCAACGTCCTTCCTACCCTTCACCACTGTTTTGGACCTTCCACATCTTTCCGCTCAGATCCCTAACTCAGAAGAATAGGACCCCTACTGACATCAGTGCTTCGGACTTCTGTGGTCCGGACCTTTCGTATCGTTTTCCATCGCCTTGCTTCCAGGCAAATGGTATCCTTTCAATCGTGAGGGACATCAGAGGCTTCGTCAGCTACGCTGCAAACGCAGGTGTTTTGGTATCTACAGCCTCTCAGCTGTCTTCGGACTATCGATGACATGAGCTGGCAGAGTATCGACCCAATAGCCACCGCTTAATCGTTTATCAGTGGTGTGGTTGACTGCATGACAGCTTACCTGATTTCGTTGGTTGTGAGTGATATTCTATGTAGTTTCGATGACGTTCAGGTTTGGTGCTTGTACTATCCTAATGTGGCTATCGTCGAGTAATCGTTGGTGTCCCCGCTCCGATAGCCTTTGGTGATGTACAGCTTGTGAGGTGTAACACTACCTCCTCCCTTACAGAGTGCGTCTCTGAACGATCTTACTAATCTACTCTTCGTTGCTTTGGTAAAAAATGACCTCTTGTGCCCAAAATCCAAAGTCCTCCTTTTCCTTCTTGGTAAAATATGACCCCTTGTGCCCAAAAACAGATTCCATTCCCTAGGTGTCTTGCTAGCCGTTAAAAACCCTTCGTGGGGAAAAGGTACTAGCACAACCTCTTGTCCTTAGCCACCTGAGGAATCCGCTTATGAAAGGCCTTCAACAACCCTTTATCATTGAAGTTCTCATATGGATCCTCAGTCCAATCTGTTTTCTCTGGATACTCTGTCCATTTAACTAGATATAACACCTTCTTTCGATCCTTGCTATACTGGCTGCCCATGATCTCCTCAACCTCATAACCTGTTTCGTACTCATAGCCATCTAAATCGTAGCCTGGTTCGTTTCTTTCGCTGCTAGCGAATTATGGTGCAGGTCTGATTGGAACAGTGGCCGTTCAATAGGGTTCAATGAGAGAGACATGGAAAGCATTATGGATTGGCCAACGCTTAGGCAATTCAGGCTTAACTGCTGTGGGCGAGAGTACCTTTAGCACTTTGAAAGGACCGTGTATCTTTGCATCTAGATTTCTAGATGGACGTCTGGTCTTGAGGTTTTTTCAATTTAGCATAACTAGATTACCAACCGAATGCTTCGGAGGTTCCTTAGCACGTTTATCATGGTACTTCCCCATTGTCTCTTGTACCTTTTCTAAACCTTTTCGTCATAGGTCTTGCATGCTTGTCATCCAATGGATATAGTTCCTTGATGCCGGGTTCTTTGCTTCTGCTTCAATGGGCCAATTTGTTCAAGGATCGATTCCATAATTCGCAAAGACAGGTGACATGCCAGTTGCGGTGGTGAGTGAGTTGTTGTAGGCATACTCTGCAATTGGCAACATCTCAGACCAGTTATCCTGTTCATAGTTGCAGTAGTTTCGTAGATAACACTCCAACGTTTTGTTTACTCTTTCTGTTTGACCATCAGTCTGTGGATGAAATGGTGATGACATTCTCAATTGAATATCAAGGGCTTCGACCAAAGAGGACCAAAATGCTGAGGTGAATCGAGAATCTCTGTCTGATACTATGTTCAATGGTAGACCATGAAATCTCCATACTTCCTTCAGGAAGAACATAACCAGGTCTGTGGCTTTCTTCTCGCCATCTTTCAGTGGTATGAAGTGTGCCATCTTTGTGAATCTGTCAACGATAACCAAGACCGATGAACAACCATCAGATACATGTACATCGATGATGTAATCCATAGAGATTGAATCCCATGGATGGTACGCTAATTTGAGAGGTTGTAAAAGACCGTAGGGAGCGTGACGAGCTGCTTTGTTCTTTTGACATTCAGGGTATGAGCGGACATAGTCCTTGATTAATTTCCCCATCTCTGGCCAAAAGAAGTTCCTTCGAACCATCTCTTTTGTCTTGTCCTAACCGATATGTCCTGCTACCTTCGAATCATGCTGTGCTTCGAGTATTTGTTTTCGTAACTGTAGATTGTCTGGGATCCACAGCCTGCCTTTATAATAAAGGGCGTCGTTCTCAAAAGAGATGGCAGGGCTTGGACTTCCTTCCATTGCTCTAACGTATTCTTCCTGCCATGCACCATCGTTATTTGCAGCCCCTACCACTGCTTCTAATAACCAAGAATTGAACTTGACTACTGGGATTGACCTCAACTTAGCAGAAGAAATTATTATCTGTTCGCCTCGTAACTTGGCTGCTGTCACCTGGAGTGTATCCGCTTCAGATGTTACGAACTGATCGGGCCTTAAAACGCGATGTAATGGTTGATTTTCGTTTTCTTCGATACTACCCCCCCCATTTTCTGGGCGGTACTCCGAACGCCTAGACAATGCATCAGGTTTCCCATTTGCACTGCCTGGTCGGTAGAATATCTTGAAATCTTAACCAGCTAATTCCTGTCCCCAGAAGGCTTGCCTCCGATTCAGTATCTTAGTAGTGTTAAAGTACTTAAGATTCTTGTGGTCGGTAAACACACTGATTTGATGGGCTGCACCTTCGAGACAACGTCTCCATTCTTTAAAGGAAGATACTATTGCTAGCATCTCCTTGTCGTGGATCCCATAGTTAATCTCTGCCTTATCCATCTTTCGAGAGTGGTAGGCCACAGGGTGTAATCGTCCATCAATCACTTGGGAAAGGACCGCACCGATAGCGATGTCACTAGCATCAGTCTCAATTACTACAGGATGCTCAGGTTCGAAGTGACGAAGGATGGGTGCCTCAGTGTAACACTTCTTTAACAAATCGAAAGCCTGTTGACAGCCTGGGTTTGCCTTCCAATCGAACCTCTCACCAGTTTGTTTGGTAAGGTCTGTCAATGGCCTGCAGATTCTCGAAAAGTCCTTTATGAAGCGTCGATAGAAATTCTCAAATCCTAAGAATGACTGAACATCCTTGACTGAGTCTGGTGTTTACCATTTCAGGATAGTATCAACCTTGTCCTCTGACATGCTGACACCTTCTCCAAATATGATATATATGAGGAATTCAACTTGTTTCTGATGCCATTCGCATGTATCTGGTGCAATAGCCAAGTTGTTTTCCTGTCATCTACGAAGGACTTCTCTAGTCAATCGTATGTGCTCTTCATTGTCTTTGACATAGATAAGGATATCATCTATTTAAACCACAACTCCATGATCAATTAGATCTCTCAGGATCACGTTCATCATATCATGGAATGAGGCTGGTGCATTTGCCAATCCAAATGCCATAACCAAATATTCATAGTGTCCGTATCTTGTACGAAATGCTGTTTTCCATTCGTCTCCTGGCTTTATTCGAATGAGATTGTATCCAGACTTTAGGTCAATCTTTTGTAAAGAACTTAGAGCCAGTAACTCCGTACATAAGTTCGTTCATCAGTGGCAAAGGATACCGATTTATAATCGTGATGCGGTTCAGTCCTCGGTAATCCACCCACAACCTTAAACCCCTTCCCTGAGGCTTTGCAATAAAGAGTATTGGTGCTGGAGCTGGCGACTTGCTTGGACGAAACTTGCCGGAATCGAGCATTTCCTTTAGGTACTCTTTAAGGACCGAAAGTTCTTTTTCAGAAAGAGCATAGATGGCACCGCACGGAGGTTGTTCCCCTTGTTTTAAGTCTATTGGATGGTCAAATGATCGATGTGGTTGTAGAGCGTTGGCGGTTTCTCCATTATATACTGACTGAAAGTCTCGATACTACCATGGACTTCGCTCAACCCAATCGACCTCCATTTCGCCTGCTGCATTGATCTGCATAGACCCAATTACTTTGATCTACAGTGGATCAGAACCAAACTTGAGGATGCTATCGTCATATTAAATGTAAGGACGTACGTCCTCGTAAGGATGGATACGTGTAGATACAGTTGCAAACGGGAATAAGAAATATAGATATCAATTGTACAGTATGTAGGTATGGTAATCGCTAGCGTGCCAAAAGCACCTCGCCAGGTGATTATATATGAAGGGTGCTTACCCGGCCTCAGCAGCAAAGTGCACTTGCGAGGGCCAAGTGCACTTGTGAGGGCCAAGTGCACCTGGAAGAGCCAAGTGCGTTTGGGAGCCCAAGTGCACCTGGTACCGCCATTACATCATCCCCCTCTTTATCCGCAGACCTCCTGGGCTGCATCACATATATACATAAAGAAGAACACGATTAGGTGCGTACGCCTTCGTATGTCTGCATAAGTGCTGCGACCGATCGGTGCCATCACGGCGGCCTCACGGCGGATATGGTGCACGGGGAAATCCACCTCCAGTGCTAGGTGGTAAAACCCGTGCCGACGCCATATATACCGGGCCGAGATCCATAAGAAACGAAGAGAAGAAAGAGAAGAGAAGGAAACGTCCAATTGACCCTGATTCCTCCAAGTCCACCTCCGAATCGAAGCCGCTCCAGAAAGCTTGCAAGTCCATGGTTCCGAATGTCCAAGTGGATATCCATTTTTCTCCGAATCCAAGCAATTAATCTCCGTAGTGCTATCTCAGTGGTACTCGAATAGGTAAATGCCATTGGCTGACTTGCGGGTTCCATTTGGCATCGATATATCGTAGTTGACACATGATATGTCGGGCGAAGTCTCGACTTGGGACTCATCGATTGATTGTTCGTATACAATTTCTTTCGTTGAACGCGTTTGTGAACGTCATCTGAGGGTAAGGCCATCGCGGCCGGTAATGCATCTCTGCAGCGGTCAACTAGCATAATTGCATGATGCACTTATGTTGGTCATAGCTGCTGCTTTTGAGAGCTTTTCGAATTTGTATGATTTCTCCAATTTTATGTCTCTGTGCTTTTCGTATATCCAAGCACACGGCGGGTCTCTTCGGAGATAGCCTCCGCTCCTGGTGCTGATCATATGCGTCTTACCGATTGGCTCCAAGTTGATTCGTATATCGGTTATCGGGATTGGACTTCCCATCTTTATTCTACTTCGGATCCAGTGGTGGTTGTTTGACTTGTGTCAGCCTCTCTCTGCCCTCGATTCCAGTCATCATATGTTGACATGCATTCGTACATGCCCATTCGAGTTGCGGTATCTAACTCGTCAGTGTGCCATAAGGTTGTAATCACAAAGTAACCAAGAATGCCTCCACTCCAGTGCATCAAGGCAGCCATTCTCCGATTTCAATGCCTTCGACTTCCAAATCCACGAAAGTAGTGGGTTTTTCATACGCCATGCCCTTTCGAGCCTAGCTGTATGGGTCACACACTAAATTTAGCTTGATACGGTTAATCACCACTATCGGCGGCAAGGTCAATCGATTATCATCATGGCTTTGTTCAGTCAAGGCCAATTGCAGAGCATATTCTTTCATTGATATATCTAATTCGTAAGCATTCCGTACAAGGTCATAGTTACCATGCCATTCGGTGCGCTCGCTCTTTCGGCTCTGAAGATCCAACGCGGTAGCATTCTCATATGTCCATTAAGGGTTGCAGCCGGTTCACATTCCGCGCAGCTTGACATCTCGATTGCTGCTTTAGCTTGCTCTCTGCCGTTAGCACTGGGTGCGGTTGACTCCATTGATCTTTGGTTGCAGCTGATTGTGCATTCGTTGCATTCGGTGGTGCTTCCGGTGATTCGGAGCCGCTGACGTACTTCCATATGTACGCGTTCATCGTATGCCAATAGAAATCCCTAGAAACTAACTCAGTAGTTTTAAGTAGTGTTGGCAACGAACCGCCCGGGGTTCGTACAATTAACGAACCGATTTGGTCCGTCTGAACCGGATCCTTGCCAAGCCTTTCGCCTCAAACCCCACCATTTCGACCTACAACTGCGAACAAAAATAACTAAGCGAGTGCTTGTCCGATCGGCTCGATTTTTGGTGCATCTTGTAGCAAACCTCTCTCGCTACAAGATGCGATGAAATCGAGCCGATCGGGCAAGAACTCGATTACCTATTATCGTTCGAAGATAGATGGTTCGCGAACCGGTTCGGACAAACCTCGGAACTTCGCCCAAATCTCGGTTCAAATCCGGATCGAACCGTGCCCTGGTTCGAACCGCGACGAACCGATCAGCTTTGTTGCCAACTCTAGTTTTAAGAGCTCCAAAGTGACTGGACTCGGAGTTGTCATAAAAGAGACATATCACTTTACCGCGGAGGGCCCTTCCGCAGGGATATATATCCTCCCCTCGTAGGTCAGAGCTCCAGCGATGACACTCAATTGGTTCTCGTCTTCGGCTTCGGCTTCAGCTTCGACTGTTTCTTTGGCTGTAGCCGATGGGTTATCGACTAGCTTACCCGAGATGTCGATCGCCAATGGGTCAGTAGCCTGAGCCTTCTTTATCGCCTGTAAGAGGTCATCTTAGGTTTCGACTGTCAGAGTCGCCAAAAGCCGTCCGACAGGCTTCTCGTAGCCGATCTCGTAATCGGGCCGTCTCAATGGGCCGTCTGCGGGGGTTTTGTGCGAAACTAAGTGCACTTACGAGGCCAGGTGCACTTGATGCCTGCAGGATGGTGGGTTATCGTTCCAGCACTTCTGGTGCGGATTTCGTCATAGTAGCGGTTTCTCGGATTCCAGAACGGTCATTCCCGTCTTTTTGAGGTCGGTGCTCTGTCGACGACTAAATGCGGTGTCGATTCTCATCGATTCCCATCGAATTTCTCGGTAAGACGGTTTGGATTGCCATTGGGGCTTTCCTGCTTCTGTCTCTGCATCCAGTTGCAAGTATCGCAGAATCTCTTTTAAAGTAAGAGTTTCTTAAACAAAGGATAGACTTCAACGTAACCTTGTATCGCCATATCGGCAAGAAGACTGGTTATCCTTCTCAAGAGTGTGCACGATTGCGCACGGTACTGAAGAATCTGCATTCCGTGGCTCTCCCGTGGCTCAATAAGTGCCATCCGTCAAGGAGCCGTTTCGATTCTTGATTGTACTCGGGTTGTGAGCTCGGTAGTCAACATCAGAATTTCAAGTCTCGGTTCTTCTTCTTTGCAAAAGTATCGGCTCTGCCACCGGTCATGTTGACCGCTGGATGACACCAGGGGTCAGGTGTGTCTCGATGTAGGCCTTTAGAGTTCTTGACTCAACCTCCGACAGGTAATAAATACGTCCATGTGGCAGCTTGTACCCACGGTCGATCGCATGGTCAATTGACCGGTGCGGTGGCAGTGTCACTGCCTTCGCCTTACTAAAGACCTCAACGAATTCCTGATACTTGGCTGGTATATGACCGCCATCGTCGGTCGGTACTACCAGCGCTCCGGTCTCGTCCGCTCCAGTCTCGTCCGATCCAGTCTCGTCTGCTCCATCTGCACATGTTAGTATTAAGTTCTTATATGAGATTGGAAGGGAAGGTTGGAATCCAGGAGTAGCGGTACCGCCGGCCCACCACAATGGAGCATGACCGTGGCGCGATTCCTGCCTTCGTGACTCGGCGAGCCGGTAGCAGTCATTGAAGCCCCGCATTGTTGGTAACTCTTCTGCCGCAACTACCGCCACTGCTCCCTGGTCGCCCATCCAGCATTGGAGTTTCTCATCTGAGATCCCGCGACATGATGATGCTCTCAGCAGCCCGGTGCACTCCCCAAACTGTAGGGTGAATGCCATGACAACCTCGTTGCCTTCAAGGAGGTCGTCGAATGTGGTTGCTCCAAGGAAACCAATGTTCGGAGGCTTACCACCGGGCCCCAGCGAAGTTCCGTTGGTATCCGCGTACGGGGATTCCCATTCGTGGCCTGCGGTCCACTAGGGGTTCGCAAGGCCACGAGTCGACCGGCCTTCTAGTCGATTTCCGAGTTTCGGGCCTTGAAACAAGGTAATCCCCAAACCAAGTCGTATGCCTTCATGGGCACAATCAAGACATCCGATTCGTCAACCGGTGCCAAGCTTTCAAAATACTGAACCGAGAGAGTAGCCTTTCTACTTTCTCTTGCAGACAACATCTCGCTGCCGTCGAGACTCGAGGTTGCAATGAATGATGGTTTGTTCCAGACGCCGAGCTGCCCTCGCAGCTTGGGAGTCATGAGCCGCCGCCACCGGTGGTTTTTCCACCGTACGTTGTTTCGACGGCCAAGTAGACGTCCATCCCGTTTGAATAAGACGAAGGAGAGGTCCATCCCGCTTGGATCAGACGAAGGAGAGGTCCATCCCGCTCGGATAAGACGTAGGAGAGATCCATCCTGCCTAGGGATCCAACCAAGTAGACGTCCAGCCGGCTCGGATAAGACGACTCCGTCGATGTGCGAAGGATCGCTCGTTTTCGATTGAGAATCGATTTACTCCCCACTTGGATCACTCCTATGGCGATAACAATCGGCATCGTGCAGTCGGTAGTCATTGTTGTCTCCTATGGCATCGCCGTTTCTCCAACAATGATCGGTAACTCAATTGAGTCTCACCGAGGGGTAATGGTGATTGTAGTTGGATCAGGTATCGATTGTATATTAGTGAACGATGTGAGGAGAATCCGGCTTCTTGCTCATCAGTCTTGTAGAATCACACAATGGAGTATCGGCTTTGATTCTGCTTGACACTTTAGAACATTCGGGGTTAACTTCCCACTCTAAGCTGTTTCATGATCTGCGATTGCAGCTCCACTAAGTCTTGAACTCTGCCCATTGGTAGTCTTTCTCCGTAAGTACACTTCCATGCTCGTGTAACCATTCTCCGCAAGTGCACTTCGTCTGTGCAATGCTGACGCTCGTAGGTACGCTTCAGAGCTTCCGCTCAGGTCGGAGAAGGTAATCGTCAAGTGCGCTTCAGAGCTTCCACTCAGGTCAGAGAAGGTAACTGTGAAGTGCACTTAATCGAACGCATTAATCGTCGGTGACTTCTGGCCAGTCTCGATCATCAATGAACTGACGCGTTCATGATAAATGACCAGTGTATCAGAGTCGATTGACCTCTAAATCGTCCCGGAATTGACTCCTAGCGATGATAATCTCTATGGGTTCCGAGTAGTGACGTGTTGGAAAAGATGTAACGAAGAACCAATTAATCGATATGTGAGACTAACGTTGATGAAAGTTCGATTCGTCTCGATCAACCGTTCATATGCGATGGATCTCGGTAAACCCCTTTCGAAGTCTTCTCAGCAGTGGTCATAAGGACCAGTGACGTGTTCCTCGTGGTCAATTGACCTCTGAATCAACTCTGATCTGTCACTGCCATCGTCAATTCACTTAATTTAGGTGTACTTATCAAGCATCGACATTTATAGATCGTGAGAGTATGTGTGTGAATGTCTAAAGATCATGGTCGGTGATGCGACTCGTTCGAAGTTGTCATGTCGAGTATGTGACACCACACTTGGGGCGCATTGACTTCTGAATCGTCTCTGCGGCGGTCAATTGACTCGATTGAAGGGTATACATATCCTCATTTCATCAATCTAGTGATGATACTCGTTGCAGGTCGAGAAGAGAGTTTTCAAGTTCTCAGGGCATGTATAATGGCAGGTGACACGTCCCTTCGTGACCGATTGTCATCTAAATCATGTTGGAATCGTCCCTAGTACCGTCAATCAACTCAATTGGATGATTACTTATCTTGTATCAACAATCTAACGATAGTTCTCGGTGTAGGTCTGACGTGTCAAAAAAGTAAGGAGATCACGAAATCCCGTGAGCGAAACGTATCTGGTGACTGAAAAGCGATTATAGTGTAAGGATGTACATCCTCTTATGGATGGATACGTGTAGATACCGTCGCAAACGGGAATAAGTAATATAGATATCAATTGTTGTAATGGCGGCCGGCCTATGGGAGGGTAACCGCCCATCCGCCCAGTATATAGTCAGATCGTGCGAGTGCTCTTGCACGCCATCGATAACCTTACCCATTGAATCCACCTCATTCTGGAATCCTCGTTTGCAACCGTATCTACCTTATACTCATATATGAGGCCGTACTCGGACGTACGCCCTTACACTGTTATCGTTCTTTAGTAATTGGATACGTTTCACTCACGGGATTTCGTGAATTACCCCTGTTCGACTCGTTACTACTCGCTACCTATCATCGAGAAGTCGTACGAATACACGAGATTACTTCGAGAAATCACACACGCGATCAACCTATCATCGAGAAATTCTACGAATCGACAAGAGATTACCTCGAGATATCCTACGGGTCTCATTACCCCTTTTTATTGACGCGTCGCATCGAACTCAACGCGAAGTCGAAAGACAGAAGGATAACCGAAGACGAGATAAGACCCAAAGACACTATAAGGCCCAAAGACGAAGTACGACGAGCATTTCGGTTCAGTGTTTTGAGCATCTTTATTGTCACACGGCTGCTCAGGCGGCTCGGTCTACTGCTACTTTATGGTCGCGAGGCTGCTCAGGCGGCTCGGGCTACAGCTACCTTATGGTCCCGAGGCCGCTCAGGCTACTCGGGCTACCATACGAACCGGCATTCATCTGAACCCGGACCTTGGTGGGCAGGTGGTGATGTCTGCGAAGGAGAGTCGAAGGTCGGAGGGCATGGTCGCAGGGCAAAAGTCGGAGGGCAACCGAAAGTCGCAGGACGAAGCCAAGAGTAGTCGATGACGGATGGGATGACCGTACCTACGATCCGGATTTCAAGCGGACGCGATCACGATCATCGTTTGCACGGAAGTGCATGTACCTTATCGAAGTGCACATGAATCGAAATACAAAGCTCTCAAGTGCACTTGACGATTACCTCCCTACGATCTGAGCGGAAGCTCTGAAGCGCACTTGACGATTACCTTTCTACGATCTGAGCGGAAGCACTCAAGGGCACTTGACGATTACCTCCCTACGATGTGAGCGGAACCTCTGAAGCGCACTTGCCGATTATCTTCCTACGATCTGAAGCCCACTTGACGATTGCCTTCCATGGAACTGAGCGGAAGCTCCGAAGCGTACCTACAAGCGTCAGCATTGCAAGGAAGTGCACATACGGAGAAAGACTACCGAGGGCACAAGCTTTCGGCGAGCTAAGCGCACTTGATTGATATTGTAAGTTCGATCTTCTCTTGGATGCTAACAAGTTAGACAATTGACGAACCACATACGATCGATTACGAGCCAATGACGTTTACCGATACGAGCACCACCGAGACTGCACTACGGAAGCTATGGATGCATGGGCTTGGATATGGAGATATGGAGATATGGAGATATGGAGGTTACAGGGGTCAATTGGACGTTTCCTTCTTGATTTCTCCTTCTCTTCTCTTCTTATTGGATCTCGGCCCGGTACAAATGGCGACGGCACGGGTTTTTCTACCTACCACTGGAGGTTGTCTTTCTCTGTGCGCCGGATCCACCGAAAGGTCACCCTCGAGCGGTACCGATCGGCACCGGGATTCACGAGGCCGTACGAGGGCGTACGAGCTTGGATTCTTCTTCTCTTCATGTATGGGTATGCAGCCCAGGAGGTCTGCAGATAAAGAGGGGGATGATGTATTGGCGGCCGGCCTATGGCAGTGTAACCGCCCATCCGCCCAGTATATAGTCAGATCGTGCGAGTGCTCTTGTACGCCATCGTTAACCTTACCTATTGAATCTACCTCATTCTCGAATCCTCGTTTGCAACCGTATCTACCTTATACTCTTATTCAAGGCCGTACTCGGACGTACGCCCTTACAATTGTACAGTATGTAGGTAAGATAATCGCTAGCGTGCCAAAAGCACTTTGCCAGGTGATTATATATGACGGGCGCTTACCCGGCCTCAGCAGCCAAGTGCGCTTGTGAGGGACAAGTGCACCTGGGAGGGCCAAGTGCGCTTGGGAGCCAAAGTGCACCTGGCACCGCCATTACATTCAATCGAAAATGAGCTGACTGCTGCCTTTGTACAATACTGATGGCAATGCTTCGATGTGAATTGGAGCTTATCACCTTCTTCAGTGATTCCTCTGAGTGCTCCATGCTTGATGATCCACCAGTAAGGTAACATGATATCAGTTGCTGATTCCATAGGTCCGATTTCGAAGGTTTCTTTGGTATAATGGCTTTCATACCGAAGGGTAACTGGAAAGGTATACTGACATGAAGCTCCTTCTACAATCTCGACCGTGACATTGAAGTTTTCAACTGACTTTGGTTCTGTTCGGGTAACCAATGGAACACCATTAGTCCCGGCCCACTGTTTTGACATCATAGGTGTATCACACCCTGTATCCAAGAGGACCCTCACTAGGACGTTCTTTTTGTTCTTGAATAATGCAAACATGCGTACTGTGGGTCGTGAACCAGTCTTTGGCTCTGGAGGTAATTGCTCTGCCTTCTTGAGTTGAGGTTGAGGTGCTTCGACCGAGGCCTTGCGTTTTCTGTCTTTTCGTGTAGAAACCATGATGAACTGCCTTTCGACACATTTCCAGCCGCAACGGGTTGTGGTTCTAGTGGTAGCTATATGCGTAGAGGTGTATTTTGTTTCGATAATGTGGTAGTCATATGTTTGCACTTGGGTACTATATGACCAGCATAATTCGAGTACTGAACTCATCCTCAGGTACCCTTTGGTTACAGAAAGAAATCGTTTCTCATTAAAACTAAACTCATGATATGAAAGTCTGTGGGTGTCTATACCCAGAAGGAAAGATCGCAACCCTAAACCTAAGAAAAGACATAAAAAACCCAGCGTCTCTCAATCGTCAATTTCCATATCCTCAGATCTACCTCATACAATCTCTTTGAGAGTGCGTGAGTTGCAGACTCTGTAATCCTGTCAGCCGAGCTCCTTGGTCTGACCATCGAACTGGAGGCTGTAGTCTCCTGCTTCAGGACTTCCTCCTTATCCTTGGGTTTCTTGTTCTTCTTGATAGACAAAGCCAAGATGGGATTCTTACAAAAGAACCATCGATCATGCTCAGAGGATCCACAATGTGTGCATTCGTTGCGTTTGGCTCTTGTCTCTAGCAGACTTTCAGCAATACCCTTAAGGGCTTCGGCCTTGTCAGTGTGAATAGGCTTTGGTCCCTTCTTCTCAGTTCGAGGTTTCTTGGGGTCAGAACCTTTGTCTTTCTCTGGATTCTTTTCTTGGTTCTTGTCCTTCCCCTGGTGCTCATCTCTTTTCCGCTTGTTTCCCTTCTTGCCTTGGGAGTTGTCACAGTTCTGATGAGACCTATTCTTTTCTGCCAACCGATCTTCGTATGATACACCCACACGCCTCATTAACTCGATGAAGGCTGTGTCATCTTTGGGTGGTACCTCTGCAGTTGACATTCGATCCAAGATTTCTTCGTTCATTCCTTTTTTAAGGGAATGGATGTAAGAGGTTCCGTTGAGACATACTCGGAAGATGAGGGTTTCCATCTTCGTCAGGTAGTCCTCAATATCTCCAGTGTACTTCCGATCATTCATCTTTCGCAAGGATTTCTCTCCTTCTTCCTTATCGACGAACCTTTCTTCCATCGTACTGGTGAAAGACTTCCAGTTATCAACCTGGAAGAACTTCTTCATGTCCTCTTCTCGGTTATCATACCAGGCTCGGGCCTTGTCTTCTAAGAGCCCTCCAACCCATATGATCTTGTCGATATCATTGTTGAATTCGTTGCAGAAGTACTGCAGATAACGTTCCTCTAATCGAATCCACCTTCGATAGATTTCCTTGGGATCCTTCGTATCCCCTTTGAAGACTGGAGTCATTTTCATTTTGCCTTTCTTGGAGGATCTTGCTGGTAGGCGAGGATTGGGAGGTGGCGTCTCATAGTCGGTGCCACCAGAAGGAGGTAGGGGTATTTGACTTGGATGTAAACTTCCTGCATTACTTCCTCCGCTTCCGCCTCCTCCACCTCCTCCACCACCTCCACCTCCACCTCCGCCTCAACCTCCACCACTTCCTCCGCTTCCTCCACCACCGCCTCCCCCTCCCTCTTCATCCTCAGAGCCAGAGAGGCCAGATTCAGAACCAGAACCTACTGGTGGCAGTGGGGCACCCTCAGGGTCCGGAGTAAGGGCTTCGTTGACCCAATATCCTTCTCCTTTGGTACCTATACAGTAACGAAGGCGGAACACTTCATCACTTGGTTTAATGTCTCCTTCCTGATGCCCAAGAACAAACCTAGCTAGGGACATGATAGATTTCTTGGTGGTTTCGTCCGATACTAGCCTAGTCATAAGGGTCCTTGTACATTCCCGAAACTTCTTCTCCATGTCCCTTTGAGTCGTCCTTATATCGCACTCTCTCTGCTTCTTTTCAGCGTCAGCCTTCTTCTTGAGTTCTATCACTCTTTTGGCCTCTTCGCTGGCTTTTCGCTTGACACTGGTAAGCTCTTCTGACTGAGTATGTACTTGGAGAGCAAGCCTCTCTTGGTCTCTTTCCCTCTTTTCCAATATGCCAGAGATAGAGGTCCACACTGCGGATGAAGCTTGTATCTGTTCCTCAAGAGCCAGGCGTAGCTCCTCATAAGCTTCGGAAGACTGTGCCTTTGCAACAGCGATTGCAGCGCTAACATTGGCTGCAAAAACCTGGGACTGGGCGACAATGTCTGAGTAGTGTTCTAGCTGCGCCCTTTGCAGGTTATCAACTCCTGAGGCCACAGCATCATAAATGTCGTTCTGCCTATACACTAGGGCTTCGTATGTTCTGACCAACTCAGGCAATGCTTTTCTGATCTTGATGTTGCTTCCTTGAGTCTGTGTAATCAATGCATCCATTCAATTCAATTCTGCCTCAATGCTATTCACCAAGGGGACCACCCAATCAGGAACCTCATTTCACACAATGGGTTCATAGCTGACAACTTCCTTCCGTTTGTCTCCTGCAACTACCTACACACTTTCCCTTCGTACCAATGTCACTGCCTCTCCCATCATTGTATCAGATCCAGCGTCTGTTATTGCTCAGACTATGACCCAGACTTGCCCTTTACAGATCCTGCTATAAAAGCTCCAAGTTCCAAAGAAGGGGACTAAAAAGAAATCCCAATTAATAAGCAACCTAGCACCAGCTTCCTGCTGTAACTGTAACGAAGGTTCGTAGTCTGGTGCATGAGGCGTTCAGAGGTCTGGGAGGACGATGGTTCCAATCAGGGCTAGCAAGATGACTATCTTTAGGTATGCTAGGGATTGCTGATTTCGGAGGTGTGCGCGGTATAGTGCTTCGGTTTTCGCTCGATGGATAGTGACAGCTATGACTAACTCTATGTAGTCCTCCTCTCGAACAAGTTCACAGTGATAGCTTCCCTTACAAAGGGATGTTCTTTCCCAGCTGGTATAGAGGTCAAAATCTGGTTCGTGATACCAGCACTCTCCCTGTGAGATGTGGCAGCTAATATCTGGAATATAAAAGTGCATAAGCGTCAAGAACCTTTGACCGCTTGGAGGGTAGACAGATAGCTTCAACAGAAGTGTTTCTTTGCTAACAATATAATGTAACACCGGGAGCGTCACTCCAGTTTTACCAGTACAAGTAGTATCCCTATGTAATGGCGGCCGGCCTATGACAGGGTAACCGCCCATCCGCCCAGTATATAGTCAGATCATGCGAGTGCCCTTGCACGCCATCGATAACCTTACCTATTGAACCCACCTATCTTGTTCTCGAATCCTCGTTTGCAACCGTATCTACTCTTATACTCTTATACGAGGTCGTACATGGACGTACGCCCTGACACCCTACTGCTTTCAGGACTTGCTTGCGATGGAAGTTATGAAGATTCGCTCAGGATGTGAAAGTCACTAAAGATAAAGATTCAAGACAAAGATGTTTCGCTTTCCAATGCGTATATTGTTAAGGCTTGTTCTCTTCGTCAAGAATCTTGCCCTTCTACCCTCGGAGATTCTATAGGTCTTTATACCTCTATCCTCTCGCTCTAACAATTACTTCTATCTACGCTTTTCTCCTGAGCTCCTCTACCTATCCTTCCTTTCGAACCCACGCCGTTCCTACCCCTCACCGCTCTTTCGGACCTTCCACATCTTTCCGCTCAGATTCCTAAATCAGACCAATAGGGCCCCTATTGACATCAGGACTTCAGACTTCTGTGGTCCGGACCTTTCGTATCGTTTTCAATCTCCTTGCATCCAGGCGAATGGTATCCTATCGATTGTGAGGGACCTCAGAGGCTTCGTCAGCTACGCTGCAAACGCAGGTGTTTTCGTATCTACAGCCTCTCAGCTGTCTTCGAACTATCGATGACATGAGCTGGCAGAGTATCGACCCAATAGCCACCCCTTAATCGCTTATCAGTGGTTTGGTTGACTGCATGACAGCTCATCTAATTTCTTTGGTTGCGAGTGAAATTCTATTTAGTTTCGATGACGTTCAGGGTTGGATCTTGTACTATGCCGATGCGGCGATTGTCGAGTGATCATTGGTGTCCCCGATCCAAAGGCCTTTGGTGATGTACAGCTTGTGAGGTGAAACAAGAGGTCATTGTTTACCAAAGCAATGAAGAGCAGATAAGTATGATCGTTCAGAGACAAACTCTATTCGGAGGGTGGTAGTGTTACACCTTACAAGTTATACATCACCAAAGGTCATCGGAGCTGGGTTACCTACTGTTACACCCCACAATTTGTACATCACCAAAGGCCATCGGAGCGGGGACACCAATGATCACTCGACGATAGCCGCATCGGGATAGTACATGCGTCATCCCTGGAAGTCATCGAAATTACACAAGATATCACTCGCACCCAACGAAATCAGATGAGCTGTCATGCAGTCAACCACACCACTGATAAGGAGTTAAAGGTGGTTGTTGGGACGATGCCCTGCCAGCTCATGCCATCGATAGTGCGAAGACAGCTGAGAGGCTGTAGACACGAAAGCACCTGTGTTTGCATTATAGCAAACGAAGCCTCTATGTCCCTCACGATCGTAAGGATACCATTCGCCTGGAAGCAAAGAGATCGTAAGGATTCGATAGGTCCGGACCACAAAAGTCCGAAGGACTGATGTCAGTAGGGGTTTAATTCGTCTGAGATAGAGATCTGAGCGGAAAGACGCGGAAGGTGCGAAAGAGCGCTGAAGGGCAGGAAGGGCATTGGAGCAAAGGAAAGGTTAGGTAGAGGAGCTCATGAGAAAAGCGTAGATAGAAGTAATTGTTAGAGCGAGAGGATAGAGGTATATAAACCTCTAGAATCTTCGAGGGTAGAAGGGCAAGCTTCTTGACGAGGAGAACAAGCCTTAACAATATACGCATTGGAAAGCCAAACATCTTTGTCTTGAATGTTTATCTTTAGTGACTTTCACACCCTGAGCGAATCTTCATAACTTCCATCGCAAGCAAGTCCTGAATGCAGTAAGGATACTACTTGTACTGGTAAACCTGGAGTGACACTCCCGGTGTTACATTATATTGTTAGCAAAGAAACACTTCTGTTGAAGCTATCTTTCTACCCTCCAAGCGATCAAAGGTTCTTGACGCTTATGCGCTTTAATATCCCAGATATTGGCTGCCACATCTCGAAGGGAGAGTGCTGGTATCACGAGCCTGATTTCGATCTCATTTGCAGCTGGGAAAAGACATCTCTCCCAAAGGGAAGCTATCACTGTGAACTAGTTCGAGAGGAGGACTACATCCAGTTAGCTTTATCTGTCACCATCCATCGATCGAAAACCGAAGCATTATACCGCGCCTACCTCCGAAATCAGCAATCCCTCGCATACCTTAAGATAGTCATCTTGTTAGCCCTGATTGGAACCATTGTCCTCCCAGACCTGTGAATGCCCCGTTCACCAGACCACGAACCTTCGTTCCAGTTACAACAAGAAGCTGGTGCTAGGTTCCTTGTTGATTGGGATCTCGATTTAACTCCCGTTTTCGGAACTTGGATCGTTTACAGCAGGATCTTTCAAGGACAAGTTTGGGTCATACTCTGAGCAATGACAGACGCTGGGTCTGATACGATGATGGGGGAGTGTAAGGACGTACGTCCTCGTATGGATAGATACTTAAAGATACGGTTGCAAACGGAATAAATGATAAAGATATCAATTGTATGGTATGTAGGTAAGATAATCGCTAGCGTGCCAAAAGCACTTCACGAGGTGATTATATATGAAGGGCGGTTACCCGGCCTCGGCAACCAAGTGCACCTGGGAAGGCCAAGTGCGCTTGGGAGCCAAGTGCGCTTGAGAGCCAAGTGCACCTGCGAGGGCCAAGTGCACTTGAGAGCCAAGTGCACCTGGCACCGCCATTACATCATCCCCCTCTCTATCCGCAGACCTCCTGGGCTGCAGCATATATATATACACATAAAGGAAGACAAGATAAGGTGCGTACGCCTTTGTACGTCTGCAAAAGTCCGGCGACCGATCGGTGCCATCATGGCGGCCTCACGGCGGATCCGGTGCACGGGGAAATCCACCTCCAGTGGTAGGTGGTAAAACCCGTGCCGACGCCATTTATACCGGGCCGAGATCCATAAGAAACCAAGAGAAGAGAAGGAAACGTCCAATTGACCCTGGATCCTCCACCTCTGAACCGTAGTCCACCTCTGAACCGTACCGCGGCGATGACGTCGATTATGGCCGTGGCTTCCTTGGGTGCTCCCAATGGAACTCGTCGACTAGTTCTTGAGCATTCTCGAGGTTCTCTGCCGGCTCCCAGCTCGTGCGTAGGGAGTTGTAACCGGCCCACTGAACGAGATAGTGGATCTTCCGGTAGCGTCGCTTGGAATCGACAATCCGATCGACCTCCCACTCGTCCGTATCATCGACAATCGTCGGCTGCGGTTCCGATGGCGGCTGGCCGATGGCCGGCGGCGAGTACTTATCAAGCAGGGAGACGTGAAACACGTTGTGAATACGCATCGTCTTTGGCAAGTCTAATTTGTAAGCATTCTTGTGGATGACTTTACTCACCGTGTACGGTCCCACGCGCTTGTAATCTAACTTCTTTGATGCCCTCGCCGTCTTGATGTTCCGAGTCGAGAGCCAGACCTTATCCCCGACCTCGAACGTCATTTCTTTGCCGCCGGCGTACTTCGTCTGGCGGGCTTGGGCTTCCAACAAGTTCTCCCGGAGGGTACGGTGTGTCTCCTCGAGGGCGGTTGCCATGGAGTCCGCTTGGGCTTCCGATTTCAAGCGGGCTAAGCCTTTGGGTGCCTTGAACTGCATCGTCGGGTGGTAGTTGTAGTTGGCCCAGAAGGGGGTCATCCTTGTCGAAGCATGCACGGCGTTGTTGTACGCGAATTCGGCCAATGGTAGGAGCTCCACCCAGTTATCCTGCTCATAGTTGCAGAAGGCTCGGAGATACTGCTCCATCGTCTGATTCTGCCGCTCTGTCTGGCCGTCCGTCTGCGGATGAAATGCGGTCGACAGTCGGTGATCCATACTCATGTGACTGCAGACCCTCGCCCAGAATCGGCTCGTGAACTGTGTGCCCCAATCGGTGATGATGTTGTCAGGGACGCCGCGTTTGCAGATCACATGCTCGAAGAAGAGCCTGGCCAGCTCCGGTGAGTCGATATCCTTTCTGCAGGGCAGGTAGATCGCCATCTTTGTCAGCCGATCAACGATGACTAGGATCCCCGTGTATTCGGACGCGGTCGATTCTGGCAGGTCTGTGACGAAGTCCATGGTGACGCCTTCCCAGGGTGGTGACGGTGGTGGCAGTGGCATGTTGATTCCGTGGCGGGCATGCCGCGGGGCCTTGATTCGGTGGCAAACCTCGCAGCCGCTGACGAACTTCCTTATGTGCGCGTCCATTGAGGGCCAAAAGAAATCCCTAGAGACTAGCTCAGCAGTTTTAAGAGTTCCGAAGTGACCGGACTCGGGGTTGTCATGGAAGAGACTTATCACTTTGCCACGGAGAGCATCGTCCGCGGGGACATATATCCTCCCCTCATAGGTCAGAGCTCCATCGACGACCCTCCATTGGTTCTCGTCGGCTTCGGCTTTGGCTTCGGCTGTGACTGGGGCCATTGGGTTATCGACTAGCTTACCCCAGACGTCGACCGCCAATGGGTCAGTAGCCTGGGCCTTCTTAATCGCCAGTAGGAGGTCATCGTAGGGTTCGACAACAGGTGTAGCGGTCGCTAAGAGTCGTCCGACAGGCTTCTCGTAGCCGATCTCATAATCGGGCCGTCTCGACGGGCCGTCGGCGGGGTTTTTGGCTCCTTCCAGGTGTTCGATGCTGAAGTTGTATGCCGAGAGAATCTCCGACCACCTAGCTTGTCGCCGTGAGAGCACTTTGGAAGTTTGGAAATACTCAAGGTTCTTGTGGTCACACCGCACCAGCACTTTGTGACGGGCGGCCTCCAGATAGTGCCGGCATTGCTTGAAGGTCTCGACGATGGCGAGGAGTTCCCGATCGTACGTGTCGTAGTTCTGCTCAGCCGGAGAGCATTTCCGAGAGTAGAAATTGACTGGCCGAAGGGTTCCGAAGCCATCATACTGGTTCAGGATGCCTGCAATCGCAAAGCCGCTCGCGTCCGTCTGGAGGATGATCGGCTTGGCTGGGTCGAAGTGCTGCAAAATCGGTGCTACGGTGAAGGCCTTTTTGAGTTTCCGGAAAGCCAGCTCGGCTTCTCTCGTCCACTCCCGCTTGGTCATTGACTTCTTGGTTGACTTCGAACGGCCTCCGGTGTTTTGTTTCCCGGGTTTCCTGGGCTCGCTTGACTTTAGTAATTCAGTAAGAGGAAGCGTCACCTTCGCGTATTTCCTGATGAACCTCCGGTAGAAGTTCGTGAAGCCGAGGAGGACTTGGACGTCCCGTACCGACTTGGGAGACGGCCAATCCTCGATCGTCGCGATCCGATCCGTTTCCATGCTGACACCATCGGCAGAGATGACGAAGCCGAGGAACCCGACCTCCGAGACTCCGAATTGGCACTTCTCTGCTTTGCAATAGAGGCCGAACTCCTGCAGTCGTTGTAGTACCTTCCGCACGTGCTCCTCGTGCTCCTTCTCGTTGGTGGAGTAGATCAGGATGTCGTCGAGGTAACACACGGCAAAGTCGTCGATGTAAGACCGCAGGCAATCGTCGATGTACGACTGAAAAGTAGCCGGTGCGTTCGTCAGGCCGAACGGCATGACCTTGTACTCGAACTGACCGTATCGGGTTCGGAAAGCCGTTTTATACTCGTCACCTTCCTTGATGCGAATAAGGTGATAGGCTCCGCGAAGGTCGAGTTTCGTAAAGATCCTGGCGCTGCCAACACCGTCAAGCATCTCCGAGATCAGTGGTAGGGGGTACCGATTCTTGATTGTGCCCTCGTTGAGAGCTCGGTAGTCCACACAGAGTCTCAAGCCGCCGTCCTTCTTCTTTGCAAAAAGTATTGGCGCCGCCGCTGGTGACGATGACCGCTGGATGAAACCATTGGCCAGGTTTGTGTCAATGTAAGCCTTTAGAGTTTTTAACTCAACCTCCGACAGGTTATAGATACGCCCGTATGGCAGCTTGTGCCCGGGTACCAGGTCGATCGCATGGTCAATTGACCGGTGCGGTGGCAGC
>MU122198.1:222162-237908 GCA_014904905.1 Wilcoxina mikolae CBS 423.85 | reverse complement strand
AGAAGTAATTGTTAGAGCGAGAGGATAGAGGTATAAAGACCTCTAGAATCTTCGAGGGTAGAAGGGGCAAGCTTCTTGACGAGGAGAACAAGCCTTAACAATATACACATTGGAAAGCCAAACATCTTTGTCTTGAATCTTTATCTTTAGTGACTTTCACATCCTGAGCGAATCTTCATAACTTCCATCGCAAGCAAGTCCTGAAAGCAGTAAGGATACTACTTGTACTGGTAAACCTGGAGTGACGCTCCCGGTGTTACAGAGCACGTGCGGAAAGTACTGCAATGGCTGCTAGAGTTCGACCTATATTGCAAGGCAGAGAAGTGCCAATTTGGAGCCTCGGAAGTTGTAATAAAGTATATGTTGGCATACTATACCACTTGGCCAAAAGGCAACTATGACACCTCTTGTGTTATCCAACAACCCCTTATAACCGGTACTTCCTCTGTGGCCATTACATCATCCCCTCTTTTACGTGGACATGTCCTCAGGTCCTAGGCAAGCCAGTCTAACATTATAAGGTATACTCCCAGGGATTAGACCCTGTAAGCCCGATTGTCACATTCCTGTCTTGACGAGTCTTATCTGCTCACACTGGGAATTGAACCACAGACCTTGTTGGTGTCATACTGTAATAAAGTATATGTTGGCATACTATACCGCTTGGCCAAAAGGCAACTATGACACCTCTTGTGTCATCCAACAACCCCTTATCACCGGTACTTCCTCTGTGGCCATTACAGAAGTCGGCTTCCTCGGCTTCGTTATCAGTGCCCAAGGTGTCAGCATGGAAACGGATCAGATCACGACGATTGGGGACTGGCCAACTTCCAAGTCGATACGGGACGTCCAAGTCTTTCTGGGGTTCACGAACCTCAATCGGAGGTTCATTCTGAAATACGCCAAGGTAAGGGCACACATATCGAACTTGTTAAAGAAGGTTACAGGAAAGCCAGAATGGCACTGGCCGAGAGATGAATAGCTCGCCTTCTGGAAACTGAAGAAAGCCTTTTCGGTGGTACCGATCTTGCAGCACTTCCACCCAGCTAAGCAGATCTTCCTCCACACGAATCAGAGCGTCTTCGCGATAACAGGCATCCTGAACCAGTATGATGGCTTCGGAACCCTTCGGCCAGTCGATTTTTACTCTCGAAAGTATTTCTCCGGCTGAGTAGAATTACGACACATACGATCGGAAACTCCTCGTCATCGTTGAAACCTTCATGCAATGGTGACACTATCTGGATGGCGCCCGCCACAAAGTCTTGGTCTAGTACGAGCACAAGAATCTCCAGTATTTCTTAAAGTCAAAAGTGCTCTCCCTGAGGCAAGCCCACTGGGCCGAGATCTTATCGGCATACGACTTTGCAATCGAACACCTGGAAGGCACTAACAATTCCGCCGACAGCCCATCGAAACAGTCCGATTATGAGATCGGCTACAAGAAGCCTGTTGGACGGCTTTTGGCGATACTGGCAGTTGAACCCTACGATGACCTTCTACCTGCCATGAAGAAGGGAGAGGCAACTGACCCATTGGCAGTCAACATCTCGGGTAAGCTAGTTGATAACCCAATGGACACAGCCAAAGCTGTAGCCAAAAACGTAAACCAATAGAGTGTCGTCACTGGAGCTCTGACCAACGAAGGGAGGATATATGTCCCTGCGGAAGATACACTTCGCCATAAAGTGTTAAGTCTCTTTCATGACAACCCTGAGTCCGGTCACTCTGAAGCTCTTAAAACTACTGAGCTAGTCTCTAGGGATTTCTGTTGGCCTGCGATGGACGTGCACATAAGGAAGTACGTCAGCAGCTGCAAGATATGTCATCGAATCAAGGCCCAGCGGCATGCCCGGCACAGAATCAACATGCCACTGCCACCACCGTAACAACCATGGGAAGGTGTCACCATGGACTTTGTCACGGATTTGTCCGAATCAACCAGGTCCGGATACACAGGAATCCTAGTCATCGTTGATCGACTGTCAAAGATGGCAACTTACCTGCCCTGCAGAAAGGATATTGACTGACCAGAGCGGGCTAGGCTCTTTTTCGAGCATGTAATCTGCCAGGGCAGTGTCCCCGAGGACATCATCACCAATCGGAGTACCCAATTCACGAGCCGATTCTGGACAAGGGTCTTCAGCCACATGAGTATGAATCACTGACTATCAACCACATTTCATCCGCAGATGGACGGCCAGACAGAACAGCAGAATCAGACAATAGAGCAGTACCTCCCAGCCTTCTGCAACTATGAGCAGGACAACTAGGTGGAGCTACTACCATTGGCCGAATTCGCCTACAACAACACTGTGCATTCTTCGACAAGGATGACCCCCTTCTGGGCCAACAACAACTACCACCCAATGATGCAGTTCAAGGCACCCAAGGATGTGGCTCAAGTCCGCTTGAAGTCGGAAGCCGAAGCAGATACCTTGGCAGCCAGGCTCGAGGAAACGAACCATATCGTGAGAGAAAAACTGTTGGAAGCTAAATCCCGCCAGACAAAGTATGCCTGCGGCAAGGTAATGACGTTTGAGGTCAGTGATAAGGTCTGGCTGTCAACTCGAAATATCAAGACGACAATAACATTCAAGAAGTTGGATTACAAGTGTGTTGGGTCATATACGGTGAGTAAAGTTATCAATAAGAATGCTTACAAATTAGACTTGCCAGAGACGATGCGTATACCCAATGTGTTCCACGTTTCCCTGCTTGATAAGTACTCGCCGCCTGCCATCGGCCAACCACCATCAGAACCACAACTGACGATCGTCGATGATACGGACAAATGGGAGGTCAATCGGATTCTCGATACTAAGCGACGCTACCGAAAGCTCCACTATCTCGTTCAGTGGGCCGGTTACAACTACCTATGCACGAGATGGGAGCCAGCAGAGAACCTCGAAAATGCTCAAGAACTAGTCGATGAGTTTCATCGAGAGCATCCAACCAAGCCACGGCCATAATCGACGTCATCGCCATCGGAAGGTCGGGGCTATGGAGGTCGGGGCTATGGAGGTCGGAGCTATGGAGGATCAGATCGGGAGATATGGAGGATCGGCAGGATTTGGATGGTTCCTTGGTTTTCCTTCTTTCCTTCTTCTCTTCCTATGGATTCGGCCCGGTATAAATGGCGTCGGCACGGGTTTTACCACCTACCACTGGAGGTGGATTTCCCCGTGCACCAAATCCGCCGTGAGGCCGCCGTGATGGCAACGATCGGTCGCGGGACTTAGGCAGACGTACGAAGGAGTATGCACTTATCTTGTCTTCTTTATGTATATATATGTTGCAGCCCAGGAGGTCTGCGGATAGAGAGGGGGATGATGTAATGGCGGCGCCAAGTGCGCTTGGCCTCGTAAGTGCACTTGGCCTCGCAGGTGCGCTTGGCCTCGTAAGTGCACTTGGCCCTCGTACGTGCCCTTGGCTACCGAGGTGCACTTGGCTACCGAGGTGCACTTGGTTGCCGAGGTGCACTTGGCTGCCGAGGTGCACTTCATATATAATTACTTCGCGAAGTGCTTTTGCACGCCAGCGATTATCTTACTTACATACTGTACAATTGATATCATCCTCTCTATCACGTATTCCGTTTTCAACCCGTATCTAAACTTATCCGCCCTTACAATGGCTTTGGAAGGATATGGATATGGGTATGGAGTTGGAGGATTTCTTTATGCTACGATTACTTGATTTACTTTCTTTGTATGCCTGTCGAGGCTCTAGGGCTAAAAGAGAAGTGTTGACGCCAGTAGACTGATGTCACTGCTTGGGGCTTAGCCCAGAGAACCTCGACGTTACTCGGAGGAATGGCCGGAACCTCCCCGGACCTCGGGCCGAACCTCGGGCCAAAGGGCCCGGACCTGAGCACGACATCCGGCTCTGGATGCCCGGTTCCGGGTACGAGAGGTCCCGGGCATGATGCCATTCTAGTATATATAGAGCTCTGCTTTCTTTCTTTGTACGGTTGACAATTCAGCGTATTCATTCTTTTCTTGATTTGCTCTCAACATCTCTATTTATTTTTGTTGCTGTAAATAGATATTTGTGGGTGCGAGAGCAGCCCAACCCTAATACGTAGGGACTGCTTCTTGAGCTGGTCCAAGCTTCTCCGCTCGGACTCATATATATGAGGATTCCCCTCCTTTTTCCTTCTTCTCTCTTAGATAATCGATCTATCCTTTCTCTCCATCCAAAGTAACAATTTTCATAAAACCGCATCGGGTGAGCATCTATGATCTGCACAACTTGTTTTAATGGGGTTTCGATCGAGTGGGAAGGAACCTGTGATGTGCCCTGCCGTGTAAGGTGCACGAAATAAAGTCTCCAAATGGTATTTATTTAATTATAAGCACATGTCAATAAACTAATGATAAGCAAATACTCCCTCAACTATCATCTCCTGAAACCTCCAAGAAGTGCCAGCCCCAGAAGCCTCCCTGCTTGCTCCGCCTCCGCCTCCTGCTGCCTCTTCCTCTTCTGTTCCTCCAGATAAGCTTGCAGCCTCCTAGCTTTCTCCTGCTCCTCAAGATAAGCCTGTATCTTTCTAGCCTTCTCCTGCTCCTCGATATAAGACTGAAGCCGGAGCAAGATTGTACCGGCTACCAGATTCTGCATCCTTTCTTCCGCTTCTTCCTGAGCTCTCTGATGCGCGATTGCCCGGTAGAGATCGCCATATGTGAGCTGGCTGTTTATTCGTGCCTGCATTTCGAGCTGTGCAGACAACACTGCATACACGTAGTTGAACGAGTCCTCCTCTTCTTTCGATTCTTCCTCGCCTTTGACAGAGGCAAAGAGCATATCCAGGATGGACAAGCTTCCCGTAGATGGTTGCTGCGCGGGAGCCGCGGGAGTAGCGGCAGGAGGCTCAGGCGAGGCAGGGGGTTCATAATCGTACAATTGATCGAGTCTACTCTGTAAGTCAGCGGGCTTGTATCTACTACGAGGATAAAATATTGTGCATACCTGATCCATGCTACCGACATTGAGAGAACAGCCTCATCCAACGTAGCGAATGACTGAACATCAGACCACTCCATCATAATCCCTAATACACTCTGCCCATCCGGGAAATGTAAGGGCTTTGGCAATGCAAAGAGAGTGGAATATTCGATTGTTTGCACTGAGGAGTGTTTCACGGCCGAAGGAACGCCTATCTTGTAGGAAACATCGATGCTGCTGCTAAAGAGCTCATTGAAAGGATCTGCTTTCAATTGTTCGGCAAACGGGTTACTCCCAATTGGTGTACCAACGGCTATGCGTAAGGTGCATGTAGAGCTCTTCTTGAGTTCGTCGAGGACGCTTGGGGTAATATGCTCAGAAAGACGAAAGTCGAAATACATAGTCACCGAATAGTAACAGCCCGGGTCAATATTGCTTACAGTGAAACGGGCATGGTTGGGTTCCTCTCGGAGATGGAACCAGCGTTGAGGCGAGTGTTTATCATTCGTCCAGTTTGGGTGGCTTCTGCCTAGACTCCATTCTGGACACACTCCACGGGCTGCGGGAGAGAGCTGGGAAGGCTTAACGTGAATGGTGGTAGTAGAAGTCCGAATGCGATGCCCTTCCGTATGCTTCTTTGAAACTACGCCGCTCTCGTAGCATGGCCAACATAGATCGTAGTCCTCGCAAACTTCGCAGTGTACCCGAAAGTCGTTCAGCTGCATATCCTTCATACATACGTCGCACATCCATCCCTGAAATTCAATTAGGTTCTCTTCATTTTTCCGCGGCTCTGTTGGAGATGCTGCAGACGGCTTCTTGGGTTGCGAAGACTGTTCACGGGTAGTGGCTCTCTGCTGAGGCGCGGGGTGGGTGGAACTCGAGGAACGTGGCGGAGACGGCACACGTCGGCGTTGCTGCGCAGGATTTGGGGTTCGAGACATTCCGGGTGGTTGAGAGGTAGCGGACCAGTCATATGTGGGGGATTCAGCAATTTCAGATTCGGGGTAATCGGCAACAGATGGCCTTGGTGGAGGCACATCCCTCGAGAATGACGGTGCGGTCCTCGATTTCTGCGAACGAGTTTCGGTTGTTGTCCCGCCGTGTCGTCTTTCTGAATATCTGTAATCAGTATCTCCGAGGCTCACTCTGCCCATGCCGTCTGTGAGACTATCCGTATCACCCTCCTCAGAAGTTCTTGGACGGTGGTTCCGGATGGGTGGAGAAGGACGCGCTTCAAGCTCTTCAACTGCAGTTAAAAGTCAGTAACATTTCCATCTAATAGACCAGGCGAGACCATGCATACTGGCAACACCAATCATCAGCTCCAGTATGGATTCCCGAACTTGGACATAATTCTGGTCACTAGAGAGGCCCTGTTAGGAGAAGGCTCGCCATCGCGCCAGCATTGTCGAAACCTTGCACATACTTTCTATTCAGATATCTGCAGATCCCTCGGTGATCGGCGTTAAGTGGTAGCTGCGTCTCTCCCTCCAAGCCTGTTATAGCCGAAAACTGCGTCACGATCTTTGCAATCCGTCAATATTTATTATCAGATATAATACCTCTGGACTGACCATGTTACCAGAGGTCTTCTGGGTTTCAAAGAAACTCCAGATTCTAATAGACCCTCTGATATTGGGAAAACGGAAAACGCTGTCATGAAGAAGAGGAGACTCCCGCTTTAAGGTATTGACAATTAGCAAGTTTGGAGTAACGAACGGGACTTTCTTCGCAATCTGCAGCGCAATGTTCCCAAGATTGGTTGCGTGGGAGCCTCGATGCGGTGTTCCAAGGAAGAGAATGCCAACGGTCGCCCTCAGTATGGATTCGTACTGTCTATTAAGGTGTGCCTCTATAAGAGCCTGTGTCGTACCATCTATTAGAAATCCCTTTCACACATGGAGCGCGCGGGATAGTACGGTTTTGACAACGACGCCGCCGAGAGAATGGCATATCCATATCAGTTTCAGGTGCTGCATCCAACGCAATCCACAAGTCAGTTCAGATAAGATCCCCTGAAAAATGATCAGCGGTACCTCAAATCCTTTTCTCGCTGCCTTTATCCTGCCCAACAATTCTGCTGCGAAAGTATGCGCACCAGCTTGCGGTGCCGGCCCAAATACGACGTTCGCATTATATCCAAACGTCCAAATCCGCGCGTGGGTGCCGCCGGCTCCGTTAGCAATATCGTCCGGAAGCAAATCTCGAAACCAAATTGCCCTTGAAGCCGGGTGCTGCCATGTGCTCGTCGGTCCCCCGCTCAGACCATGGACGACGACGATACTACGCACATCAATCCATCGCTCGCAAAGGAATACAGGGCGGTTATGTAGACGCTTACTCGCATGTGTAGTTTGCATACGTCTGTAGACTTTCTGGGACGAGATATAAGCCAGGAACGTCCTGTTCTCCGAAATACGTAGGTCTGTATCCGTTCTGTCGTGACGCGGTGCGCTTTCAGCTTAACGTATATTGGCATATTGTGATCATACCTACTCACCATAGCCGCCGATTCTGCGTGCAATCGGATACTTAGGTTCTGTTTGCGTGCTGTGCTTTATGATTCCGGAGGGCGAAGTGCCAGGGGAGGAGAGGTGAATTGCAAGCCGCCAGGCGAGGCTGTGAAATACACACAGAGTCAGTTGCAGTATTAGTCACTATCAGGGGGCGTTCGAGTTTGTTCTATATAACTGTTGCGAGTCCAGCCCTCGGAAAAGTGACCAATTGAATGGCGCCGTACTTACGCATGTTACACCGAGTGCAAGGATCCGGAGTGCGCATGCATCGAGTCCGAATGCTATCGAGATTGGGAGTCTTGGTACTCAATGCACTCCTTCACACCGAATGCCAACTCTTCATATGCGGTCACGGGCTCTTAGTCAGTACTTAGTATGTTCTTGGGTCTCTGTACCGCTTGGCGCAAGGTAGCTGGGCGCCTACCGTATTGACAGTGTGGATAAGTGGTTAACCCCCAGCCCTTGCCCTACTCTGATTCTCAAACAGCCGACTAAATAGATGAGTAGCTCAGCCGACTCTCTCTTCCTAGCGTCATTACATTGTTGAGCAGAGAACAAGCAGGTCCCATGGCAAGCCTTCACCTGTAACTCTTACCCTTATAATTAGCTTCGGCTTGACTCTCACAATGTATCACTCCCCTGTTGTAAAACAGAACAAATTCCGGATGAGTTGTGGTTCATGTAAGTTAAGGGCTTTGAACGTGCCTGCACGAGCGTGCCATGATATGCTGTGTTTGTAGGCTGGCAGTGCATCCGTGTTGACCATAATCAATATCCGATATGATAAGGCAAACAAAAGATTGGTACCTTGTGAACAATCATGCACCTCGTTGCGGTTTCAACCCATGTCGATTGGAATTGCGGGAGCACAATTTATTTAGTAGTCGCTTAGAACCCTGTCCAGTGGAGGCACTAAAGGCTTGCGCACAGTTATAATAGCCGTTGAACAGCGCGTACGCACTGTGCGGAGAAACTCCGCTCTGTCCAAGGGACAATCGGGGCCCGATGGGATTGGATATTGATGGGCTTCAATAATTCGCCCGCCCTCTATTCTAACGGATACGGTGAACTTTTCGATGCCCTCTAGCTGTCAAGTCAATCCCGAAACCTGTGGTTGTTGTTGTTTATTCATACTGTATGTACTCTAACTAGAGTATGACAGAGCCCATGTTCCCTCCGCCTCCGGGCGAGCCGGCTAGATGGCGGAGATTCGAAACCTGTGGTTACGTCATGTACCGATGATGGGATGGGGAATGGGACTCCTTTATGCACGTACTAGAAGTGATTTCTCAAGCGATAGCCTTTATCCGGCAGACTTATGACCCTCTGACATTGATATAAGCTTTCCATAGAAATCCCCCGGGGGTTGTACGCTGTGCAAAAATTCTGATTTGCGATAGTACCGATTCCTCTCTGTAGCGAATGTACGCAGTACTAAAGGAGTGTTATATATGGTGCCTGGCGTGAAGAGGGCAACGCTTACAAGTGGGAACTCGGACGACTTCCGCAAGCTTGAACCCGATTGTCATTACAACGACTTATGCACCAGGCTACTTGGCCTGACGAAAGTAATGTACCAGTGCATAGACTTCACTTCCACAGCTAACAGTTGCAGACCGCCCATCGCCATGACCATAGCTATGGTACTTTGCAAAAGAACAGCAACTTGAATGATGTTGTATCAACTCAATTCTATCAAAATACCCCATACATGAAGGGAAAAAGAGTCCCTAAATCTCCATATTCATCTCTCCACGGAAATGTGATACCCTCGAGGAGCTTCCCCACTATTCGCAATTTGGTCATCTAGGATGTAGGGCAGAGTGTGTCGGGCATCTAGGGCCTGGGTGCGTGACTGATAAGGGCATTATTCTTAGGGCTGCACACTTACTTATAGAGAGCTTGTTTGTTCTGTAGCTCTGCACCTCTACAATACATACACTGCGTTTGACACCTCTCTAGATCGCTGTGTCAGTGACCCCACATCACCGTCCCACAGGTTATGAGCCCTTGTGCGTTTGATTAAAGTACATATCAAAGAGAAGAAGAGAAAAGAGTTCGAAAATCATATCGACAAATTTGAACGACGCCGAGAAAGCGAAGGAAAGCCTTCGGCAGCACACAGCTAAGCATAATCGCCTCATACCGCCGTAACCTAGCCAGCTGGCGGCTGATGGACGTCAGCCTGTTCAACTCAAAGTAAAGAGTAACTGATATCTTCTCAGCATCGAAACGGTGCAGTTTGCACCGCAGGAAGTTTGGACATCCGAAGCACTGAGATGTCAGCCAACAACCACGCCATGAATATTGGCAAGTTCGAAGGAGCAAATTATAAAAAATGGTCTGGACAAGTTGAGCTCCTGTTTGAGAGCAAACACATCCTCGGAGTTGTTACTCGTGATCTGAAAAAGTCAGAGGCCCTTGGAGAGAATGCGACTGCTGCAGAAAGACTGGCACATGCGACGCTGACGGAATCTTTTATCGACAAGCATGGCACAGCTAGATTGACCCTCTTACTGACCATGGAGGAGAGTCTTCAGCTCGAGTATATGAAAGTCAAGGATGCCAAGGAGTTATGGGAACAACTCGTGGCAGACAACAAACAAATAAGCCGTGTCATCGATAACAAATATGATAGGTAGAGCATGAATGTGGAAGAGCTGGCAGGAACGTAGAAGGACAAAATGTCTACGCCATCCAGCAAATATCACCAGCTACCACGAAAATTGTCTCTCCTTAGGTAGTTTAATGAAATTCCACAACTTCGTATAATACTTCCCAGGTCCACCACAACCACTAGCTAGCTCTGCCATCGGGATCTCTGCAATTGTAAAACCCAGCTTCCTTCATAAACTCTTCTTTATCTGTAGCAGATCAGCTGACTATTCTTCCAGAACATCGTGTAGCACCTACTCATAGCTGACGTAAACTCCACTGTCAGCTCCGTCAATATCCCATGTCGACTCTCTTTTGGCTTCTCCTTGCTGCCAGACACCACAGCCGACATATCGATAATATCGATTCGCGTCCCTCGGAGAATATCTCGCACTAGAATCAATGCCTTTTCTGAGTTTCTCCATGGCGGAAATTCCATGTCCTTAGAAGCACTGGCTAATGACAAAGTGCTGGCACCAGAAACATTATTGAGACTTGCTGTCATCCACCGATGCTGAATGCCCGCTCCGTCCCAGCGAACAAGAAGTCTTCTTTCGGCTGGCGAGGTCAGAGATGACGCGGAGCACGATCATTCCCACACCGATATTTCGGCAAGCGATTTCCTTTCGGGGTTGCTCTTTTTTCCGAGGAGCGGAAAAGTATACGATGATGTAGATGTCGATGGAGGCTTGTATGACACTCGCACCTTCGATCGAACGGACCTGAGTTGCCAGTTCTCGGTCAGTACCTTTAGTAGTCCCTGGGCGTCGATGATGCATTCGAAATCGATCGCGACCTGATGCAGTGAGAAAATTCTGGCGGATTCAATGACATGTCCAGGTCGTTGATTCTATCAACATGGTTTGAGATATAGTCGGCGTAGAGTATTGAACGCAGCTGAACCGACAAACCATTATCTTGAAGGCCACGTTCGTGATAGGGATCTGTTTCGCGATGATCCGCTATAGACTGATCGATATCGCGGGGGACTTAATAGAATTAGCAGGGTAGCAAGTTGAAATCAATGGCATATTTAAAGTTTCTTACCGTGATACAAATCAGAATATACCCATTTTGAGCGTCTATTAACTACAAGCTCTGGTGGCGGCTTTGCCGCCCCCAGAGTTTGAACCAAACCCGTCTTGCAGTGGGATTTGGATAGGTACCTGACCTGTAGAAATCCGTGGTCCAGCCCTGGCACGCTCTAGATAGGCTGGCTGGACTTGCTCTTGGCTGGCTGCAGATGATCTGCCAGTGGATGGGATGGCTGGAGATAATCTGGAAGGACTGACTTGGCTGGCTGGACACAATCTCGATGGGTTAGCTCTTGGCTGGCTGAAAATAGTCTGGATGGGCTGGCTGGATAAGATATGGTGAGTATGGTGAGATGAACTGTATAATATACATTAGCACTGGTGGAAACTTTGTCACCCCCGGGATTTTATGCAATGACCTATGTGTACAGCTATATTTGTGGGTAATTTGCACATTTTGGATCTACAAATGTCATGGGTCCACATGGACTACTCTCTGACCATGCTCGGTCTTGAGTCACACATGATGACATCAATCCGCTCTTCCCACTGTACAACATTAATGGTAGAGTAACTGCAGGTCTGTATATCTTTTTATTCTTTGTATTTGTCAGAATAAGGTAGCAAAGGGTAGATAGTAAAGGCAAATCGGCGTCTGACATTCTCTAGATAGAGTGAATACAGTCTTTGCTGCCTCCAGAAAATGATGCCTTCAGTCAACTCTATTCTGGATGAAGGACATCAGGCAGACCATTTAGGATTTCATTGTGTATCTGTCACTATATATATACCACTGGGATTATCCTGTAGTACATATATATCCAGATCTGCAACTGCTAGTAAATCCACTGCAGTATCCGCTACTGTGTATCAGCCATTGTGTCACTGAATTATATATCTGCTGCTGTGCCATATCCACCAGTAGGGTTATGCTGTTGAACATATGTATCTTGATTTGTAAATCTACTACTATACCCACTGTAGTATATCTGCTGCAGTGTATCTGCTGCAGTATATCCACCACTGTGTATCCACCGTAGTGTATCCTCTGGATACCCATACTGTGTTGTATATCTACCACAGTATCTGCTACTGTATATCTGCCACTGTGTCTGCTGTATTGTATATCTACTATAGTATTTTCCACTGTACTATATCCACTACTAAGTATCCGCAATTGTATATCTGCCACTTTGTATCAATTACTGGGATCAAGCTGCTGCGTATGTGTATCTTACTATATAACTCCACTAATCTATCCGCCACTGTGTATCCACCACTATGGATCTTTTGCTGTGTATCTTCCACTGTATTCACTACTTTATATCCTTTACTGTGTCTGCTGTATTGTTTGAGTTGAGCTGAAAGAGAGAGAAAGATCCATACTCTTGTGAACATAGATCACCCACTAACTCAGTGGGTCAGTACATACTGCTTCCTAACCCCTGCAACATCTTGAGCTGCACCTCTCAATGCAAGTATTCAAGGCAAGACTTGCAAACTGAGTTCAAAATTCGTACAATATTTGAGTTAAGCTCTGATCATAATATAATGTATATATGAACTGTGCATAATTGGATGCTCTTTCACCCTCCTATCTCTAATTTGCCATATCTTGAAAATTCTTAGAGTGGCTTTAGACAAACACTCGAAAATCGTTCAAACATACCAAAAATCGATGTTTTTCCACATCTGCTCTATCAGTTTTGAAGATATAGTAAATTGGAGACTGGAAGGTGAAACCGCAACGAATTCTGAACATTTCATGTACACATTACATTCTGATCGGAGTCAAACTCAAATACTTAATTGTGGGTGGATATTTGAGATTATTTGATAGGGTGTGCCATGCCACTAAAAAAGATTCAAGCTGTAAGTGATCAACCAATAAAAATTCTTCTTAGAGGTACATCATGATATCATGAGTCAACCAATGAGAATGCATCGAGCAGACAACCATGAGTATAAATTATAATAACGATATCGATCTTGAGGAGAAATGTAGCATGAGCTGTACAAACAATCGTAGCAGGAGGTGTTAAGCTGCAGAAAGCTCAAGGGCGACCATAGTGTGCCTTTATAAACATGAGTCAATTGCAACACTTAGAAATCAAGTTAGTAAAATGAAACATAGAAGTAATTGGACGAAGATTGAAGTAATTGGACGGAGATAAAGATACTTGGAAATCAAAACTCGCAATTAATAAGCAAGATAGAAGGCGTGGAAGGAATTGGATAAAGTTGATTATATAGTAATGTCACTGAATTTCAATCATGTCCAGCCAGCAGAGAGCCAGCCCATCCAGATCACATCCAACCAGCCGAGAGTCAGCCAGTCCAAATCATGTGCAGTGAGCTGAAAGTCAGTCCATCTCGATTGTTTCCAGTCCGCAGCTAATCAGCCCATCCAAGTCATATCCAGCCAGCAGAGAGCCAGCCTATTTCGATCTGCTCCAGCAAGATGAGAGCTTGCCCTTCCAGATCTCGTCCAGTGTAAAGGCGTACGTGGTCGTACGTGTAGATTTGAGTGTAGATATGGTTGCACACGTAGATTCGAGAATGAAATAGCTTCAATAGGTAACGTCATCGATGGCGTGCAAGAGCAATCGCATGAGCTGACTATTTACTCGGCGGTTGGGTGGTTACCCTGCCATAGGCCACTATTACATCATCCCCCTCTTTATCTGCAGACCTCCTGGGCTGCATACCCGTACATGAAGAGAAGAAGAAACTATCCAAGCTCGTATGTCCTCGTATGGCCTCGTAACTCCTGCTGCTGATCAGTACCACTCGAGGGTGACCTTTCGGTGGATCTGGCGCACAGGGAAAGTACACCTCCAGTGGTAGGTGGTAAAATCCGTGCCGACGCCATTTGTACCCAGCCGAGATCCAATAAGAAGAGAAGAGAAGAGAAGGAAACGTCCAATTGATCCCTCCATGTCCATATCTTCCATAGAGTAGGCTCAGTGGTGCTCGTATTGGTAAACGTCATTGGCTTGTCATTGATCGTATGTGGTTCGTCCATTATCTAACTTGTAAGCATCCAAGAGAAGATTGAACTTACAATGTAATCAATCAAGTGCGCTTGGCTGTTGCAAAGATGGTGTCCTCGGTAGACTTTCTCCGTAAGTGCACTTCCGTGCAATGCTGACGCTCGTAGGTGCGCTTCGGAGCTTCAGCTCAGTTCGGAGGAACGCAGTCGTCAAGTGCACTTCAGATCGTAGGAAGGTAATCGTCAAGTGCGCTTCAGATCGTAGGAAGGTAATCGTCAAGTGGGTTTGAGATCTTCCGCTCAGATCGTAGAAAGGTGATCTTGAAGTGAGCTTGAGAGCTTCCGCTCAGATCATAGGAAGGTAATTGTCAAGTGCGCTTCGTATTCCGATTCAGATACACTTCCGTGATAAGGTCTGGATGCACTTCAGTGAAAAGGTACACTTCCGTGTAAACGATGATCGTGATCGCGTCCGCTTGAAATCCGGATCGTAGGTACCGTCATCCCACCAACCATAATCGACTACTCTTCACTTCGTCCTTCGACATTCGGTTGCCCTCCGACTTTTGCCCTTCAACCTTGCCCTTCAACTTGGTCTTGACTTCACCTTGGTCTTGGTAACACCGGGAGCGTCACTCCAGGTTTTCCAGTACAAGTAGTATCCTTACTGCATTCAGGATTTGCTTGCGATGGAAGTTATGAAGATTCGCTCAAGATGTGAAAGTCACTAAAGATAAAGATTCAAGACAAAGATGTTTGGCTTTCCAATGCGTATATTGTTAAGGCTTGTTCTCCTCGTCCAGAAGCTTGCCCTTCTACCCTCGAAGATTCTAGAGGTCTTTATACCTCTATCCTCTCACTCTAACAATTACTTCTATCTACGCTTTTCTCATGAGCTCCTCTACCTAACCTTTCCTTTGCTCCATTGCCCTTCCTGCCCTTCAGCGCTCTTTCGGACCTTCCGCATCTTTCCGCTCAGATCTCTAACTCAGACGAATAGATCCCCTACTGACATCAGTCCTTCGGACTTCTGTGGTCCGGACCTATCGAATCCTTTCGATCTCTTTGCCTCCAGGCGAATGGTATCCTTTCGATCGTGAGGGACATGGAGGCTTCGTTTGCTTTGCTGCAAACACAGGTGCTTTCGAATCTACAGCCTCTCAGCTGTCTTCACACTATCGATGGCATGAGCTGGCAGGGCATCGTCCCAATAACTACCTTTAACTCCTTATCAGTGGTGTGTAGTGTTGGCAACGAAGCGGATTAATCCGAGTCGGATCAAACCGGACCTAGGTTTGTGGAGGGTTCGATTCGAACGAACCCTAGCCACCAATGGTTCGATTTCCTTGGGCACGAATCAAACCATGCTCCTTGGCGGTTCGTAAGCGGTTCGTGAGGGATCCGGGGTGAAGTTCGAACGGCCAAGATGGGTCTCGTTCAAGCTCATATGAGCTGGTATGTGCTTCTATCGGTGTTGCTATTTACTTCGTGTGCTTTATGGTCGCCATCAACTCGCAGTCTCCAGCCAGCCCAGCTCGACCGTCTCCAGCCAGCCCCAGCTCGATCGCATCAAGCCAGTCGAGATGCAGCCCAGCTCGA
>MU122198.1:148874-192585 GCA_014904905.1 Wilcoxina mikolae CBS 423.85 | reverse complement strand
GTCTGCTGATAAAGAGGGGGATGATGTAATGGCGGTGCCAGGTGCACTTGGCTCTCAAGCGCACTTGGCTCCCAAGCGCACTTGGCCTTCCCAAGTGCACTTGGCTGCCGAGGCCGTGTAACCGCCCTTCATATATAATCACCTCGCGAAGTGCTTTTGGCACGCTAGCGATTATCTTACCTACATACCGTACAATTGATATCTTTATCACTTATCCTCGTTTGCAACCGTATCTATCCTTATACTCTTATATGAGGCCGTACACAGACGTACGTCCTTACACATGGAGGCTTCGTTTGCTATGCTGCAAACACAGGTGCTTTCGTATCTAGAGCCTCTCAGCTGTCTTCGCACTATCAATGGCATGAGCTGGCAGGGCATCGTCCCAATAACCACCTTTAACTCCTTATCAGTGGTGTGGTGGACTGCATGACAGCTCATCTGATTTCGTTGGGTGCGAATGATATCTTGTGTAGTTTCGATGACGTCCAGAAATAACGCTTGTACTATCCCGATGCGGCTATCGTCGAGTGATCGTTGGTGTCCCCGCTCCGATGGCCTTTGGTGATGTACAACTTGTGAGGTGTAACAGTCTTGACTTCACCTTGGTCTTGACTTCACCTTGGTCTTGACTTCACATTCCTTCGACTCGGTCTTGACTTCACCTTGTCTTCCGGCTTCTTTCAGTCTTTCTGTCTTCGTCTTTGGGTCTTATTTCGTCTTCGGCTTCCTTCCATCTTTTCGACTTCGCTTTGAGCTCGATGTGACGTGTCAAGAAAAAGGGCTAATGAGACCTATTGGATATCTCGAGGGTAGATGGAGTATATTCATGTGATTTCTCGAAGTAATCTCGTGTATTCGTATGACTTCTCAATGATAGGTAGCGATTAGTAATGCATCGAAACGGGGTAATTCACAAAATCCCGTGAGTGAAACGTATCCAATTACTAAAGATCGATAACAGTGTAAAGGCGTATGTTGTCGTACGTTTAGATATGAGTGTAGATACGGTTACACACGTGAATTCGAAAATGAGATAGATTCAATAGGTAAGGTTATCGATGGCATGCAAGAGCACTAGTACGAGCTGACTATATACTGGACGATTGGGCAGTTACCCTGCCATAAACCGCCGTTACATCCAGCCAGACCGTCCAGATCGCGTTCAATCACCAGAAAGCCAGCGTGTTCAGATCACATCTAGCCAGCTCAGATTGCTGACCAATAGCAGTTGTGAAAGCCACACTCAAGAAATGCGCCACAGTTCACTAATCATTTATGATCAATCAGAAGCGAAAAAGACCAATGAGAATTCTGTAATTTGCCACAGTAAGATGGTACGTACCACCATCAACCAATGAGAATGCTTCGAGCGGACAACCATGTGTATATGTTATAAAATAGCAGGGTGCGGTACTTATTGTTCGGCATGCGATAGATGTGTCGCTCTTCGAAATCAGACTTCCTTATAATTGAGAAGAAAATTAGCAATCTTGTATCGATATAAGAATTGAGGACACTTTGAAGGGCGGCGCCAAAGACAGTTTACTATTTGTATTTCGGAGGAACCGCAAGGTACAGAATGGAAGATTGGAATTGCTCAGCTTCTGATACACTCAGAAACGAAAACCGGAGGCACATATTTGGCTCATGCTGGTTGTAGACCTAGCACAGGGTTTAGAAATCGCATTTTTCGGGAAGGGAATACCTGTAGCTACATATGATATCTTAGGGACTTTTGTTCCCCCTGTGTCCTGAGTACGCTGGCAACAATTCGACCACTTAACCTTCACGAACCGTCCTTCATCACAACTCAGTTGAACCCGACTTAGTGGAAGGAAGTTGCTCATCGACCAGGGATTCGGATCGTTCGCTGAGCTGCTGATTACCAGTCTCCTCGTCGAGTTCCATCCCTCTGACCCAGCCTTCTCGTACAGACGAAGCTCACAAGAATCAAATTCCTCCTTTGGCACCAGCGAATTGGCATTCCCTGGGTCCAGCTGCTCGAAGGTATCAACTACGCATCGGAAAGTCAAATTTTCGTGCGCCTGTGGTTCGCGACCCCGGACGCCATCGAAAAAACGCTTTGCTATTGACATGAAAAGGTGCACATCCCCAATGGTTAGAAACTCGATTGAGATTGGCATCCCAGGAAACGATAAATCCAGTGGCTGTGGGGTGTTTTCACTAATTCCAGAGAGGGGCACGATGTCGTTCAACGTGACTGCTCCAGTGCCAGTGCTTAGCCTATGCATATATTTCGGATAGATGCGCGCTGCAAAGATTAGAACTTACCGTCTCGGCAAAGGTTCAACGATCCTGCAACGGCCAGTAATCAGCTACGAGCTAACCAGAAGTAACAGCCTCGGAATAACAACCGCTTTGATTACACAGAGTGATTTTTGGCTCACTCTCCCCACCCTTCGTCCAAAGGACGCAAATGTATGGTGCACCCCTCGATCTTACCCTCAGCGCACGTACGCCTATCGCAGCATTTACGAATGCACGGAATAGCACTCGTTCGTCCTCCGCCCCAGCGTCTTTGGCGTCACACGTAATCCAACGGCCTGGATCCAGTGATGGGTTGAGATCAATATCTTGAGTCTCGAAGGCTTCTTCCATCGGCTGAAGTTGCTCCCATATCCGTAGATTTTGACGACCTGGAATGATTTCGTATGATCCTGCTTCTCTAGAGGAACGGAATCCGGTGTGATCATCGCTAGTGGCCTAAATTTAAAGTTCAGATTGGCGGTTGTTTATATTGGAATGTGCTCACCTCTACGAGATTGTAAAAGAGTTTCCTGTTTTCGTCGGTTACCGAAGAACAGAGACGCTCATCGCCGAGGATCACGTCATAAACCATCCAGGTGGATTTCAGGAGGTCTGCGTATGCTTGACGTAGCGACATGTGGGGATTACCACTGGAGATAGTGCTTTCGTGCGGGGCCCTCTGTGTTTGCATGTTGACAATGTTTCGGGACTAATATCCCCTATAACTCAGCCCTGTTCGACGAGTATGTTCAGGCTACTTACCTTGAGAATCCACCAAGTGGCCGTACGGAGCCAGGCTTTAGCAGTGATGATACCATTTCGCTGAACGGCATTATTTTCATCAGCATAGCTTGCAAATATCTTTACGATCTCGGGATCAATCTCAAGCTCGGACGCCCTATAAGGAATTTGCAATGGATAAACCGTTGCTTTACGACGTGTTCTCGCAAGCACAAGTTTCGCCTCTCTCAAAGCCCTCCAAATGGTCTCATCCTCCGGCTCTACGTCGATGAGACACTGGATATGTTCAGATGATGTCGACCCTCTTCCATTAGCTTTATGCCTACGTAATAATGACAAATATAATAGATGATTCTAGCGCTATCTTTATGATAAGCACTAGCCTATACGCGGCTTTTCGTCCGTTCTGTCCTTCTCTCTAACATCCGAAAACATGTGAAAGAAAAGAAAACTTGACTAATCCTAGGCACGATCCCATATTTCCAACAGTCTCCTCCCCGCATTGAAAATACAACACCCATCCAATGGCAATTGTGGATATCTACCTAGGTATGCCACCATGATTTCCGCAGACGCATTGGTCACAACAATGCATGTTCCAAATCCACCGGCAATCCATTTGTAGCTACTGCAATGGGAAGTCTATATATATATCGCACCCGAGGCGCTTAATTGTTGAGCTCAATCCCACTCCAAGTCAAATCCAAACCATTCGATAAACTGTACCATGTCCGCCATCCCCACTCCCACCATTCCTCCCCAATCTCGCCCGCAACATCAACATTTCATCCCACAGTTCGTGCTCCGAGGATTCTCCCCCAACCTTCAACCGCGTTCAGACCACAACATACCCCGAAACAGCCGCAACAATGGCCGCAGTAGAAATCAAGCCAAAAACTTCAAAAAGAATGCCACCGTAAACTTCTATAACATAGCCGACGAGTCTCTCGAGCCCCGAAAGCGCGTGGCCGAGATATATGGACATCGAAATTTATATCGCGTTGAGTTTAATGACGGGGACGAAGAGAGTGGAACAGGAAAAGTTCTGGATCCGAATCACATCGAAAAACAGCTGTCGGAGTTGGAAAGCCAGGCCGCCGTACTCTTGGAACGGATTAAAGATGCCGTCGCGGACGAGAAACCATCGTTTGATATGCCGCGGCGAGAAAAAGATGTGCTGCGGAAATTCGTCTACATTATGAAGTACCGAGGCGAGCTATTTAAAAAGAAGTATAGTCTTGGGAGCATCAACGAGGATAACGGACGGAGTGCACGCGAGAAGGCTGCAGTGCAGAAGCTGATGGCTGCAAAGGGCTTTACGAGCCTGAAACAATTGTGGGCGCACCACCTAAAGGTGATCATGGATACGACTATAGATTGTGAAGGCAAATGGCGGGATAAAGTTCGGAAGGAGATGGTTTTCGACAATGCGGAGAATTACATTGAACATATCGATGAGTTTTTCCTGGGGTTTGTGCAGCCTGGAGATGCTTGTGTGGATGAGTTTATTATTACAGATAACGGATTCGGAATTTTTGAAGGGACTGTAGAGTATGACACTCCATATGGGCTGCAACTGTTCGAATATCACAACTTGGCACCCATATCCCCACGGCTCATGCTAGTCCTCCGCCGGAACATTCTCCGCGACACGAAGATGAACAAAGAGATACTGAAGCTTGTACGAAGTGGGGAGGCCTCAATGCCCGGCATGCCACCATTGCGCACCTCACTGCTAGAAGATCTCCCGCTATCCCCACCAGAAACGCCCACTATCATCGCACCACCACCCGGTTCCCTCACCCGAATCCCCAAGTTTACTGAAGATGACAAATTTGTGTTCGAACTCACCAGGCTCTCTCAACGCCACGTACACCGGATCAACAGCATCATGTTGACAGAAGCACGTTCGGCGATCACGTATCTCTCAGCACGGTCGATGGAGGCGTCCTTAAAGAGCTGGATAATCGATGAAGAGCTGACACCTTCGCCTGCGAACCCGGAATATGCAGCCATGATGCATCTGCGGCAGGCAAAGATAAACCTACTGTATAAACTCAGCGAAAACCTGGAGTCAATCAAACCTGCGCCACCGCCGCCGTCGCCGCCAAAACTAGCGCCACACCTTTTTACGGTTGCCAGTGAAAGCCCTCAACTACTGCTATACTTCAAACTAGGTAATAATCTAGTCCCTCCCTCTCACGCGTGAAAATACAATATATGACGTATATCCTTACCGATCATCACAGGAGGCTCTCACGCTCGCTTCGACGCGGATATGCACCGTGCTATCGAGCTTTGGGAGTATAGAAATGCATTCCCGGGCATCCTAATAAAAGGAGCAGCAGGTGCGAGCGCGCATCGAAAGCTGTTTGACGAGTTGGCAACAAAGCCGAGTACCGTGATCTATCTCCACATAAAACTGTGGGGACAGTCGGCAAACAGAGAGCTGAGTTTGAATGAGGGACTAGAGGATTTAGTTGCTAAATGTTTATTTCCTCTCCTTCTCTTCATCTTTCCTCTCGAAGTAAAACACTAAGTTACAAACAAAAAGTATCTGGCTACATCCGCGAACCCTTCCGTAGCCGGCTGATGCTGGAGGCATCGTGGAAGCACCAATTCCGGCAGGTTTTCCATGAAAAGATGGATGAGGACCGCATAGGACGCGGGAGTACCAAGCGCGATGAAATGCAATTTCAGAATGAGATGTTTATGTTTTCACAATGGGGTAAGTTAAGTCGGTATACGTAGTTCAGCGAGGTTTGGGAAAGCTTTATGTGGCTGACGTGATCATGATCTGATATTCAAGGTGGAATATGGAGCTCCTGTATGTCTACCAAAACCCGCATTCCCTTACCACAGCTCAGACTGACTTCACAGTCCTCTACAAAGCTAGGCCCGACCCGAGCTCACCACCAGATGCCAATATACTCTCGCTGCAGCAGCGTGAGGCTCAAATGCTTGCGTTCGACCGCAGCAGCGTAACCCCTACCGCAGTAGAATCACTCTTCCGGATGAATCTATCTATCAGCCAAACACTTCTGGGTAGGATCGAACCGCGGTTCTTATGCGCAAATGTGCCAGATGGGGAGAAGATCACAATGGAGACAATAGATTGGTTGGGAGACCTTCTATGGGTGCACTTGTATCCGCTGGGAACAGATATTCAAGGAAGAGGGGTTGCATATGAATATTTGGGGTTGGGGGATTCATTGCAGAATTTAAGAACTGTGATGGAAATGCGGGGAGTATCGATGCGGGCGGGTGGTTTGATCTGATGGTGGAGAATTTGTTAGCCAGAATTACTCAAAGCAATATGATTGGTAACCCTTATTATCAAGTACTTAAGTACTCTAGGTATCATAAGTATGTACCTAACCGATGTACCTAGGTACCGTAGTAGCTTACTCCGGTGGTGCGGCGGCAGCTTGCGGCCACAACAGACATACCAGGCGGCGCCGACGGCCGCTACGGGGTTACTCCTATAAGCACCAGGACTCAATCACTACAGCTCCAGCGCCGAACTAATATCCACTGCGAACACCAGAGCCCAACTAGTATCTGACATAACTATCACTAGAAGTGACTACCAATAGGAACAAATATCAAAAATGCCCTCACCATCTATTCAGGCTCTATGCGTTCCCATACCAAATACTGCCGTCAGCCACCGTCCTACAGTATATTACGCGAGCAGCTGTTCCCTCAGCTTAACTCGCCATATCACACAAAATCCGAACCAAGCCATCTAGCATCTCCAAATACTCGTTACTTGCAAACTCGGAGATAGGTACATCGGGGTCTTTCAAGAATTCCATTTTGCGCCGTTCGACTGTGGGACACTCCCCGATACCTCCCAAAGTATGTATGTTGGCGGAATCTTCACGTTTAGTAAACTGCGAAACAAGTTCGCCGCACAGCTCTTCAACCCATCAACGACTGCGGGATCTTTTCCGACACTTCCCCCTGAACTTTGTTTGCATTTTGGGCATGAATGATGTTCTTCAGATGACGACAGACAATTATCCTCGCGTGAAACGATCGTTTTCTGAAAGTATGGAAGCAACTCGTCTCCTTCGGCGACCGTCGATAGTAATGCAAACAAAAATCGTGCGAGCGGTTTAAGCAAATCTCTGAGGCGCGCATAAAGCTCTTCATTGGACGAACGTTTTACCTCCTGAAGGCTATCTACGAGACTCCAGAAGTTGCGCTGGTCAAGAGCGCCAATCGATCCATCTTTGGAGGTAAACGGTTCTCGGGGAATGTGCGACGTCGCTACACATTGCAGCGTCGAAATGAGATCATCGGGAAGCGTCAACGCCGTACGAAATGCAAGCCCCTTGGCATCTTTAATCCGGTTGCCAGATAAACCCGATGAGCCTTGAATACCAGCAAGTCCAGGGGAGCTATACCCTAATGAACCCATTCGGATTTGTATGGTGGGCTTCGCGAGAGCTGGAAAGCCGCCTGACGTCGTCGAACCCGAGTCGTTTCCTGTTAATAAAAGCGGCCGTGCAATTTGCGCCACCGTTGCTGATTTCGGGAAAAAAGAGTTAATCAAACGACCGGGAGAGCCTATATCTCGTTGTATCGTAACATTAAGCAGCTCAGATAGTGCTTGATGATACAGCTTAACTCCTCTCAACACCTCCTCAAACCATAGCTTTTTTAAATGAATCGAAACTATCAAATTCACGGAAGAGTCTACACTCTGACTCATTAAAATGTGCAGAAAACATTATACGACTGTTGAAACCTCCGTTCAGACCCTTCCGCAATGAACTTGGCCCAAGCTGAGTCATATCCATAAGACTCCACGGATTGTGATCTTGCGGTAGAAAATATCTCAATATATTGAAGGATTTAATTGCTGAATCACGAAATGGCGAGAAATTGTCACAACTTTGGTAGCTGAGTAATAGCAACCACACAACAGCGACTTTTCGCATTGTCATTGAGGTGGTATCCGGACATTGGGACGCCTCAACTTCGATCGTAGGGTCCCGTAGAAGACGATCCATTTGACCGAGGTTTTCTATTGCCGCTTGAAAGACGGGTTCTGTCGTTCGGTAGGTAGAGTCTCGGGAGAGTAAATGCTTCACAACTGGCAAGCTATCCCATCTGTTGCTCGCCGCAGCAGTCATTATCCCTTCGGTGATGCCAAGGTCAAGTTGTCGGGACAGAAGCAAATTCACTATTGCAGCCGCGTTCCATGGACTGCCAGCGGCTGACATAACCAAATACTCTGAGATACTGAAATCCGCCGACGCCTTAGATAACAAGAATTCGATTTTTTCCATGATTTGTTCGTTGATCTCGAGGTTTGTGCTCCGATAATGAGGCCCCGCCGTGTTGTTGATGTCGACAATCTTAGCGATGACAATGTCTTTTTCGAGAATCACTCGTAGAACGTCCAGGTCAAAACGTGTTAGAGTCTGGAGTACTGCTTCGTCGGTGATGCTGACGTTCTGGATATCAGTGAACACACCCATGACTTCCCTCCCACTCAAGTGGTTGTTCGCAGCCGCATCAACTGTTTCTCCGTCTATGAGCACGTTCGTGGATGCCTGAAGTACTTCATGCATTATTCGTGCTCCATGCCTCTCGTTTGTGGCAGCCGCGAGAATTATTTGCTTCGTTATACTGACATTACTGACATACAGCTTGCACATCAAAGGCTGGACAATATCTTCGCCGAAGTATTATACCGTTTCTTCAAGTGCTTTATCGCTGAAGCGAGCATTGCAATTAGTCGCCAGCTCTTTCATCAACTCGTTACCCTTTACCCAATTCTGGACTGCGTCGGTGACCACTTCGGCAGTGATCTCACCATCGAAGTCATGGCCCATGATCGCCTCTCTCCTCCCGTTTCTATTCCCCATTATTCCCCTCATTACCAGCTCCTCACCGCCGTGTCGTTTGCTTCTAGCAAGTACGTGTCGTTGAATATCCAGAGAACCGTGACTCGCGGCGTATTTCAGAACTCTCTCGGGGATTTCGATTGCCAGATCACTACAACTTAGAATATATCTTGCAAGCCATTCAATGTTTTCTTGGATGGCGATCGCCAATGGATGAGATGTTATATTCCCTTGACATATCCCTTTGCTTCACACCATAGGCGCCAAGTCGAAACTTGAGGGATGAGTATACGAGAAAGTATCTCGGTGAGGTTTTCAGCGTCGCTCTCGCAAAGTATATGGAAATGCCAGTTCCATGCAGCGTAATCCAGAAAGGGGTATCTCTCTTCCCAGGCCGTAAAATCCTCGTTCCCATCACATATACAGATGTCGGTCATGATATCTTCGAAGCCCAAAAATGACACACAAGCTTGGGCGACATATAGCTCGGGACCCAGGGCACTGCAGTACGCATAAGTAGCAAAGACGTTTTTTCCCAGGATAAACTCTTTGGCTGATTGGTGAATTAAGTGCACAACGCCATCGGTGCTTTCCAGAATGATGCCGAGAACGTCCATCAGTATATCCTCGGTAAGATTGATTTTGTACTCTAGTGTTGATGCATAACTTTTCGAATCTTCCTGTATGGCCATCGCTGATGCGAGCTCTTGGAAAGTCAAAGGGCGTCGAGCATAAGCTACCCACATCACCAGCTTCTGTTCGTTCTCGGTTTTCTCCTCAATTCTGTCAAAGATGTCACGATACAGTGCATCTAGATCCATTGAACTCTCCTCAATGGTTTTCTTAATTTCCCTGACACTGACAAGACGTATTCTGCTAATTCTTTTCACGACGGTCCGTTGCATCTTCTTTATCTAATTCCTTTATCAGCAATGGTTGTCGGCGCCCTCCCGCTGCTGCCCAGCAAATGACATTCAATGCCCAATCAACGACAGACAATGTAGGATGTAGGGGGGCGAGAGTCCAGAAAACGGGGAATTGAAAGAACACCTTTCATAAACCTGTCCATTGCGGTGGGTATTAATCAACTCTAAGTATTTCTCAGACACGCCATGCCTGCAGTGGGGATAACAGCCAACGGGCGTGCACGTTCCACCACCTTAACTTGACATTCCACGGCCACCCGACGCACCCATGCTGCATTTACCCCAGACGGGGTTCATCCCCGCCACCATCGCCTGAACCGGAAGTATTTCCATTCCCTCCAATACAGACATCGTCTTAATTCCGGGAAGCATCCTTCCAAAACACGGACGCGGGGCCGCAAGGAGGAAGAAAAGAACTCAGAATCGCCACATGCGGGTGCGTTCCCGGCGGAAATAAAGGTCAAAAGACTTCCGTTCCCCAGGCTACAGATTATATTACGAGACATAGCCACAATCCACATCTCAAGGCATCGTTACTGACAAAGCAGACACGTTCGCGCGACTTGTATCATGGTCTTTCACGCCGAAAATGCAAATGATCCAAAGGAGGTTAGAAACTGGAAGGTTCAAATCCTAGGTACGTATACGACACAGGTACTTCCGAATCAAGCTGACAAAGTAATTGCCGCCTGAAGCTTTGGGGGTGTCAATGTCTGCTGTAGCGATGGGGTGTGCTCAGCCTACTCTAGTGCACTTGTCCGAACGGGTGCTAACATATTGTAAAGATTTGACACCGCATTCATCGGAGGAACCCAAGCGCTGGAGCCTTTCAAGGTATATTCTTCGGGTGCACATTGTTGCCTCTCCACATACTAACATTTTTCACCAAAAGCGGGATTTTAAGTTGAACAATCGAAGCCAACACGAACGGGACACATTGTCCGGTACTCAGTCTTCCTTTTCCCACTCATTACAACCCGTTGACATAGATATCTTTTCCAGGGAACATCGTCTCAACATTCCAAGTAGGATGTTTCGTCGGGTCTCTCCTAACATTCCCACTTGTCGAGCGGTTCGGGCGGAGAACCGGGATGATTCAAGCATCCTTAGTGTTCTGTTTAGGTGCGGCGATAATGGTACTTCACTCTTTCCACAGCCGGTCCAGGGTTAATACCAAGCACAGACTGCATCTGCCGGGAGGTTGTCCATGATCTATGCCGGGCGAGCAATAACCGGGCTCGGAATCGGTAGTGCATCTCTGATTGTCCGTACGTCAGCATACTCCCTCCCACTCATTTCTTAACCTCAGGGCTGACTTGCGGAAGCTGTTTATATTTCTGAAACATCACCACCTAGTATCCGTGGAAGACTCGTTGGGGTGTTTGAAGTACTGAGTCAAGGCGGTGGCATGTTGGTATGCACGAACACCTGCATGTCCCCACGTGGGCTGGATAATCTGATCCCCTTTAGGGATTCTGGATAAACTACATCGTCGACCGAACCGTGAGCCCCATCGGCCCAACACAATGGCTCATCCCCATCTCCCTCCAACTTGTTCCCGGCGTACTACTCCTAATCGTCTCCCTCTTCGCACCAGAATCCCCCCGCTGGCTCTGCAAGAAAGACAACTGGACGCAGGCGCGTCAGAACCTTGTATTTCTGCGTAACCTCCCGGGGGAGAGCGAATACATTACCTCGGAACTCCGTGGGACCCGTGAGCAGATCGAGTATGAGGAATCCAAGAGTGGTGGGAAAACGTTGATGTCGAAGTTTAAGGAGATGGCATTTAAAGGGAATCGTAACCGTATTGGTATTGGCTTGATTTTGATGGCTTGTCAAAACTTGACGGGTGTCAACGTACGTTTGTACCCCCTAGACAGTATCCCCCGATAGTGCTAAACCGTGCTAGATCATAACGTATTACTCGCCGCGGATATTCGAGACACTTGGGCTGAGAGGAACATCAACAAAGCTCTTCGCAACCGGCTGCTACGGGATTGCCAAGACCACCGGGATGATAATATTCGCTCTTTGGCTGGTAGAGAGAGTTGGACGGCGGAAGGCATTGATATGGGGCGCGTTTGTGGGAAGTCTTCCAATGTGGTATATCGGTGGTTACGTGATGAAGGCGGATCCTACCAGGGCGGCAGCGCAAGGACAGCTCACGAGTAGTGGGTGGGGGTATCTTGCGATGGTTTGCGTTTACCTTTATGGAATGGTATGCTTCATTGATATGGGATGTGGTTTCGTTGTCACTGACGGTGCGCATTGGTAGATCTATTGTATGTCGTGGCAAGGAACAACCTGGGTTTACTGTTCTGAGATATTCCCAATTGGAATCCGGATGCTCTGGTGCGTGAGCACGTTACCACCGGAAAATAGACATGCTAACATCCATACAGCGTTGCACTGACCACAGCTGATCAGTGGCTCTGGTCTTTTATCGTATCCCGGACAACTCCGTAAGATTAACCCACTCTCTTCACCATCGCCAGTCCTGCTAACGTGTTTATGCTAGGTATATGATTACCGGTACTGGCTACGGGACTTATTTCCTCTTCGCAACATTGATGATCCTTATGGGAGTATGGGCGTTTTTCTTCGTACCCGAGACAAAAGGGCTTTCACTCGAAGACATGGATAGGCTCTTTGGGGTTCCTGAGAGGGCTGGAGAAGGTGCTGGGACAGAGAAGGTCGTTGATGAACCGACAGCCGAGAGAGTTGAGACAGTTTGAGAGTAAATGTACGAGGTCAATGCATGATGCATGTGCACAATGGATTTCTTATGTTGGCTGTAAAATACTTCAATATTCTTCAGGCAGTTCCTCGCGACAGGGAAGCAACTGAGAATCCATGGAAAAGGCGATCGATCGTGAATTCGCGAAGCCTCGTCCGAAGCTCATCGTCGGTTCAGTAATGGGTGCTATCACTGGTAGACTAGATACTACTTTCCCAGGTTGTCGATATGTGCCATGCAGTCCAAGCTATATGCATCTTCAATCGCGCTTTGCACCTAATTGAAGAGCTAATACCTAACTTTTCATCATTAACTGGGTTAGGGTTACGAACCTCGGACCCCTAATCGAGTGATAGGTGTGACTCCTGAGCATTTCAGTCCCATCGGAGATAGGTGGATAGTAATTGTTTCATAACTAGTTTAGGGTATCTTCATTTCCACTAATCATCGATGGTCAACCCGACGTGGAACAGATTAAAGAAGCTTTAAACATCTCCCTCCATTCATGTATCTATCGATTCAAAACACAGACGTCGACGTCCCCCTAACTGTGAACCGCACCAATCACCAAAAGTCACCCGCAATATTGTAAGTCCCTGGACAAGTTCTGGAACTAAGTACGAGCAACGCGGATCTCTAAATCCAGAAAATCTCGTCCTTGCCCAGCCCGATGAGGTTCTCGGTGCCTTTCGTTTCGCAAAAACGCTGTGGATTTGTTCCCAAGGCAAGGCAAGGCAAGAGGAGTTTAGATATCTTCCCGTTCACAGCTCGATGATTTAACTCTGTGAAGACGAAGAAGATGTGAGTAACCGTTTCTCCAAACCATGTTTGCTGCCTAGTTTCCAAGTGCAGATCTCTAGGTGTACTGAGTGTAGATCCTCTACTGATCTTGGACCGGCGTGTAACATGCCTGCATGCATGCGCAGGCGCCACCTCCAAAGAACTGCACTTTTGAGCTGTCACTTTTCCTCTATCCCAGTCGGTGGGGGAACGAAAGCGGAAGATATCAGTGGAAGGAACTGCAGAAAATTAAAAAAACAAAACAAAACAAAACAAAACCCTTGTATTTAAAACCCCCGCCACCACCCCGCCATTTCGCGTCCCTTCAACTCCTCACCACCATACGCTGGTAGGCGGGAACTACCGATCAACATCAACAGCAACATCTCTTACCTTCCAAAACAAACTTACTCAATATGCCGCCGAAGTGGCAGTCCCACTCTCAAAACGAGCCACCAAGCATGTATGACTGGCCGGACGTCCCCGTTGCAAAACCATCCACTCCACCACCACCGGGAAACTGGAACAACTGGGATGTACCAGACGAGTCTGATCCCAGGGCTCCATGGGATGCAGACCTGGAGGAAAAGAAGCCCAAAGGGGGAGAGAATTTAGGTGGTCGTGGATGGGGAGGTGGAGGAGACGACTATGGAGGGGGAGGTGGGGGGCGGGGACGGGGAGGGAGAGGTGGGGGATATAGAGGAGACCGTGGAGGGGAGGGGCGAGGTGGGTGGGGAGGGCGTGGAAGGGGTGACAACCAAGGAGAGGGTAGAGGAGGAGGCTGGGGAGGGCGTGGTAGAGGCGGTGATCAGGGTCAAGGGGAGGGGCGCGGAGGGTGGGGAGGACGAGGTAGAGGCGAATATCAAGGAGAGGGGAGAGGAGGTGGTGGTGGGAGGGGAGGAGGCGGCGGATATGGGGAAGGAGGGGGGTGGGCCACCGTCGGAGGAGACGGTCGCGGAGGCTTCGCAACGGGTGGAGAAAGAGGAGGAGGAGGGCAGCGAGGTGGGGGATATCGAGGCGGTGGTGGCGAGGGGAGAGGCGCTGGTGGAGATAATGCTGGTCGGGGAGGAGGAGGCGGCGGCGGCGGCGGGGATGGTGGTGGTGGTGGTGGAAGAGGTAACAGAGGCGGTGGCGCACAACGTGGTGATGGACGAGGAGGGGGAGAAGGGAGGGGAGGCGCCTGGCGCGGGTTCGGGAGAGGTAACCGTGGCGGTGGTCGTGGTGAAGGCAGAGGTGGCAGAGGTCGCGGATGAGCTGACCGCGGATCCGGCTGACAGAAGGACAATACAGGTCAACAGCTTACACTCTACAGGGAACAATGTGTTATATATTCTTGATAAAGATAATAAAATCAAAACGCCGCATGCGTATGGTTACTTGATTTCGTGATTTCGTGACTGACCTGGGATGATTCCCTACGTTCGAATTCCCCGGATCCGGATCTGGCCTTAAACTGGTTTTACAGACTCCGCGCCTGGAATCGCATGCTACGCTTCTACAAAGGGTGCCTAGTTCTTGTGCGCGCTCCGAAAACACTTAATTCTCTGGTATCATTGGATTCCTTAATTTCACCTGCAGAACACGTCAAACGATGGTGGCACAGGAATAAACCATACCCCGAAACTGCTTTCCAACTGGCAATCGAAATTAACAAAACCACAACAAAAGAAAGTGAGACCGACAGATAGATGGTATATAGCCCCGAACGAACCGTATGTAAAACAACCCAAACAAACAAACGAAATCTCAAAAGACTGTGCCACCCACTCAACCCTAATAAAAGAACAATTTGCCTCGTAGATATTTGCTCCACTGTCCCACAACCTGTATGTATACCGTAAAAAACCAAGGAAATGATATTACAGACCGCACTATATTCACTTCTTCTTTGGCTTCTGGCCGTCCTTCAGCACCTTCTGTAGCCCACTCAAGCCCACAGGTGCTCCCCCGTCCCTTCGCCGTTTTTCCACCTCCCTCCAAAACGCAACCGTAACCCTCCTCTCCCACTCCCTTCGCCTCTTCGCCCCCCTTCTATTGTCCCACCAACCTCTCTGTCCCAATTCCTCCTCATCCCGCTCAAGCTCACACGCCCAACAGAGGCACCCGCCATACTCGGACGTAAACGCATTCCAGTATCTCTGCCCGGTTCGCTCAAACCCATCGTCCAGCACACCAGTAGGAAGCTTGTCGTCGTGGTCTATAAACCTACCTGCTGCCGAAAAACAGTAGGTGTAGTACCTTGCCGGCGTGAGCTGGTGGGAATGCCAGAATAGGTCAACATCGAGGGTGGGGACCATAGTCTCGCCAGGAAACATCTTGAATAGTGCAAAAAAGTTGGAGTATTTGATTTGTGCGCGAGGAAGTGTGCCGGCAGAGAGTGAAGGCGAACGGAGCCAGAGGAAGTGGTGCATCTTGTCGATAAAGGTTCCCTGTCGTAGGACCGCGGCAGTGAGAGAAATGCAGGATGAAGACTGTGGCGAGGCGGGAAGGTAGAACGGAGTTATCGCATTGGCCGCTTTTCCGAGGGGCGAAAGAAGGGAGGTTACTGTGGGGTGGGACTGAACGGTGGGTGCGGTTGCGACATAGTATTGCTTCAGCTGCGTATTGACTGTAGTACCCTGAGTGAATGGTGGGGAAAAAGTTCCCCGGATCCCCGGACCACCTGAGAGCACCTGCTTTATATCCTGTCTAAGACGTTCGGCACATAGAGCGTCATGGTCGATAAGGAAGCCGCAGGAGCAAGACAGGCGGAACGCGGGGTCAAGCCACCCTGTCTGTGAGCCGGAAGGGGTGATCTGGATTTCGTGCTCGCTTTCGCAGGAGGGGCACGAAATCTCAAGGAGGGGAAGACGTGGAGTAGAAACCGACGCATCCTTAAGCTGGGAGAAGAGGTCGGGGTCCTGAGAGGTGGAGACTTTAAAGAATTCTTCGGCTTCGGTGGGTAGCGTGTACGACAGTGTTGACAGGTCGATTGCGTTTTTCTACAGGACGTCTATCAGTCATTTTGCAACTGCCAATGCGGGTTTCTCGCGCAACTCACGATGGCCTCCCAAGGAAACGCAACGGAGAGCATGGATGGAACTCCCAACGCAAAGCAATCATCGTAGTAGCACTTCGGATTGAGCATAAAGCCATGCCAAACCATCAACACCTCTGCCAGCTCCGTCAGCGCAATCTATTCACCTCGCCATGCTCACAATCGACCTACCAACGGGCGGCAACATCTCCGACGGGAGCTCTGTGACCGTCTTAGAAGGCCCATCCCCTGGGCCCCACCTGTTCCCATTCGCAGTCTTCTGCTCGTCCCATTTAGCCGCCTCCATCTCCCTCCCCACGATCTTCCACCACGCCTCAAACCGGCCCACGGCGATCTCCACAACCAGCTTCCACAACATCTCCGTGTCCAAATGGTCCCAGGTTTTTTCGGCAGGCCATCCGAGCGCGGCGCCAAAAAAAGCTTTTACATCGTCATCGGGAGTAAAAAATCGCTCTCTATAGCTCCAGAAGACTTCAAGTAATGCGAGGTGTGTCGCCGCTTGCGAGACGGTCGGAACATATTCTTCGGCAGCAAGTGTGCCGGCAGTCGAAAGAGACGCGAGAGTAAACACAGCTGGCGGAGGAGCTATCGGGATATCTTCGAGGTCGTTTGGGTTCGCGAGGGGAAAGTCAGGGGGAGGGATTTCTTCGTCGTCGGTGCCGGGAGACCCGGTTGGCTTTTTTTTCTTCTTCGCGGAGGAGGAGGTGAGCTTCCGGAGCTGCGACAGGGGGGAGCTGTGCTTCTTGGTCGAGAGCTTGGCCTTTATCTGCGACATCTTGACTTCGGATTCTTCTGCGCGGCGACACACTTCGGGCGCGTTGAACATGCCTTAGGGAGAAGAGGCGAGAAGAGGCGAGAAGAGGTGAGAAGTGAAGGTTTGTGCAAAAGGGCGGTGATGGCAGTGATGGGCGAAATGAGGCGAGGCGTTTAATTGGAGATTTGATTTGATTGGTTTGGGCCTCGTATCACTCTAAGCAGCTGATTGGCGAATTGCAGCTTTCGACTCCACACCCTCTCTACAAAGAAAGTTTCACTTGGTCGCAAACGATTCTGCAAAATGTTCGTACGGCCAAACATTTGCAGCGAGTGTTTTGAGATGACAGATGGTGCAGGAATGCCTCAAACACCACTTCGAGCAGCGCAGACGGGGGAGTGATGCATGCGAGGGTAGCCCCTGTTTGGGTCAATCAATTGTGCGCAGCATGCGCATCACCAATCCAACCCTACGAACGGAGATACTTATCTGACTCACCACCACATGTACGGTACGGGATTTCGTGCTGCCGGTATTACACCGGTGACCGCAAGGCAGCCTGGGACTGATGCCTGAATCCAACGGTATGCATAAATACGGAGTTAGGAGTCGGCGGACAAGGATGTGCCCATGCTGCTGGAACTGCATGTCTACTGCCTCGTGGTCTCGGAATCGTCTGTGAAGCTGGAAGAGTTCGTCACAATCAAACCTTGTTCCTCTTAGTTGTAAAGCTCATTGTCTAGAACAGATAGCATTAACCCCGAGTGGTTCCCCTGGTCCAACATGCCCCGCTTTAAACAGTGCTCCGTCGCTGCAAACAAATTCTGGATGACCATCAGCAGCTTTGTCGGCGACTCGCAGAGGGATAAGGTGGGTATGAGTATGAGATTTCGCGGTGTCGACCTCCGCAAGCATGTTTACTTGTGGGGTTATACTAAGCTTCGGACACTGATGGAAACGCCTGAGCTGTGGGGAATGGAGATTGGTCTTCCTGGAGGCAGGCTGGGCAAGGTCATCATAGACCTTGTCGGTGAAGACGGGAAAGCGTCCAAGCTGGTCGAACTGGTCGGAGAGGAAGCATTAGAGATGAAGTTGATCGATCTCCTCGAGGACCAGGAGAACACCGCCGGAGAAGCGCTTCGAGATCTGTTGGAGGACGGTGAAGTCGCAAAGACCACATTGCGGAGTGTGTTGGGTGATGGATACTTGCACTGGATGAGGGAAAGGGGCGAGGCTAAGCTGCTGAAAGAATTAGTGGGGAAAGAGTGGCAGGTAGAAGGTGCCGCCGAACGGGCAGAGAGGCAAAAGCACATTTTGGTGCATTACATGGCCTACGCGGGAAGGAAGGATGAGGAGACAGGAGAGTGGGATCCATGGCGTACTCCATGTTCAAACGTATCGGGCAGGGAGTGTGGGGAGGGGAGTGGTCGGTGGTGGGTTAGACATATTGAGTGGTGGAGGCGGGGAGGGGGAGGTGCGGTCACAAAGGCCGAGAAGGTAGCTGAGAAGCTTTGGGCACAGGCAGAAGGAGATGATGACTGGACCATTCTCAGCGGTGATGGGGTCGCCGTTGTTTTTTGATGCTTGATTGATGAAAGATATTGAACATTCATACCAAGTTACCCTAACCGCAGTCACGTGCATCGATGTGATTGATTCTTGCGTGTTTCGCACTTTTTCTTTGTTTCTTTTCTTGCGCTCCAGAAAAGGGGAAGGGGTTGTTCTTGCTGGAAGGCGGCTCTTCTCTGGCTCCCCTCACGCATCACCCACCAACAGCCATACCCATCGCATCGCAGGTGTTCTACGCGACGTTCGTTCTTTGTTCTGTGCTTCTGCCCTTGACTCTTCGTCTTGCTGTTGTTGTTGCTGTTGTTGTTGTTGTTGGCTACTTCCTTCGTTCACTCTTCTCTCCTCGATTTGGGCCTGAACCCGACCGACCGTCAAACGCCTGGCATACTCAAACCACCTTCAGCCATCGTCAAATTCCACGTCTGTCGTCCAGCCATACCTCTTGATCTCTCGCCGACATCACAGTCGTGCCCCGACACCGATCTAACTTGCGAGCTAGCGACCTCTAGCTTCAAGCTTTTTAAGCCTCAATGTCGCTACTTCCGCCAACTCCCCAGCCTCCCGCTCCCGCAACGACAGCCAACACCCACGTTCCCCCGACTAGCCACAGCACGATCTTTGCCGCTGGCGCGTCAAGCAATTCGTTCGCCGCGCCCAACAGCTCCCACATGCAGGTCTCTCCCGACAAGAACGCGAGGAAGAAGTCGCTGAGCGGGGGTGTCGTGGTCGGAGAGGGTGGCGTCGGATCGTACCGACCCGTAGCATACCGTACGGAGGGTACGTCCTCTATGCCGTGTTTGTCAGCCCGGCGTCCGGCGTGTTCTTTACTTCTGGTGGTGGTGATGGTGCTGAACAGTGCCGCGAAGGAGTGACGAGTACTGACAGGACCGGTGGCGTGTAGGTGTGCGATTAGCTTGCCTCGTCAATGCTTCGGTTACCGTGTGCGGAGAGGATTCTATCTATGCGTTTGGAGGGTTTGATCAGTATACAGATGAGGGTGCGTTCCCCAGAGGTTCCACCGTGGAGTGCAAGTGGAGGACTGACGTTGGAAGTCTTTAACCATGTGCTGAAGCTCGACCTTCACACCTTCACCTGGACTCTGGTCGACAACTACGGCGATATTCCTAGCGTTAGGATGGGTATATATTTCCCGGGGGAAGGGGAGGTGCTCCGTGCTAACTTCGTGGTGTAGGCCATACCACGACGTACTGGCGAGACGATAAACTCATTATTTTCGGCGGAGAGAACGAACAACGCGTATTCCTTTCCGACGTTTACATCTTTGACATTCCCTCGGCCACTTGGTCGCAGCCGGTGCTATCGGGACATCCGCCTTGCGGCCGATCGAGACATGCGGTGGTGCTGCACGACGACAAATTGTTTATTTTGGGCGGAATTCACAACAACCCCGTCGCCCAGCCGTCCGACTACGACCCTGATGACGAGGTGGAATACAGTCCCCAAGAGGTGCTCGACGATATATGCTACCTCGATCTCAAGACCATGACGTGGAGTCGGAGTTGGAAATGGGTAGCGCGGTTCGATCACCAGGCCTGGGTACGGGAAGGAAAGCTGTGGATCTTTGGAGGGATGGGGAAAGAGATGGACCGAACAGGAGAGCTCATCTCGTTGGACTTGAGCCATCCTGTCTTTGCTCGAACCGAAATCAAGCAGATAGGATACGCTACTCGACCGTCAAGAGTCATGTCCGAAGCCACAACCGGCCAAGGGCGGGTGCTTCGATCGCATCGCTCATACGGTCCGAACTCTCCACGTCCACTGTTCAATCCCCGCCGAAATACTCCTCCTCCGAAACCAAATGTCGTACCGGCGGCCACATCATCCATCCGGTTCCTCTGGGGAAGAGACATTCCTTCGGAAGCCCACGGAACCCACTTCCATCACCTCTGCGGCAGTACTCTCCTCGACTTTGTCACATTCGCCAACACGATCCGCTCCTCCGAAACCGGTTTGTCCGCCCTTGACCTCCGGGAGATGACATGGCGCAAGATCGCAGACGGCACCGACATGCTCGGCGGCGCAAACTGGCGCTGGCACTACCTCGCAATTGCTCCAAACTCCACAATGGCCTACCTGCTCGGATGTCCCACAGATAACGACGATATTGGCGAAGGTGAAGAGTACCTTTCCGACGTCCTCCCAATCGACCTCACCCAATTCGGAATGCACCTCGATCTGCAACCCGGCGAGAAGCCAGTCGACGGCATGCTCGGTTGGGATCTGGGCAAGGTGTTCGACACCGACGACTCTGGCTCTGACTTCATCATCCGCGCCATGAAAGACGAAGCTGCGGAAGGCGACGAGTGGGATGTGGAAGGAATGTGGGGACGTAACATGATCGGATCTCCCACATCCGACGGACAACAACGCGAAGACGATGATCTCCCGCCGGAAAATGTCATGGGCCCTCCCATCCGATGCCACAAACTCATCCTGCTCTCCCGATGGCGACATTTCACAAGCCTGTACAACGCACGCATGCGCGAGTTCCACCGCGGAAGACTCTACCTTCCCGAACCTTACACAGTTGTCCGCGCCTTCCTGTATTACCTCTACACGGATTCCATCGCTAAGTCTTCTTACTGCCCTGACATCTCAACGGTCGCGGGAATGTTGGTGATGGCGAATCTATACGACATCTCCCGTCTGCGAACACTCTGCCTCAACAGGCTATACAACGAGCTTGATGTGGAGAGTGCAGCCGTGGTATGGGAAAGAGCCGGTGTCGCCGGCGAAGAAGCACTGAGAAAGAAGGCGGCTGGGTTCGTGTTGACATACTGGGGACGAGTGGTAAGGACGAGAGGATTCCGAAGACTAAGCCGACGCAGCTTAATGGAGCTCTGTGAAGAGGTAGATGAAGAGGGACGAGTTATGGGTGGTGACGAAACAGGATGGGAGAGCTCACCAGGAACTCCAATGGGGATGGGTGGGGATGTTCGGGAGGTAGTGCCTGGGAGTTTGAGGGAAGACGAAGGAGATGAGGATGAAGAGATGAGCTAGTGTAGTGGGTTACGATTGATGAATGTTGGATGATTGTAGGTTGCTTCCTTTTTTTTTATGCTCTTAAGGGACTTGCGGGTTTTATTTTACACACACAACACACACACTCAACTTGGGCTAGATTGTAAAATGGGATTTTTTTCCACTCTTGCCGCGGTAGGATTTTTGTTTTTTGTGCGTAACCATTCATGCATTTGTGGAGTTGGTTATGCGGAATATACTTATGACATCAAGAGCGTTGATGGCGGTAATTTAAGTGTTGTTGGCTTTATCGTATTATCTATCTCTGGAGCTTGGGTACGTCGTCACTTTGGTGAGAGTTTGCGGTATCTAATAGCATGATACTCCTTCCATACGTTAAGACAGGCCGTGGGATTGAGAGGCCCGGTCTCCATGACGCACCAGACTATGTATATCCCGATTAGTCACTTGGTTCATACCCCCGTACTGATCCTAACTTGAATTAACCCAGACATGCGAATGCATAGGTATCTATTCGAGAGACCATATATAGCTACAAATGTACGAAAAGAATCTCAGGTTTTACGCGTCGGAAGTGCAATACATAGGGGGCCATGACTACCGCAAAAGCAGACTAAATCCAACGCCGTAAGAAGCAGAGACTAATGATAGGGTTTAGAGATATTCAGAGACACCTTGCAAGCTTAATCTCATAAGACCCTCTGGTAGAAACCAACGCTGTTCTCTTTATACCAACCTGCCTATCTGTCCCGAATGAACGGTTGATGATCCATGATAACCTAGGTATGAACCCGAATCACATCAAAACCACCGCCATTTCAGCCATTTTTTGCAAAATTTTTGGCATAAAAGACGCCATCCGCCTCCGTAGGTATCTAGCGTTGGCCATGAGAGGAGTTCTCCGGGGCCCAGAGGGCTTCGGTATCCACAAGACGGGTCATATCTACAGAAATCTTGGGACAGTTAGCGCACTTGAGTGATACTCTATGACAGTATTTCTGAGCCGAAACTAGATAATACTGTCCAATGAAATGACATGGAATCCGGAGAGGGATGTATGCCTAAGTAATACGAAGCACACGGTTGCAGCGGTAGGTGGATCTCGCACCACGGAAAGCCACTATGGTTTGCTGTTGCCAAACCCATATGCGTGGGAAGTGGAGGAACAGCAGCAGGTGAGTTTTTGGACGGGGGAGATTGGGAATCGTTGATTGTTTGTGAAGCAAGAGTACAGCTACAATATATATACACAGATAGCTAGATCACTCGCACAGCCAGGTCCAGCAGTCAACAGGCTCAACAGACGCATATGCTCGCCAATCAGCGCTGGCTGCGACTGGTCGGAACATATACTCGAATATAGTATAGTACGACAAGGTGAGATGGAGAGCAAGGCATGGGAATGGACGAAGCGTATAATCCAATCGGGTCTACGGGATGGGCTTTTGCAATTTTGGCTGGAGAGAGGGTATCAGTGTTGGAAACTTTAAGGGCTGTTAAAATAAGAAAACAGGTTGTTTATCAATCGGCCCCGAAGGGTATCCCAGTCAAAAGTGCCGCATTACTTCTGATCCGTGCATAAGCCAGGTAAATAGGCAGTGAGTTTGCCATCCAGTCAGTGGGAAACAGTTCACAAACTCACACTAGTCGGAGTAGACACCCAAATGCGTTTCCTCACCCCCGCCCGTGAGTATCACCTCAACATATCACCAGGATCCTCACCCCTCTCCTTGTAATAGTCCCCTCTTCACCGATCAATCGGTATATCCCTTCCGATGCCTCTCGTGCTAACTGAGTGGTACCACGTCAATCGAACGAGTGTCTTCAGCTAAAATTATTGCAAACATGAAGCTGTAGGAAGCGGGTACACTCATGAGTAAATTCTGGTCGAGAGTGCGGTATCGGTGAGGTCAAACCAAGGAGACGCAGAATCGGTTTGCGGTGGTGATATCACTCGAAGATTCGGCTGGACAATAGGGGTCTTGAGATGCGGGTTCGCGGATGACTGCAGTTGTCTCAGAGGACGTGGAAAAAGAGGAGAATCAAGCCAATCACCCGAAGCTATAGAAAGCAAAGGTATTGCATCAACACGTGCACTGGAGCTTGTGACTTCTGCCTTTACACACACATTTGTAAACACCATCTACACAGCCCAGAGGTTCCTTTCCCTCCTGTAGCTATTGTTAGCGTAGCATCAACAATGTATGTATGCAGCACAAGCTGCACTTACTGAGCGAAGATACGAAAGAAAGGAGAACGATTCGCTCGAGATATAAAAAGATTAACCCACCTTGTAACTTATGAACGCGTCACCATCTTACGGTGAGTTCGATGAAATCATAGCGTTGCTTCCAACTGAGATCTTAGCTGTCAGAACACGAGCTCGAGTGATGTCCTATGTACAAGTACGATTTGTCTCGGCCGAAATGCACGTTCCCATCAAAGTGCTCGAGTAGCCTTGCAAAAGTACTGCCTAATTCTATTATGTATAACAATATTCACAAGAACAATGTTGAGAAGGATATTCGGCTGCCGTACGGATCGGCTAACGTATGTATGATATTCCACTCTGATCGTCCACAATGATATGTGTTCCAGGTGTCTAGACTCGTTCATTAAACCCTCAGAACCGACCACTGCTATGGAAAAGCCGTGTTTGAATGTTAGCATACAACTCCACATATGCTTCCAATATTTAACCATTCGATTAGAAATCCATATGCATCTGCCGTGGCGCTTAGATCTAGGTAGAGTAACCAAGAGCTCATCTAATAAGTATCATTGAATATGGGTGGAACAGTTATAATGACGCTTCAAGCTGACGACGCTGTGCGCGTGTAATCTTCATATGATTCGGGCGCTAGTATCATCCACATCCCCGTCAAGTAGAATATGCAAGAGATAAAACTGCCCGCACTTAGTGAAGATATTGATCATGAAAAGGAGATGAATACAATAAGGACTGAAGATTTGACCCACCGGAATTTCATACCTGAGACGTACTGTGCAGCCAGTGTACATGTCTTCCCCGTTCAGAAGTTAATAGAATAGAATGCAAACTTGCATGGAGGACATGGTCAGATGCGGGGTAAGAACATTCAGTACTTGCGGACGCCAGGAAGACCGTCCGGCTATTTGTTTTGCCGGAGACATGTATACAGATATGGTGGTGCTATATTCGCTTGCTTTCCCTCAGTGGAACCCGATATTTAATACAACTCACCCCCTCAATTGTCCGCGCGGTCAGGATACCCTCCAGGACAGCCTGCCTCCAAGAGCTGCCAGTTCTTTTCGCCGTCCCATGGCCACCGATATCTGGTAGCATTCAAGCTAACGTTTAGGACTTGGGCATATATGTCGATCATTTGGAGAGCAATGTCTGACTGGTAACCGTGTAAGCATAGCCCGGCGTCGAAGTTGAGTCTCAAGGTGTCGCAGGGCCCTAGTACCTGGACATCGGATATTGTTCCCTAGACAATATCTATGAGACAGCAGTTGACAATTAAGGAACTGATTTTCTCGCTTCATGACTAATGACGTCTGCGTCATGTAGAACACCTAGGTACAAAGTTCCTACCCCACGCACGAGATCACGATTTGCCGACTCAAATTTCCTGTGCCATTCACGTGAACCCCTCGATTACTTCTGGTGTAAAGACAGGTTATCAAATTAAATTGAAGCAGATTAAGTACAAGTGTAGACGCGTTTGCATCACTCGAATAGTACTTTCAAACGCTTTCATGTGCGTATGCAGTCAGCACCAGATAGAGTTCATAACAATGTAGATATCCGCACATGCACAAGAAACATGAGACGCGGCAAATAGGTTACGAATGGTTTCTCAGAGCTTTAATTTTCGGTTCGATTAACCACACATGCTACCCTACCAACGTGCGCTCGCGGCTCAATATCGTCTCACGATAAGCCGTTGTAAGCAGAGTACCGACGCGGGTACCGGCTGATCGACCCCACATTTATGCCCCAGGATATTTCCTTGTCCCTGTCCTTGTCGGCATCCTGACCATCTAGTTCCCAGGCATTCGGTACGAGGTTATGGTGAAACTTTCCAGAGTAATTTAGCCCCCCTCGTGCGTAGACTCTATGATGGACCGTCCCAGTCTCAACCGAGCGCCGTGTCTGAGACTAATGTCCTGAGTCGGGTGTTCGGGACTCACACCAGTGATCCCGATATCCTCTCGGGGATGCTGTTCAGCCAGTCGGCATCTGATGGTTGCCTCCCGATCGGGCTGGCCGTTGGTCTGGACCGCTCCCCACCTCGGCTTCTGTAGTTTAGGAAACCATACACTGTATCGGGAACCAATCGGGAGAGGCGATGTCTCGGGACTCAGCAGGCATGAGTCTTTGTTTTTTGCTCACCACCCCTTTCATTCAGTTTACCACACCTGGCTACGAGAATGTCACACTACGATTTTGGCTTGAAAAATGCTCTCGGTGATGGGTGGTAAAATTTTTGCTGGACAGCCAAACCAAATATTTAGCATTGTAGGGTTAGATAATGTTTGTGAGTAAATTGTTCCCGTGGGGAAGAATCCCAATCTGCAAAAGAGCAAGATGGCACGCGACGTATCTCAGCTTAGCGTACCCAGCCTCGAACTCTGCATGGTCATCGAAACAACCACCAGATTAACAAGGGATCTCTTGGCTTAGCTGACGGGCGTGGTGTAAGAAACACCGGATGCAGGTTCGAAACCTGCCGTGCTTACTTAATTGGTGCTATAAACATCAAGGCCCCGGGCTGGAAACCTGCAATTATCACTTTTTTTTACGTGCACACTCGGTTTACAGGCCGCAGAGTCTCGGACGGCTCCTCTCCCGGCCCGCTACGCTACCATTTTTATGAATTGTGTGCAGCAAGGTCTGGATATCAACAGAAACCGTACGCCCAGTACGCACTGATTTCACTCAACTTCGCCCCTAGCGGCAAAGCTTATTACCAGAAATGGCGTGTCCGATCTTCTGATGCCTTATTACTCTTCTCCGAGGCGTTGTCCCGCTGCGTAAATGGTCCCGCTAGTGCTGGCCGCGCCGCGAGTGAGTCTGGCTCGCTAATTAGCCGCAGACGGTTATGTATGCTTATCTTGCTACATCTGGGACAGCACCAGGAATGCTAGCCGTCTATTTTACTTGGTTTCGGTTACGGTGGTCGGCCCGAACGAGTACATACCAGTTACGTGCACGAAGAATACGTGGATTGGGGCACTGTGGATTATTGAGGAGTTGGAATAACCGCGCCAAATGGCGTCTACAGTAGAATTCCAGACAATACTCAACACGACCTCACGGTCAAGAGAACTATACTGAAAGCATGAAACCAGGAAACCCCATCAGCTGAACGCAGATATCCAGATGTATCGATAATTATTACCAGCCGTCCTTCACCAAAGCTGTCAAATAGTTACGGCGGCATACGCACTACCCGGTCTTATTCCCACTCATTGAATTCTACGGTTTATGTGTCCATTGTTTCTCGCCGTAGTCACCACGTTCCTCTCTTCAATCAGGCCATCCACACTCAAGAAATCTAGCTCAGCTAGGCGATTTTAACAGTCCATCGGAAGCCTGCTCAGTACTATGTAGTACCACTGCTAGTTCCGAAACCGCTCCGACGTTCATCCGATCCCACTTGTAGGAAATTGGGTTAGAATCACTTGCAGACTATGGTAGAGTTACTTATGCTAACCGTTGTGATTCTTGCAGCTATCCGTTGCCATCTCTTCGTACCGGTACAGTGAGGCATTCATACTACCAGTATTGAAGTTTTCCGTGGCACGTTATATTTATCTTAGATCAGAGTGACATCCAGGTTCCAGACTCCTTAGTCCTGGTTGATGACCGGGATCTGATGGACCTGGTTTTTGACGGTACAGGTGTTTTGTACCGCTCGGACGTGCGGTAGACGAATACGACCATCATATGGCCACACTCAATGGGGAATAGCAAGTTTTCCCGGCGAGAATCTGGGGTAGTTAATGCTAGAGTGGATCGCTAAGTAGTGTTCAACGTCCCCCCCACAACGTCACGCCAGATATGAGACGCTTATACGACGGCGATGTCCTGGATGGGTATTGCGGACATTGGGCGGCCCAATGGTGCGGGCACAAGTACCAATAAGCATACCAACAGTAGAACTTATATCTAGATCTCTCGTCAAAGCCATATGGCGAGCTATTCACAATGCTAACTAGCACACTAGTTTAGACTGTGGGGATATGTGGGGTACCAAAAAACTAAGATATGGGGTACTTGGTTGCGGGAAGGGTGTGGGGTAAACCCACCTGCCCACATGGCCTGGTCGCTGGGCATTCGGGCGCTGCAATCCAGCGCAAAGCAATGTATTCTTTTGCTAGTCCTCCCGAAGATTCCCTCCGGAGCATCCATGAAACATGGATGCAGCATAATGCATGATGACTGGTGGGAAAAAAATGGCGTTTTCAGTTTCACAGGGTGCCAGAATCCCTGTATGCAGTAATTGCAAAGTTCTTACTCACGTAGGTGCTAGGCAATTATACTAATGCACCAATTGTTACCGGCGGGAAGGAAAGCTGCTTACGCGCAAAGACATTCTACTTGACCTATCGCATCCGGTTTCTGCTTGCTCACCGATCGAGGGCTGGACTTAAAGGTTTCACGTTCCCCCAGATTTTCATTTTTTGTTGCCAGTATACCCCGAGCAACGCTTACAGCAACAGTTGTATCTCAACATGTCTGTCAACGAAAAGGCATCGACCTCCGAGATGGAAAAGGGTCTTCCAGGCGACAGATCCCCCGCACCATCGTCTGCGGCAGGCGCCATGGATGAATGGACAGAAGCGGACGAGAAGAAACTCAGGAACAAATTAGATTGGCACATCGTACCACTTGTCACAATCCTCTACTTGATGTGTTTTCTGGACAGGTCTGTGACGTCATGACTCGCAGTAAGGGACGTCTTTACAACGTGGTGCTGACAGATTTCAGAGCAAATATCGGTAATGCGAGGATTCAAGGCATGCAAAAGGATCTCGGTTTACAAGGCTTTCGGTTCAACTGGGCTTTGACGATTTTCTATATCCCATATCTACTGCAAGTCCTCCCGGAAGTGAGAGGTGTATATCATCCTGACTTTTCCGCAGTATCGAAGTACCTAGCAACGTCCTGCTGAAGCACGTCGGCGCAAAAATATACAGTACGCACTCCGACGCCAAGATCCCACCCATTATCATCCATACTAACATACAAACAGTTCCTTTCCTTGTATTGGGCTTCGGATTCTGTTCGCTATGCTGCGCCTTCATCGAGAACCACACCCACCTTTATATCGCGCGTGCATTCCTCGGTCTCTTTGAGGGAGGAACAATGCCTGGCATTGCCTTTTTCCTCAGTAACTTTTACCGTCGCAACGAGTTGATGTTCCGGATTGGATTTTTCATTTCCGCCAGTTCAATGTCAGGCGCCTTTGGCGGACTTTTAGCGACTGGATTAGCGTGAGTGGCTGCCCCGCCTCTATAGATGGGTCAGCGATGATTGATATACACGATAGGCGAATTCCTCGCTGGGGCGCTTCAAAAACTCCTATTCATGACTGGAGGAATATCTTTTTCTTCGAGGGGTTGCTGACAATGGCCATCGCCGTCATCTGCTACTTTTACATGTCAAACACACCAGGCACTTGTACATTCCTCTCTGAGCGCGAGAAGTACATCGCTACAGAACGTATCCGCCGCGAGCACCTCGAGAACGCGAAAGAGAAGACACAGAAAATCCACATCAAGCGGGGAATACTAAACATCAACAACTTGGTCTGTGCTGCGGGATTCTTCTTCAACAACGTCAGCGTGCAATCGTTCTCGCTCTTTATGCCAACAATTCTAAGGGACCTGGGATGGACCGCCACCAAAGCGCAGTTGTTTACGGTCCCACCATACGTGTTGGCTGCGATGTGGAGTATCTTTATCAGTTGGATCAGCGACAAGTATAAGAAGCGTGGAGTGTTTGCCTGCGGTCACGCCTGTGTTGCGATGATGGGGTACGTTATACTCAGCACTGCTGATCGAGCGGCAATCAAGTATATGGCTGTGTTCTTTGGAGCAGTGGGGTGCTACCCGCTTGGACCTATTTTCCTATCTTGGGGTCTTAATAGTAAGCTCCCATTTACTCCCCCTATCTACTACTTACTGACATGGTCTATAGATGCAGCAGGCCCTACCGTCCGCGCTGTTTCTAGTGGTTACATCGTTTCAGTTGGTACTTTGGGAGCAATTGTTGCCACATGGACTTATCTCCCTACTGATGCGCCAAAGTACCACAAGGGTCACAGCATCAACGTTGCGGCACAGTGCAGCGCAGCGGCGGTGTCGATTGCAGGTATCCTTTACATTAAATGGGAGAACCGTAAGAGGGCACGTGGAGAGAGGGATCACCGGATTCAAGGAATGTCGGAAGAGGAGGCAAGGAAGCTTGGATATCGGCATCCAGAGTTTAGATATATTGAATAGGTGGGGGTTTTATGGGCGTTTCTTTGTTTTTAATGTTTTGGTCATCCCAGGAGGAGCGATCTTGTTAAATATCATGAACTAGGTATGGGACAGGACCTAGATGTAAGCGTATGTGAACATGAATGAGATTTAAATCTTTTGATGTAATCAGAGGCAAAAAAATTCCCCTTCCGTGGTTTGAATGTCGGAAAGCACGAGAATTATGCTGGCATAAATAATATGTTGCATGCAAAGCTAAGTCGAACGAAGTATTGGAAAGGGTCTTGGCTGGTGTTTCGAATTCTGGTACTACCGTGGTGACTCCAATATATGCATCCGTCAAAGGGTCTGAGATGTGGTTGAACTTTATAAACGAAAGCCTTGCTGCTGCCCGACGGACTCCCACATGTTTGATTGTATGAGGAGTTTAATTTATATGTATGTGTATGGTGATGTATACGTATTCCTCGGTCATGCGATATCACTGGAAGATGTATACCTTCGCCGACAGAAGGAGTCTGGACAGCATCTCAAAGTTAGGATAGAGTCAATACGAAGGGTTTTAGGATAGCTCAAGGCTAGAGTAAAGGCCATCGGGTTTCCGTATAGGTTCTTGAGAACTTATGCATATGTGCTCGTACATGTATGTAGCTTTAGAAGTCATTTTGCGTCAGTCAACTTTGGCTGTTTACAATTTTGTGGGAAAAGGCCATATAAGTGGTGACTACAGCTTCTGTTATGATTTATCCATGCCGGAGACCGACCAAGGACATAACTTCAGGCTTTCTTCTGGAGTCTCTTACGTTACTATGAGTGATAAAACATGATCCTTAGTAGTATTAACGCCAAGGGGAAAATCCTCTTTGGGATACCCATTCGCTGTGTGATGGCACATTTCTCCACAAGTCACAGTGTTGCATAGATATGGTTTGGTAGTTTTGGTTGACAAAGGCGTGGTGGACGTTACCTGGGACCTCATACGTCTTTGGATAGCTTCTTTACAAAAATACGAATCACATGTGTGGTGCCATTACACCTGTCAGTCTTAATCCCAACGCCCACGCTTTTGCACGCAAATAAGATGGAGCCATGTCGTCCGCCTCCAACCAGACTGGTTCATCTATCATGTACTTAGTGTGTTCATGTGCGTAGAACACACTTAACATATGCAACGCGTGGTTCCTTGTTGTGGAGCGAATATAGACGTGATTTTTAACTAACTAGGTATCTAGATAACAGTTGACAAGTAACTGATAGCCTAGAAGCACAAGATAGTAGATGCGGTGATAAGTATATGCTAAAGAGGTAAGTTGGTAAGATGTTTGTTGGAGAGTGGTCGGCAGATGACATGGTTCGCCAACGCACAGACCATCACATTGAATTCAGCTCTTCCAGCTATCATGAATACGTACTTCCCTCCCATTCGTCAGCCGTAAACGCCTGCTCTTGCATGTAGTAGAGCCTCTCCCCTCCTTTGAAACTTAGCAAAGATACTACTGATGAAAACTCCCCTTCTTCCTCATCACCGTGGATCTATGCTCGGAACGCAATGGATCCGCTCTCTGTGTGTGCCTCAATCGCCGGCTTATTGACGCTCTCAGGAAACTTAATCACGCTTCTCTCCGACTTTAAATCGACTGTGCGAGACGCACCGCGCCTAGCTGCCCATGTTCTGGGCGAGATAGAAGCACTAAGAGAGCGTTTTATCCATCTCCAAAACTTCATCGAAAATCCTCCGGACACCAGCGACAGGCTAGAAGTCGGGAATCTTATAGTTACTCTCTCAGCATGCGTTCTGATATTCTCGGAATTGGGGAGATCTGTGGAAGGGTGTAGATTGGAGCAAAAGCTGGACCTATGGGATCGGAGGAAATTGGTTGGTAGGGAGACTGAGATAAGAAAGATACTTGGGGAGTTAGTACAGTCGAAGACTTCGCTGAACCTTATGCTCTCTGTCATACAATGGTTAGGCACAGACGTTCCGAACTTCTAACCATAGTAAAATACAATACTGACCCAGAATTTGCTCAGCCATACAGCAACCTGCAAATAGCAATTAACGAGATAATAAACGTAACAGAATACATAGAACGCAGGATACGATGATTCGACACAGATAGTTCTTGTTTGCACTTTGCTTTGGAAAGTACGATGGAAAATCTGGGGCAGATGAGGTCCAGGTTGTGGCTGTTGAATTCATGAAGGAGTAAATATTTTTAATTTTTAATTTTTGGATGGCTCGCAAGGTTGGATAGCCGATTTCAGATACTCGACTGCGAGTTATGTTTTGCTACTCAATGAATGTAATACTTGCTATGATTGAAGAAATTGCAAAAAGGTCGAGTGATATCTTGCGTTCATCGATTTTAGCTCCCTTGCCCCAAGCTCCACCGAACCTCAACACAACCTCTCTCAAACATCGATTCCCCACCCCATACCGATGCAATCGGCGCCTTTCACCTCAAAGTGCATTCAAGATACCATAAATTCCCACCATGCTTGACATGCTTCCTCCGGACATCCAGCACCAAAGTTTCGCCCTTTCGCGCAGTCCATACCGGGTTTCAACTTATGTCAACTTTTCACTATCCCTCGCCTCGAAACCACCTCTCTGCCGCCACGTCCAGCTCAGCCATCAAATCAATACGCGAACCACCGTTCCCCCGCACCTACAGTCACATCTACACTCACTCCCGCTTCCACACCAAAGCCACTTTGGAGCGCGAACGCAAACGCAACGATCGATCAACCGCTGTCGAAAGTGCAACAAGCTCAGATTCGCCTACACATCAGCACGCGAGTGTGCACTACTCTACAGCTTCCGCATGGCGAATTGCGTAACGGGATGCAATGGCAGGTTGGTGAGACCGGGGTGCGGCGGCTGCCAGTGAGACATATTCGGTGGCACAGAAGGTGCTGAAGGAGGGAGAGGTGAAGAGGTGGGTGAAGATGGTGTAGCCTCACGCGGACGAATTTGTGTCGATGATCGTCAGGCGGAGGAGATAAAGAAAACTGGAGGAGTGGTTCGAGAAGGGACAGAAGGAACGGAAACTTGTGGAGCCTAGGATACTGGAACGCCGGACGGAGAGATATCGCGAACCAGGCGAATTGTGGAGAAGAGTTCACAGAACATGGTAGCAAAAGCGGAGTAGAATTTTGAAGCACAGGAAGGCGGGACTCATTCCAGCATTCTGATTCCACCACCTAAATGAAACCTACTACAGCATTACAGATCTTCTCTGGATAAGTTCTTTTATCCACAGGGCACGTTGATTTTCAAAATCACCAATCATCCTCGTACCTCTCCTTCGATAACGCCAAATCGTCGTATTCTTCGCCTCAAATCTCCACTTCTCCTGCGATCCGGAATATCCTCGATCTAGGATTCACGGCCATTTACCGGCTTGTTCTTTATTTCCAGCCATCTCCTTCAAATAACCCACTACAGCTTTCCGCCCCTTCGGTCTACTCAAGCACTCCACATGCAGCGCACCAGCCACCGTCACCTGATCCACCTCCACCCCCATCGTTCTCGCAACGTTAGCAATCTCCCTCGCCTGCCCTTCCGGGACAAGTTCATCCGCTCCAGCCTCAAGCACCAACATCTTCCCTCTCCATCCCCGCATCAATATCCTATCCATCTCTCTCACCAATTCCCACCGATTCCACAAAAACACTCCCAAGTATCGATACGGCAGCCACTTCTGCGGATAGAGAGCAACCAGCATCTCCCGCACACTCACAAACGGTGTCTCCAGCACCATCCCCACAACATTCGGCAGCGGATTCTGCGAAAACCCGGTCATCAAGATTCCACACCCAATAGATTGGCCCCAAAACACTGTTTCCGCCTCTGGATAACAACGAGAAATATGCGAGAAGATGGCGACTAAATCTCTTTCGATACAGCTCTGGGATGGTCGGCCGGTAGAGGTCCAGTAGCCGCGATACGAGGGAACCAATATCGTGATCCTCGCGTGTGAATCTGACAGGGAAGAAAGGATGGAGGATAACTGCGGGAGACGGGGCGGAGTCGAGGATGCGTTACTTCCCACGCACGATCAGCAGAGTCCTCGTATCGGCTGGTTAGGGTAGTAACCCTTGGAAGTAGACCACAAGCAGTTCCTTTCCTTTTGCTCCGTTGCTTGCGGTGGCCGTTGCGAGTGTATTGCCGTCATCCGTTGTGATAGATCCCTTCTTCCAGACCACACCGTGGAACAACGAAGCGTAGTCGGAGATCATCTCGCGGCGAGCACCAAGAGGGATCCCCGGCATGTATATTATCCGGGACTGGAAGAGGATCATCATCATGCACTTGTAGGACCATAGGGTGACGGTGAGTCCAGCGAAGACGAGGGGGGCGAGGACGACGGGGTGGATGGCGGAGAGCGACCATATTTGGCGACGGTGGAGGTATTTTAATCGCGGTGGGAATAGCAGTGGTAGTGGTGGTGGTGGTGGGTGTAGGCGGCGAAGGAGGTGGGTTGTTGGTTGTCGTAACATGGTGGAGAGAAGGGGAGGTCAGGTATGACGTCGATTCAAAGTTTGTGACCCCTGTTGAAAATGAAACGCTAATAACGCTAGGGCCAGATATGCTTAACCCCACTGCAATATTGGAGGGCTCCCCTGCTACGCCAATAAGCGGTTCGTGACTACGAGGCGCCTGGATCATCACCACCATTATCAATCAATATACCAACCCGGGGTTTCGACTCCACTGAATCCGCAACTACGTACGCAGACGAGGTAACAGGAGCCGCCGCCAAAGACAATGACGGCAAAGACCGGAGGAATGTCTATGATGTTGGCAAAGACAAGGAGGGGTAAATTCGGGCAGGACGATGGTATTCAGGAGAAGACGCGAACTGGAAATTTGAGATCTGGAGATAAATGGGAATCAAACCTGGATTTAGATATAGTGCAGTGTATTGTGTGCCTTTGACATAAGTAAGTTGGCGATAAGTGCTGTTACAGGACGAATACTGTATATTTGTTAAAGCTGATCGTACTGCTAAAATATGGTCATACAGTGTCACAAATCCCGCGTACGCGTCTGGATAGGACGGACAGCCATTGTTCCGCTGACACGACCCCGAAACCTTACAAATCGCGTGCAGAGCCACAACCAGCAAGTTTTAAATCACACCTTGTGAGGCACACAGAACAAGCACAAGTCCAGAAATTTGAAACTGCCCTAGGTGTTTTTTTTTTTTTTTGTGGTTTGGCCAAAAAACCTAATGCGAAAAGATTCTCCAAGAACCTCCAAATCCAACCATTTACATCTCAATTTCACAACCACATTACCCAGAAAAAATTTACAACTCTGTACAGCAAGCGGCATATGTGTGGAATTTGGTTGTGTGTGTGGGTACCGCGGTTAAATGTGGTAGATGGTTAGGCCAGGTCAGCTTAGCTACCTGATAAATCGATTAGTGACTGAGATGTACATGTCATTGTCGAAAGGTTGGAAAACTGCTCTACCATATGCCTTGTATGTAGAGCGGACCTAAGCGGTCGGCCAGCAGCTGGTAGCTATGGAGACAGAGTATGTGGGATAGCCGTCAAGTCGTTCTTTTCTTTGTGTATATGTTCCGCGGCCGGCCCATTGGTGAATTCGCGAACCCATAAGTTTGCGAACTGGACTAGTCAGTTCACAATATTTCGCCCCATTCATAAAAGATTTGCAAACTTTCATGCGAACCCAGCTCGTTTAAAGTCGTTGGGAGTATTAGTCTAACATACTCGACCATATCTAGATTCTGAGTAACCAAATCGGATAATTATTACCCATAAGTTAAGTACTCTTTAGTCTTTTTTGGTGAAGTAAAGGCATGCTAAATTTGAGGCTTAAAATTCACCAAGTATAGGCGTCTGGTCGTCCCCAATTGCAGGACATCCAGTAGCAATTTCTGTAGAATATCTTTGAGTTCGAGAATTCAGGACTACAAATTTTCTTGTAGTTCACCTCGTTCTAAACCAAATATTTATTAATTTTTAACCTACCTAATCCTCTCTATTCTAAATTTTCATATAGGGGCCCCGGGTACATGTGCATGTGAAGAATAGCCACGAGGGGTGGGTTCAAGGTTCCCTCGTGTGTGCTCAGACTTTTCAGCCTCGCAAGCTCGCTGAGCGAAGGGAAGCTTGCGACCGATGCAAAACTCTAGTCAACGAGAACAGTTCCAAACTCCGCTGAAAATCCTTCTAACTCATTTCAAACGGTACTGGAAGCTTTACATCAATTAATATCATAACTCAGATTCAAATAAGTATTCCTTGAGATCTGCTCTTTCCCGAGAAAGCATTACGTATACAACGCATGCGCACGCTGTAGTGGCATAATGCACATCATGAACCACTGGAGTACTTAGATCGAGCGATGCTCATTGATCATCAACATGCTTTGTGATAGGATGAGGGTTGTACTGACGATAAGAGTGGGTGCAGAATATCCGAAAGTTTAAAGTCAGGGCAGCCAATGAAAATAAGGATCTGTGCTGGGATCTGCGATATAACCCCGTGGAATGTAATTCTGCATCAACTCTCCCGGCTCGCGCTAAAGGCAACAGATTATTTGTGAAGCCGTCGACTTATTCGCGAAGCCGATTTCTTCTCAGATCAATCGGAACATCTAGACATCCAATAAGGGCCATCATAAACGAAATCCGTGCAAAATAGAGTGTATAGGACATCACTCAGCCTCGAAACAATGCACTGATACGAGACGTTAGGCAGTACGGTTTGTGTGACAAATTGGCACGGGTTAACTGGGAAAGGGAGGAAAATACTGCAATGCGTACACATTGGAGTAGAATAAGTTAAGATACATTGGTTATGGTGACCTCCTGAGTTCGATGTCCAAGTGAACTAGCGCTACTGCTCCAAAATTCAATTTCATGAATCATTCACGACATCTTGTCGCATGGTGCTCAACCTAGAACTGTGGCACAATAAGGGCATCAAGTCAATCCATGAGAGACAAAATGGTGCAATTCTCACAAGAAAATACATCTAAAAACGCAAGAAAGTAGCTACTATGAATCTCATTTCCAAGTCCCAACCCACCGAACAGAAAAGCATAAAACGTATTTCCGCGCTGAAAATGATAGATATCTGCCACAAAAAAACCGAAGCTAGTGTTTCAGCCTTTCCCCACCAGTACCTCAGTTCCATCTGAACCTCCTTCAGCCCTATTTCCAGCTCGAACTGCAAGTCTTGCGTAGACAACCAAAGGATCTTCAGCAGGGTCGACCGTGAGAAAACGTTGTAGAATGTAGTTGCCGGCCGTGTGGCTCTGTTCTGATGTGGAAATTTCACGCAATGTTGATGCGGACAATGGGTCTAGAAGTGCTATATGAGCGGGCCCATTCAAAACGAAATGTCTTCACAATGACGGAGGAAAAACTGACCAGTGGTACTCTGTTTATTCTGTGGGTATTCCATCGAGAGAGACTTGAGGTATTTGCGGTTGTAGTCTCAATGAGTTGGGACGTTGGGACAGGAAATGTTGACGGCAAGCCTGTTAGAATTATAGGTAGCGGGCGCTGTATGAAAGTCCAGAAGTGATGATACATTAGGACAGTCCACCCGCTCTCTTTATATACATGAAGATAAGAACGAATTGGCCGGTCCGTCACCGGATTAGGGCGCTGGGTCGAGCAGATTTCCAATCAGGCCATTAATATTTCTTGGGATGTATGTTGGAGCGTTTTATATCCGAGACAAGGCTGCGCACAGGTGCCATAGCAATGGGCGAGGATAAAACAATAGTTCAGAACCCTCTCCATTTACTTCGGGACCTCTGCAGCTGATAACCGATTTGTTGAGGCATCCAATGATGTACAGCTATTCGAATAGGAATGTTCCGACTTATATGTCAAGCGGGTTGCTTTGTAAATAAGTCAACTTATTTGTCAAGAAATAAATTTTTCATATGAGACGCCCCAGTTATCAAGCAAGTCAAGCTCACTGGAGGCAAGCCATGGCGGTTGCTCTTCCGATATACAGATTTACCGGTAGACAGGAAGCAGATACCACCGTAGCGGGAGCGGGGTAAGTGATACGTCTCGTACCTTGCACTTGACCTCAGTACTACCAACAAAAATTCTATGACGTACTTGGTATATATGTATAGATTGTCTATCTACCGGTGCGGACTGCTTGGGACTGTTGCCTTGGGCGATTAATTAAGGGCGCTCACATTTCTCGGTACTCAGCGCCGAGTCAGCAGTACAGAGATGTTACGGTTCAGCGCGGTATTGAGCGGTACAGGTCGTTACTTTAGAGCTCCCAAAATACCGGCAAAAATTCTTTTAAGAAATTCGAAGGACTAGCAGAGTTTAGTGATCAATTACTCTTTGCTAGTCCTCCCATTGGCTTAGACACCCAAATCCACCTGTACCGACCGAACTGTACCGCCGATACCGGCTCCAGAGCCGGTACGCCATCACAGAGTGAATTGTGCGTTAACTTTAATGTTAATGTTACGCTAACGGCGTATCTACCCGTGTATATACGTACCACCCTGACCGGGAAGTGTGAGGGCCTCTATTGATGGTTTGAGCCGTGCGGATGCATGGGAGATTAGCCGTCGTATTCTTCGCTGGCGTTCATTCTCCTTGGCGGACAACGTTTTTGACGTGCGTACATGTGCGCAGACTGCATTCTCGTTGGCGAGTTGACCGCAATAATATTTGCGCAAAATTGGAGCTACTATACTTAATCTGTGGTTATGCCGGAGGAGAACGGTTTGGTTGAGAACATCACCCCTAATTATAACAGCATTTCCTGCTCAGGAACATATACTTACGCGTACGTTCGAACAATTCCGATTCCAAGGAAACTGGATTTATATGGCATAACGGTCGACTGGAACTGAACTGCCACATTTTCCTTACAGATCCTCCAACGGGTATATCTTGGCGTATGCAGAAAAACACCGAAGCACTGATCCGTACGTAATGCAAATAGTTACGTGGCAGCCATGTCTCGCATGCACCGGCCATGCGTATGTATGCTCGTACCGAACTACCGCGCACGATTCCCATATATGTTCCGACCCGTTGACGAACTCTGCCCGTTCGCGAACCGGGTAGGCCAGTTCGCGAACTTTGTCCAGTTTGCGAACTGGAAATCCAGAATGCGACCTCACCAGAGTACTAGGAACTAGTGAGAGGTTTAATCCTGCAAGAAAGGAAAGGCATCAATGTTGAAAATCTGCTCAACTCCATGCCTGAGTTCGCCCGGTTAATTGGAGGTGGTGAATTTAGTCTTGCCACTACTTTATCTATAAAGAGGCCGGTAGACAATAAGAGACGGTATCGCTTTTTGACTTTACTCACAGCGCTCGCTATCCACTTCCAATTCGAATTGTTGAGCCAGGTTTCATATCCATTCTCGTAACTTGTATTGGCTTCAAATAGGCATGGGTTCACATAACTTGGCCAGTTCGCGAACCTCTTGTCCAGTTCGCGAATGGGTCAAAATATCGCGAACCGGTCATTCCAGTCCGCGAACTGGTGGGTTCGCCGATGGGTCGGAACATATATATATAGAATCCGTTTGCCGGACAAAAGTCCGCAACACAGTGCAGGCTAAACCCCTGTGTTCAATGCAACAATTGGACATCCAAAGTTTATTCCACAGCTAGACTACAAATTCAGCTATGCAATGCTCGTGTAATGAGCTGTCGGGAAATCGCGGACTTTGAGGCTGATTCGATCTGCAAAGGAGTATTATTCCCATATCTTGAGGGAGAGATCTTGAACGATTCAGGCTGGCCACGGTGGTAACGTATACTTAAATGCAGGGGTACAGGTACGAGTGCAAGTCTGATAACAGTACATTGTTGGTTGAAAGTAGTGCTGGATAGAAGTATTTGCCAAGTAACTCTTCGGAGCAGTGAAGCCTTCGAATACCAAACGTACCTGGAATCGGCACTCTACCTTGTTGAAGATTTTTCTGCACGATATATATACATGTACATCGCTTAAATACTGACAGCTATTTTACCTGGCTATTTCTCGTTTGGCCCTGATATGATATTTCAGAAATATCTTCAAACATTATTCCAACGGATACCTATCATTGTAGCCTCAAAGCCACTCCGTCGTACCAAGCCCCGTTCCGTCTCGATATGTGCGTATAATATTCTTCAGTACCTATACATGGGACGAGGTTGAAGGATTCCGAGTCTACTTAAAGGTTACTTTTCACCTGGACATTTGCATGTTGTATAGAGTTCTCATTTTTAATGCCAAATGCGACTCCACAGAGGTTCAATACAGCCCCCTCCCGTACGACTCCCCGAAAAAAACATTGCTGTATTACCTCCCGAGCCTTGTGAGACCCGAAAATATCGCCCATTCCCAATACGGGCTTTCTATGTCACGTCGCCGGGGCATGTCCGCTCCGGGTTTTCACTCGGCTTGATCTCCCCCAGCTGATGTTTCATTGGAATTCGTCTCCATGGTATCAGTATTCTGCTAGCTGCTCCTGATCATGAAAGTGTCAATCGACTCTACCAACCTCCTAGTACGATTTGTTCGTTGCTTAGGCATCTAGATCTGTTTCTTTGAATTGTCTTCACAATAGATTGGTGGGCGGATGTAGGTAACCACTGAAACGAAAATTGATGCAAATATCACATGGCTGAAGTTCACCAGGTTCCCGACCGAAGCAGCAAATCTATCTCCAGAAATCAATAAGAAGTGCCAGGTCACGCCGTGAGTCACGTGATGGCTGAACTCGAGTGACCACTCATGACAGGGACAGATATTATCCTTCTTCTGTCCCACAACATGAGACTTGCAGGACTAGGCTTGAGCGCCTGATAATGCACTATGACAATGTAAACATAATAAGGGCCGCAAAAAACACCTAGCATAGACCAAGCGAGCAATCGACCCAGTACGAGTTATATGGAACAAATCGATTTTGCGAAGTCGATGACTCAGGAGGCGCAGTTATAGCGGGGGATGCGTCGTCAGCAGCAACATGCGGTTAGAGAATCGATATCGTGAAGATATTACCACGTTACTTATCATAGCTTTTCCAAAGCTTAAGAGTGATAACTTCACCCAAAAATACAATCCTTTATGAGCTACAGCAACATTTAACAAGCATATAGAACTGTATCTTGTGTGTACGAAAGTAGGAAATGCGTATTTCTTTTCGAATTGCCAACTTGAAGTCCAAAAATTTTCCCGCTAAACAAATAGCACAAGACAATATATATAGGCAACTTTCAAACCCTACCCCACCGAAACTTCAACTCCATCTGGAACGCCTCCTGTAGCCACATTTCCCTCTCGAATTGCAAGTCTTGCGTAAACAACAAGAGGATCATCCACAGGGTCGACCGTGAGGAAGCGTTGTAGCATGAATTTGCCGCCCGTACGCGTGTGACTCTGACTTTGTGCGGAATGAGCATGCAATGCAGATACTGACAATGTGACTAGTGGCGGCGGCGATATGAGCTGGTCTATCTATAACTGTATTTCTTTAGAACGGCTGGGAATGAACTGACCAGGTGTGTTTGTGGTATTCTGTGACGATTCCATAGCGAATAGATCGAAGTTATGTCTGAAATGAGTTATGGCGTTGTACGAGTTATTGCTGGTGGTTGTGAGGGACGTTAGGATGCTTTATATCCGATAGAAGGCAGTAGTTTTAGGACCGTCTGAATGGAAATGACGCTCCATAACACTCGTGCTTCGAACCTCTCTGGGGCGGCTGACTTAGGCATCCAACAACATGTACGGTGTACAAAATTCTTCGCTGGGTCCGAAGCCGGTCTTCGGGTATGCAAATGGCAAACAATCCGAGGGCGTTTTCTCTCGTCTTCCTTCCAGATTATGGCGTCGACTCAGGTATCAACGTTGTCAGAAAATGTTGGAGAAGGCCAAGTGGACGGTCTCTAGGATACTGAAACAATTACTGAATGCCACGAATTCGCGAAGCTCACCCCGAGCCCGGGCCCCGGGGTTTACAAACAATGAGTGTTAATAGCCTGACCGTGATTGTGCAGAAAGAGCCAAGATATACCGTTTGAGCACCGGCATCAAGGTGTTTGGTAACCAAAAGACCGGTAACAGGATATGACGAAGTTGTCACGTACATGCGCACGGCAATATTTTGTACGATGTTTGTCAGAAGGTCTTCATTACCGGGGGTGGCCATGTTCGTAACCTGGTTTCTATCTTTCTTCCTGTAGAACATGATGTACATAAACACCCTGGCATCTGCATGCACGTTAACGTTGTTTTTGAAATTTTTGTGCAGGTCATACCGCCTTCAAATAAACAAGATATTCGGATAAAAAAGGCCGATATCCGCAGGATTGTTTAGTGCCGTCGGGATCGGGTACTCTAGTATTGGACTGCTCTTCAACTTTCTCTGTCTGCTCGTCTTGGGTTTTGACGAGAAATGGCTGGAGGCATAAGTTATAATTAATGCACCCGCTTAACTTTAACTCAACCATTCATGTACGGCTCCCCTCTCTAATAATACAATTTGGAGGGCTTTTGCTTTAAGCTTACGAGATAGATGATCCGGGTACTCGGTATACATCAATGATTAGCGTCTTGTTTATTGTGACGTAAATTCTCATGAAACTACTTTATTCTCCACAGACTATTTCTTTTTAAACTTTCTTATGCTGGATATGTGGGCAAAACCAAAAACCAGTGCCAATGCCATGCTATTGTGCCCGGGATATGCGGGAGAACGCTGCTTGGAAAAAAGCTGCTCCCTGAACTGCCGTTTCTGCGCACGAGCGTTCACCGAGGGATATTGAGGTCTAGTTGCCGTACATTCCATTACAGACACCAACATAGTCGGCTGTTACTGGGTGGCCGCATTCCCGCATTCGGCTTTTTCTAAACGAGTCCTTCAACGAATGTTGTAGCGTTCGCATGTATAGAAATTATCCAAACGCCGGCCCGCACTGCCGGACACATGTACGTGGCAACAGTTCCGATTCTCAAACCGATAAAAGAATGAAACAGCCTTGTATGACGCATGCAAGGTCCTCACCCAACCAAAATTCCAAAAGTAGTCAGGTGCAAGCAGACCAAAAGCCGCACCAAAACCGCGAACTGTTTCAACCTCCAAAGTTTCTTCCGCAGCTAGACTCTATATCTCTGTACTAGGTATGGTGGCGGCTTCGCCGCCCCCCCTCGGTAAAAAAGGATCCGAAATCCCGAAACCCATGATGTCTAGCCAGCCCGTCTCGGTCGTCTCTAGCTAGCTGAGAGCTAGCCCATCCTGATCACATCCAGCTAGCCAAGAGCCAGCCTGTCTCGATCGTCTTCAGCCAGCCGAGAGCCAGCCGGTCCAAATCGTATCCAGCAAGCCGAAAGTCAGCCCATCTCGATTTTCTCCAGTCCGCAGATAGCCAGCTCGTCCAGATCACGTCCAGCCAGCCGAGAGCCAGCCCGTCCAAATGGTATCCAGCCAGCAGAGAGCCAGCCGATTCCGATCGTCTCCAGCCAGCTGAAAGCTAGCCCTTTCAGATCTTGTCCAGCCAGACCGTCCAGATCGCGTCCAACCACCAGA
>MU122198.1:25791-147476 GCA_014904905.1 Wilcoxina mikolae CBS 423.85 | reverse complement strand
TCATAGAGAGTAGACGAGTAACTCGCTCTATAAAAGAACCACCTTTGCACCCGCAAAGTAAAACATCAAGCTCTAGCAGCAATCTACAGTCAGAACACACCAGCGGACAAGAATCTAAAATATTATTAAGTTTTCTACTTTAAGAATATATGTCTTTACAATTTCGAGAGCTTGACTCTATTGTTCTTTACGCACATGCACTTTGTGAACGAGCGGTCACTTATCACGACTTCTGGTACGCTCGGGGATTTATCTCCCACTACGATATCGCTTTCGAATACTATCACTGGTTTTACACCGGTGAACTTCCATCAGCTTATTACGTCAATCCTTCGGAGGACGAAGAGGAGTCTCACTCTGAGTTCTTACATGACGAAGAAGATTTTCAGGATACCTACGACTTCTAAAAAGTAGGCGGCCTTACTTATGACAGTACTTCAGTCATAAGTATCCCCGTAACAGATGGGTACCTGACCTGTAGAAATCTGTGGTCTAGCCCTGGTACGATCTGGATAGGCTGGCTGGACTGGCTCTCAGCTGGCTGGAGATGATCTGGATGGGATGGCTCTTAGCTGGCTGGAAATGATCTGGATGGGCTTGCCCTTGGCAGGCTGGAAATGATGTGGAAGGACTGGCTCAGCTGGCTTGACACAATCTCAATGCGTTAACTCTTGGCTGGCTGAAGACAGTCTGCATGGGCTGGCTGGATGCGATGTGGTGACAGTATTCACAACCATCCCATCCGTCTGGGATTGCTCAGGATGGGAATGGATGGCTTCTTGCCATCCGTTGTAGAGCAGGACGGAGACGGACAGAAAGGATGGCCATTGATGGAGAAGTCTTGGCTCACATAACAAAAATTATACAAATATCATTTCAATAATATTCTGACTGTGATGCAAGATCTGTAAGCATCTGCTCTATTTATATCATATCTGACTCTGTTTCTCCAAAGATTAAGCCCTCTGTACCCAGGATTTCATACATTCTGAAGCATGTATAACATTATCGGGATTGATTGGGTTTAGTCTAAGGATATACACTAACTGCCCAATGACGGTGGATGACGGCCCACATTCCACCAGTTTTAAATATAGACGGGACAGACAGCCTTGGCGCCGTCCTATCTGTGCTGGAGGAATCCTGGATGGACGGAACGGTTGAGAATACTGTGTGGAGAGTATGGTGAGATGAACTATATAATATACATTAGCACTGGTGGCGACATTGCCACCCCTGGGATTCCAAACGGTGACCTATATGTACAGCTATATTTGTGGGTAATTTGCAAGTTTTGAATCCACTAATATTGTGGGTCTGCATGGACCACTCTCTGGCCCTGCTCTGTCTTGAGTCACATGTGATTCCATCAATCCGCTCTTCCCACTGTACAATATAAGCAGCGGTGCCACTGCGAGTCTGTATCTCTTGTTGTTCTTTCCATTTGTTAGTGGAAGGTGAAGAATAGTAGATAGGGAAAGCGAATCTGGGTCTGACATACTCTAGATAGAGTGAATACAGTCTTTACTGCTTCCAGAAAATTATGCCTTCAGTCAATCCTATTTGGGCTGGTGAATATCAGGCAGACTGCATAGGATTCCATTGTGTATCTGTCGCTATATATATGCCACTGGGGTTATCCTGCAGTGCATGTGTATCTAGATCTGCAACTCTAAATCCACTGCTGTATCCTCTGCTGTGTATCTGCTGCTGTATATCCACCAGTAGGGTAATACCACTGAGCATGTATATCTTGATCTGTAAATACACTACTGTACCCGCCGCGGTATATCCGCCACTGTGTATCCCCCACTGTGTATCCGCCGCTGAGTATCCGCCTCTGAGTATCTGCTGTTGTATATCCACCACTGTGAATCCACCGCTGTGTATCCACTGCTGTGTATCCGCCGCAGTGTATCCACCACTGTGTATCCGCCGCAGTGTATCCACCACTGTGTATCCACTGAGGTGTATCCGCCGCAGTGTATCCGCCACTGTGTATCTACAGCTGTGTATCTGCTGCTATGTATCCACCACTGTATATCCGCCGCTATGGATCTGTTGCTATATATCTTCCAATATATCCACTACTCTGTATCTGTCACTGTGTCTGCTGTGTTGTTTAAGTTGAGCTGAAAGAGAGAGAATGATCCATACTCTTGCGAGTGTAGTGCACCCACTAACTTAGTGAGTCCGCACATGCTGCTTCCTGACCCCTGCAACATCTTGAGGTGCACCTTTCCATGCAAGCATTCAAGGCAAAACTTGCAAACTGAGTCCAAAATTCGCACAATATTTGAGTTTAGCTCTGATCCTAATGTAATGTATACATGAATTGTGCATAATTGGATGCTCTTTCACCTCCCTATCTCTGATTTACCATATCTTCAAAATTGTTAGAGTGGCTTTAGAAAAACACTCAAACATCGCCCAAAAATGCCAAAAATCGATGTTTTTCCGCATTCGCTCTATCAGTTTTGAAGATATGGTAAATTGGAGACCGGGAGGTGAAACAACAATGAATTCTGCACATTTCATGTAAACATTTCATTCTGATCGGAGTTAAACTCAAATACTTAATTGGGAGTGGACATTTGAGATTATTTGATGGGGTGTGCCAAGCCACTAAAAAAGATTGAAGTTGTAGGTTGTCAACCAATGAAAATCCTTCTTGTAGGTACGTACTGCGAGTCAACCAATGAGAATGCTTCGAGCGGACAAACCAAGTATATAACTATTAGATAATATATATAAATTGCGTCATATCAAATCCCTCCGTCTTAACAGTTATGCACGATTCTGCTCAGTAGCTAGAAATAAGTTCTAGACAGAATTGACTGACTCCAAGCCTACTTTCCACATGGACATTTGTAGATTGTATAGTCCTGATTTTACACGCCAAGATTTGTAGGAGTTTGATAGCTTCCACTTCGTAGGGCATCCACCAAAAAAGGCTGCTACAGTATCTACTCGATAATAAGGCACTGTACTCTACATACTAAAAGTCGTGGAGAAGTGACTGGGCCGCAGGTCCTCATGCATATAGTGGCTTACGCATGTTAGTCAAGTGCCTTATCGCCGAAGCAGAGATACGGTATGTCCTTTCTGAAACTTTATGCGGTCCGATCGCGTGCATGCCTCCGGAACATCCGTCCTAACATGCGCGCGAGATTTTGCCGCGATGAAGCGCGCGGAACTGAATTAAGAAGGCATTAGAGTTGGATGCAGCAAATGAATTCTGTCAAGCCTTCGGCAGTCGAGGAGATGTGAGTATAACCGTAAATAATCACGCTTCACGCGGCAAAAATCTCGGACTAATGTCAGGACGGATGTTCCGGAAGCACGCAGCCTTTCGATTCCTGGCATGGGCGCTTTGTTAGTTTGTGGTATTGACTTTTTGGCATGGCCATATCCCAGCTCTTTTTCTGCGTGGCATCGTGTAAGTTTACTCATCTACGGCAGTGTTTTTGCCCCAAATTGCCAATACAAGGATCTTGCTCGAGCTTTACCAAAGACGAACAAGCGTGAGGCGAATCCAACCAAAAAGACACCCGCTAGTTTTAACTACAGTCATTGACCCGTCCGATGGCGAACACCGTCCAGTGCCGAATCTGGTCGTTTCGCCTGTTGTTGGCGGCAACAACGGATTTACCCAACCTTACTTTTGTATGAGATTCGTCATCGGACGACCGATCACTGTAGTGAGGCATCATATTTAGCTAGCTAGTCTGTCTTCACTCAAGTTAATAAGCCAGAGTTTTATTCTTACTAGGCAGCATCTTCATCAAGATTATGTCTTTTTCTGCCTTCATGGACTCTAAGGGCACGGCATAGCTGGCATAGACGTTTAAGGTAACCCGATAACGGGCATTGTAATCATGTCCTTCAGGGTTATTTGTTGTAGCCGATCACTTCCCCGAAAAACAAGGCATTTCTATCGACAGAGAGCATAAGAACTAGATCAAGCCACCGGAGAAATGATAAGAAAAAACGCGGTAGGCATGTACAGCCTCATGTTTTTACTTGTAAGCTAGACCTGAACTTCCTCACTCGAAGTTTGCGTCCTGAGACCGACATCCGTCTTCTGCTCATGGAATCTCAACAAACCCCTCGTACAAATTCCGAATGGCGTAACGAACGTGGTAATAAATTTATTATTTGACTGTCCATAAAACTTGAATTTTCCTAATACCTCTTATGCCTCAACCTGCAACTCGACGCCTAGGAAACATAAGCATTTAGGTACTGACGGCCACTGAGGATAGCGAGATAAAGAGGAACCTAACTTTTCTTGTTCTTCTCCACGCCTGGCACCTCAGTTCCATCTAGACCACCTCCATTTCCTGCAACCACACTTCCAGCCCGGATCGCAAGTCTTGCGTAGACAACTAGTGGATCTTCGACAGGGTCGACAGTGAGGAATCGTCGTAGTATATAGTCAGCCGGTTGGCTCTGAACTGGTACTGAAAGAGCTCGCAAAGCGGATTCTGAGAAGGGAACTACTAGGAAGGAGGCAACGTGAATTGTTATCTATAATAGATGTTATTAGAAGATGAACTGACCGGATGCCTTTCGGTTGTCGTGTAGCGGTTCCATCGAAAATAACTCGGGAGAGGGTTTTGACTGGAATGAGTTGAAACGTGCGGAGGGGATTTGTTACAATCATCCACTTCGAATCTTCTGAGGAGATGCTGCAGCGTTTTATGTCCGGCAGCAAAGCCTTCCGTCCCACGACAAAAGTTGTTTTGGGGGATGGGGGCAACGTTAGAACCTCCAGATCCCCCTGCCCTTGCCAAAGATCTTCAATCAATGCTTTTCAAGATGACCATTGGTTCAGGCTTCCATAAGTTCGGACGTTATAGGAGAAACCCCGTCGTGCAAGGTGGCAAAAGTTCGCGCTGAGCCACGAGAGAGCTGATTATGCGCTATTTTAACGGTACAGATCCCAAATAGTTTCGTCGTACAACAGCACCGGTAAACTGTACGGGACAATTCTCTTGGTGTTGTTCGATTTCAGGCTGCAGCTGACTCCAATAATTCCAATTGTTTCCATTTCTGTGATCCACAGCACTGCTTTTGCCTCTCGTTTGGGACATTGACCAATCGGACGCGAATTTGACATCCCCGGCCCGCAGTTAGCACATTAAAAAAATTATATGGGGGTTCACTGCCGCGCTTACGAAAATCTTCCATTGTCAGAATTGACTGTTTGAATGAGTCTATAAAATACTGCGGTGATAATGAGTTCGGCGATATTATATCTCTTTGTGAACATGCCCCCCAAATTCGCTGCTCTGCAGGTAGAACGGTGCTGGGTTCGAGCGTACTATATAGTGAGCCAACGCCCAGACGAGACTTTGGTTGTGAGAATAGTTTTCAATACCGATGCCCAATATGCAAAACCGGCTAGAAACTGCGGTAAAATCTCTTCCGACAGGTATCTGCGACGTGTGACTCTCTGTCCGAAGCAGAAGCATAGGTCTTTTCGAGTCCACAACTTGAGCCTGATTCGGTCCAGAATGTGAAGAAAGTGTCAACGCAGTCTTGCTTAGTTTTATCTATTTATGTGACGAACTACGCGACGTCAATATGACGTTGACGCAGCGATCTGCACTAACGTTAACCCAAATGGGGGTGAGTGAACCCTAACCTCCTTCCCATCACGAGGGCTATTGGCTCATAACACAAACAGAAAGATGTACTATCATTTCTGGGCGTTTGTTGCCCCATAGGCCTGATTCGCACGTTCGTTGCCTCTGGCCGAGCTTCGAGGGTCGATGATTGTCGATACGCGATCTGTAGCCAAAACTAACCCCTCACCAGCCAGCTATGCAGGGAGATAAGGGTTTGGCATGGGTTCAAGACCTGTCCGAAAAATGAGACTAGACTTGTGATGCCTTCCATACTTCCTGTAATCAGGTCAACCAATGCGTCTGAGCACATTTGTTGGACGGATGAGCTCATGAGACGACTGCCGTAGCCGTGCTTGAGTTCCCTAACAAGGTTCTGCCGGCCAATCAGAAATCGGCCATAGCCAGCCAATTAGAAACTAGTCTCGAGTCTTAAATTTACAGCTCCATAGTCTCAGATCAACACAGCAGAGGATACTGGGGGCGCGGCCGTATCAGACAGCTTGGTGAGTACAGGATGCAGATCTGAGGCTGACATGGGAAACTCTGAATTCGATGTTGGATCTGCATTATGCATAGGACCTTCATGCATTCTTATCTCGAGGCGGACGGAAAGTGGGGTCTTCCACTTCCCACAGCAAAGAAAAACAGATGCCCCACTGCCCAGTATGAATATGATTCGAAAATGGCCGAGATTCCATGGAAGCACGCATCTCGCTTACTTTTTTCCTAAATCGCTTGTCGTTTCCACAACCTCCCCACATAGAATGTAACTTTCGCCCTTCGTTCGTATAAGCTTCTGGTCCGCTTCTGGTCCCAATGAATTCACCACAAAATTAATAGTATCTGACCACGAACGAAAGAATTGCAGGATTGCTTCCAGTATATATTACGAACTCAATATTATTGGCACTCTGTTTCTGCTTTACTGTGTAAGCTTGAGTAGATATGTCCAGAATTGCGTTAAAAACCTTAACAATTCGGGACCATGGTTGGCTGAAGGGATATATAACTTCAATTTTCCCACACGAAAACTCAAATGCATATGTCCAAGTCCAAGAATGAATCAAAATCGATACAATAAAAGACGCTATTGATGGAAGTGTATCTTGATTGTTCTGATCTCCCCCAGACGACGGGAGGAGAGTCCACTTTATATATATACACAAAATAGAACTGTATACGGACGGACTCCAACGGACATCAACCTCGGGTAATCAATCGTCCGTATCCGATCCGTACCCGCTCCTCACCCGCTCCGACCATTATCTAGCTCTAACAGCTATCACTTTTAGACTTTAAAGTTTTATCACAGCGCCCGCTACTTCCAATGCTCTTAAGGTTGTGGAAACGGCCATAGTGGAAGCGGGTACAGGTGGGTGCACGAGTGGTTGACAAATGAAGGATAGAGTAGTATGGGGCATCTTGTTAGGGCAAGCCTTAGGGCATGACGTACGGGGTCGAACTGATAGACCTGCGTCGCACTGTAGCTTCTTCTCTTTCTCTCTTACAATTCACACACACGGTGTTCACACCCTAGATTCGCTACGTACGAGCACATACACGGACACATAAGATTACGTCCTTCATACAAGGGCTCGGTGACTTGTGAAGGTCATTCGTGGCTGGGGGTCAGTAGGGGACGTCACTCGTCCCTTTCCGGTTGCCTTGGTCGCGCGGCCGGGATTGCATGGTGGACCAGAGTTGTAGCCGCCGCCGCCCTACCGGCGATCGGCAGACGGACGGTCTTCGACTATCCCTAGTCACGGCCCTCTCCATCCTCCCCTTCTCTTCAACATCGCTCAACTTTTTACGGCCACTCATCCGCCCTGCTTTTGAGCACAGGGTTAGATAGTGAGATTTTTGTACCCTGGTGGTTTTTGCCTCCACACCTGCGTGTGGTAGTGAAGGAAATTATGGTCCGCCACCGACTCTCCCTTGACATCTCTGGCTCCTCCTTCTGTTTTAAATCTTAGTCCTGGTGGTGAAGTGTCTCTTTGTATATATAGCTAGTACTATCTTGTTAGTCCCTAAACATAAGTACCCCATAAAACCACCAATATGGAGAAAAGCAGGCTTTCTACACAACCTCTTCCACTTCATCTCACATCTAGCGACTATATCATTCTCCGAAGCTGGGAATTTCTCTAGCGAGTTTTCATGTATGTACAATATTCAGATTCTTGGTGTATGGTAGGTCCAATATCTTCCCCACGTTCGGCGAGTTTTCATCTCCCGCGGCAACATTTCCAGCCCGAATTGCAAGCCTCGCGTAGACAACTAGAGGATCTTCGACAGGATCGACTGTGAGGAATCGTCGTAGTAAGTAATCAGCCGGTTGGCTCTGAACCGATGCTAAAAGGGCGTGCAATGCGGAATCTGACAATGGAACTACTAAAAAGGAAGCAACATGAGTCATCATCAACCAAGTGTCACTAGGAGATGAACTGACCGGATGCTTTTGAGTTATCTTGTGGCTGTTCCATCGGGAATGACTTGTGAGATCTTATAACTGTAAAGGCTTGAAATGTACGGCGAGTTGTTGACAATGATGTTACTTCTTAAGAGGGGATGTTGTAGCGTTTATATACGCAATAGAGCTTGCAGTTCTCGAAAACATCTTTGGGGGAAGCTTCAGCATGTCTATTTTTCCCAGAACCTCCAATCAATGATTGCAACTAAGACAATTGGTTGAGGCTTCCATAAGCACAGACAATTGTAGGAATCTCCGGTTTTTTCGTGGTGGATCAACCTGCTCTTCTGGTCTGTGGTGTCACTTTTTGCTAGAATGAACTGATATTTCTGTCGCATTTTCAGTTTGAAGCTGACAAATTCCAATCGCGCGCAGTTCTTTAACTCTTGGTTGTACCGGAGCCAATAACACAGATCGGGTGCGGGGTTTCCTTGCTGTTGATTGGTCACCCCAAGCAGGTAACACCGCAACGTTTTTCTTCTTGATTACGGCTACGATAGCTGACTAATTGCACTGGGCATGAATCACGGTGAGACGCGTCTCACCTTGCAGCTGCCAACAAAATAATGCAGACAAGGCTCCAGTAGTTTGTTTTTGAAGCTATCGATGCGGTTAACGAATTTCGTCTGGAATGTTTTGCTACCTCTGAAGTCCACCCGGACCCGTCGGAACGGACAGTTGCGACAGACAAAGTTCGAGGGCCGATAGTGTTTCTTTTCCTCGTTCAATTGTGGCATCAACCAAGGTTTTCACAAACATCACCGCCTAGTGATACATAGTGTACGTTGTAGTGACCGCGATATCTCCTTAAAATATAGGTTTGACTCATTTGGGAATCCGGCGGATAAGACGGGGTTAAAAATGGACGTACGAACCCGAGGAACATCCACGGGATCCCAACGTTAATACGGAGGAACGAATTAGTCTGTTCTCATCTTGTCATATGCTGTGGTGGTGGGTGTGGGTTGTGAGGACGGGCTGGCCTTAAGCTTAAAGAGAACACGTCACGCTATCTCGATATACCATCGTAGACCTCCATCCGTACCTTAATTCTGGGCAATAGTTGTAGCTTGTTGTATGGGAGCACCCAGTCTTGAACTATTTGACTCCATATGTTCTGTGGATGTACTGTTTTTTGTCAATTCGGAGCCGTTAGCCTAACGTACATACTCGCCTCCGCCTCGCCTGCATGACATGATGCAAAAATCTGCACGGATCTGTAATCAGCCGAACTAACCCTAACCTTTTGAATTTCGGCACAGCAGTTGGCTGGTAGTACAAGCAGGAATAGCCACGCGTACCGTAAATTCTCGAACTCATATTATCTTACTTTTATGTTCCATATGAAGTGTGCAGTCGTGCTAGGTGGCCTGATTAGTTGCTGACATGAGAAGAAAGATTCTCCAATCCATAGATCATCCGCGTGATTTGTTTGGAATCTATGCCCATGCGTTCGTATCTCGAGGCGTATTATTTAGTTCCTACGTACGTACGGCACCGTATTAGACCCGATATCAAACACCGCGCGACGTACATACAGAATGGGTAAAAGATTCCCCCCCTCAGAAACCCGACTAGATCAAAGGTTGGTGACGACCACATGATGCATTGCACACTAGGCATCCGAATAAAGAGCTGGCATTTGATATCAAGTCTGGAGAAATGTTCAGTTTGGGAATGGATGTGTTCCGGCTCGAGAAAAGAATGCTTGCATGAATGCAGATCCCATGCACATCTAGCAGATCCAACACGGATATCAGGATGGATAAATCCACATTCCCAAGGCAGCGGCAAATACCCATATGTCTAGCAAGGCTGTGCTGGCCAATCGGAAACCAAAGAGGCCAGAGCCAGCCAATTAGAAACTAGTCTCAAATTTTAAACTTACGGCTCCGTATTCTCTGATCAACACAGCAGAAAATACTCAGCACACAGCCGTATCAGACAGCTTGATACAAACACATGAAGCTCTAAGATGGAGTTCTAGCGTTCTCATGGGAAACAGGATTCTCACATTCTAAATTCGATGTTGGGTCTGCACGAACATGCATGGGATCTTCATGCATTCTTATCTCGATGCCGCCGGGAAATGTTTCTACACAGCAAAGAAAAACAGATGCCCCACTGCCCAGTGAATATGATTGGAAAGTGGCCAAGATTCTATAGAAGCACGATTTTCACGCATCTCGCCTTGTCTCGTGCCCAGCCTTTCCCCTAACCTCACACGCAAGCTCGCTCGGTGAGGAACAAGCAAGCTAAGTGAGGGAGAGTCTGGGCAACGAGAAAACATCTTGCCTACTCTTTTCATCAATCGCTTCGTCCTTTCCACAACCTTCGCCGCATGGAGTGTCACTCGCCATAGCTTCCCAACCACATGTTAGAGTTATAGATGTATGTAGTTTCTTCTCTCATTCATAGGCGCTCTCTATCTATGCCTTTATACATGTACATGAAGCTACTGCTTTCTACACATGTGCGCGCACTCATTCTCATGCCTTATGATCTATCTTCAGCTCTTCAGCTTGTATGCCTTATGCGATTCAGCTCCTCCTGATCTCTCATCTCATCGTGATCCTGCAATCTACTAATACGAGATTACGGTCATCTCTACTTTTAACACCACAAATATTCCCACACGAAAACTCAAACTCAAAAGTCCAAGTCCAAGAATAAAACAAAAACGACAGATGGATAGGTAAGGTGTTGTGAGGCCTCTCTATGTTGAAAATCTGCTCGACCCCACGCCCGGCGAACTGGAGCGCGATTCCCATAGAATTCAAACGTATGTACATGCCCACATTCCTGGACACAACTCCTTCCAACTTCCTTACTAGTACGCGTGAGATGGTGATATTCGCGAATGCTAGCAGTGGACAAACCCTTTTCACCCTCCAGACTACTAGTTTTCGAGAGTGCCAAAGTCTCCACGCAGGCTTCCAGTAGTCAAAGCATCCATCCATAGTCCCCACTTGCCATAGGACTCCATACAAACCATCAATACGTACGCGTCCACGGGAAGCTGGTTATATCCAAAACGAGCTAGTTCTCTCAGACCGAGGTTAACATAGAAATTATTTTTTCTTTCAAACGTCTCCATGATGCATTTTACAGCTTTTCGCAATCTTAACCCCAAGCATTTCCAAGCTGCAGACTTAAGGGCATCGTTTGACTAAAGCGGTTGTAGGCTCGCACAATAGCCCACGACAGGATTCGTGACATCTCAGGCCCCGTCCGTAACAACTAAACGTAAGATCATCTACACACTTTTCTTTCCACTTCTCGGTTTCCCCGAATTTGAAGCTGGACCAACAACTCCTCCCCCAGGTTTCATGTACATACATACAAATACTCGGAATTCTGGTGGATGTACCCTAGCAGCGTTGCGCATCAATATCAATCCTCATGTCCATTTAGTTTTCATCCGGTGGAGAGTTACCACATGCACAAATCCCAAATTTGAACTTAGAATATAAAAGCACCAGTTCTATTATATACCCTCCCCCATCCCTACATTATCTACGACCCAGTACTGTTCCCGCCAAAAATCTCCGTCAAATTCAGCGCCGGCAGACTTGCACACTCCTTATCAAACATGCCACTCTCCACCAGCTTCAACGTCAATTCCTCATTTGGAAAGATCTCCACCAACGTTTTCCCCTTCTCACTGTACCTCTTCCACCCCTTTTTCTCCAATCCCCCGGTGGGGTCCTTCACAAACGCCGTCCACATATTCATTAACTCTCTACTCGCTTTTTCCTCCTTTTCTGTATGGTTTTGTACTCCCCACGCCTTCCACGCTCCAAACAGCAGCGGTACTTCACTTCCATGAAACGCGGAGCGCATCCACGTAAACGGCGTGACGGAGGGGAATCGAGGCATGTACCTGTAGCGATAGATGGGTACATGGTTGAGGGTGCGGTAACGGGATTGTGTCGCGGTAGGACAGGTGAAGAGAATGGATGTGATGAGGTCGGAGAGGGTGTAGTTTATTCCCGATGTAAGGGACATGGGGACAATGAAGTCGCCTTCGTGGTTGTTGCTTCCTATCAATGTCGGCTGCCACACATTAGCTGGAGGGGGCTTGACGATTGCTGGGGAGGGAGTGAACAAACCAGCCTCGCGAACTTTCCCGCAAGCCCACGCTTCACCACCTCCTCTGGTGAAAACACAGTGACATTATCCACCGCGGGAGTTCCCCCACTCCCAGCCCCCACGTCATTCAACAACTTTGGAGACACTGCATCCTGGATCTTCCCGGCCTCTGCTGCCATCATACACTTCACCCTCTCCTTCTCTCCACCTTTACACCCAACTATTCCGGCAATTCTCAAGAATTCCCCTGGCCCTGGATCGATCAACAACTCTGCGGTGCCACTCTGCATGATGAGCGCGCGGACGAGCGGGTTCTGCGGGTACGCATAGGCGTATGTTGAGATTGAACCCGAACCGGCGCTTTCTCCGAAAAGCGTGATTTTATCGGGGTCTCCACCGAAGGAGGCGATGTTTTTGTGTGTCCATTTGATGGCGGCGCGTTGGTCAAGGAAGCCGACGTTGCGGGGAAGCAATGGGGAGTATGGGAAGCCGAAGATGGACAGGCGGTAGCTATATACGCTTGTTAGCTTGTGTGGACGGTAGACACGGGGGGGAGGGGGAAGGGGAAGGACTTGAAGGAGACTACAATCACGTCCGGGTTGTTCTTGACGATATATTCGCCGGAGTAGACTATTTTCATTAGCGGTGTGTCACAGGTGAGGGGGGCAAGGGGGGAATACAATCCGCCGACGCAGTACCTTCTACCCACCCACCACCATGAACCCACAGCATAGTCGGCAGCTTCTTCCCCTTTGTCGCACCAGCCGGCGTCCAGACGTTAAGATATAGACAATCCTCATTCTGCCTATCCCTCGGGAATGCAGCGGAGTCGTTTCGTGCAATGACAGATTTGAACTGGAACTGGTAACAGCTGTAGCCATAAGTCGTGGCATTAATAATTTCCTTTCTAAACTCCGGAGGGTGCGGGGGGTGGAATCGGAGCGGGCCGGTTGGCGGGGATGCGTATGGGATTCCGAGGTAGGCGGTTACGCCGTTGGTTGGAGAGAAGCCGCGGATATGGCCGGATGTGGTTTTTATGATTGGGATTGAGGATGCGGATGCGACGGAGAAGAAAGCGCACAGGAGGGGGAGAAGACGCATCGTGGGCGTTTGTGGGGAGAACAATTACGGCGGGGAGAGAGGGGGGGGTATATATATGCTGATTCTCGCGGGATGCCTTGTGCCTCGCCACGTAAGGAATACGATGTATGCGATGCTGGGAGCGGCGATAGTTGCAGGGCTTGGCACTAAGGATGTAAGACCACCCTATGGCCAGTGCAAGCTGCGGCGCAGATTCCTATAAAGTGCCACCCCCCCCGTGTGCAACCACCACAGCGTTTGCACTGTGAGGCACTTCCGCGGCCGTCGTGTCAACTTCCTCGATTCATTTCAGATGCTGCGCCTCACTATCGTATTCAATTCCTAAGCCCCGCTCACTCCGCCTGGTGCCTGGCTGTCAATCCCGAGACCGTCGATCCCGTTGCCAAGATACAGCGATTGGCTGCCCACGCAGGAACGCACGAGGCTCGTTGACGTTCAATTTCGGACCCTATGAAATAAATTGGAAAATGCGGGGTATTCGAGTAATGTGCAGGCCATTGAGTGCAATTAATATATACAGCGTATGTAATTCTTTCGTGTAACCGCTCACAATCCAATCACTCGGTAGTCTTGGAATACGAAATGTCTAATCAGCGAGGTACGTATGTTGTCTTACATTGCACCGCATCTACTCGGATAACCGGTGGGGCGCAGAACTGGGTTCGGTTTGAGCGAGCGGGGATTGGAGTGTTGCAGATGTTCGACGTGATGTTCGACGTGATGTTCGACGTTTGGGACCACCGGGCTGGGACCCTCCATCAGCAACACCTTGGCAGCTGCGTTGTTTTTGCCGAACCTGCACAATTCAGCTCCATGGGTACTCTGCATGCGCAGTGAGATTCTGGGCGCCCGCCTGTGATGGGATCCTGGAGCACGGGCTGTCAGGCGCGGGAAGTCTATTTATCCGGGTGGATGCAGCATTTGTTCCGATTCCTGGCAGAAGCAGGATCTCCATCCTATTAGTATTCACGTGGGACCAATTACTCTGGTTGTATTCGATTCAATTCATTGCTTCATATCTATCTAGTAGGTAAGCATGCGTGGATTGCTGAAAGTGTTTTGTAGTTTTTATAGGTTTTTTTGGTTCTCGACTTCTTCAGCTGTCATTATTCCCGGCTCCCCTCCGGACTATCCTTTTCACTATCCTACCAAGACTTTCTGCCGCGGATGAATATAAGGCCGCGCCGCAATGTCTTATACATCTGAACACGGTGTTCTCTTTATCTGACCTGGTATATGTGTTCATATCACTGTGCGAGGAATATATGATTAAACCCACTGTAGTGTGCACGTAATAATCATAACTCCTTCTATCTCAGTATCATCAGTCCAGCGCATCTCCACCACCAAATGACTTCCTATACCCGCTTACCAGCATCTACTGCTACTGAAGCCTTGATTCAGCAAGTAATCAATACTACTTTTGCGGGACAAGTTAGTTTGTCTGGTGAGGGTGAACAATTTTCAGATCCAGCAGTAGCCTTTCAAAGACTACAGCAGTTCGCATTTGCATCTGGATTTGCAGTCGTTGTGACACAGAAGGATGAAACACAGCAGCGGCGAAGATTCTCTTGTGTTCATTTTGGGAAGACACCAAACAAACGAAAGCTTACTGCTGAGGCTATACGAAAGGAAGTGTATCAATAGCTTGACAGTAGAGATACAGATGGTAATACACTGCGGCAGCGTCAGGGAATGGTAACTGAAATTCTTTCTTTACTGGTATACGGAAATTGTTACTAAGTATAGTACTATAGACTCGCCAGATGGAGTGCCCATTTGCAGTAACTGTCACCCGTATGTGTTTTCGGACTGGGCCATTAAAGGGCCAGCATATGCAGTTGTGGACACTGAAGCATCGCAATATCAGCCATAACCATCCGCTTGAGTCAAATCCATTTCACTATATGGAACACAGCAAGCTGCACCCCGGGAATGAAATTGCTATTATGGATGCAACCAAACACCGAGAATTAAAGACTTCCTACCGGCGATATCTCCGTGCACAAGATCCAATTGCACGTCAACTAAGTGTAATGGCGGCCGGGTAACCGTCCATCCGCCCAGTATATAGTCAGCTCGTGCGAGTGCTCTTGTACGCCATCGATAACCTTACCTATTGAACCCATCTATCTTACATTCTCAAATCCTCGTTTGCAACCGTATCTACACTTATATTCATGTACGAGGATGTACGCCCTTACACTGTTATCGATCTTTAGTAATTGGATACGTTTCGCTCACGGGATTTCGTGAATTACCCCTTTTCGACGCGTTATCTATCATCGAGAAATCACACACGCGATCTACCTTCGAGAAATTCTATGAATCGACGAGAGATTACCTCGAGATATCCTACGGGTCTCATTACCCCTTTTTCTTGACGCGTCGCATCGAGCTCAACGCGAAGTCGAAAAGACTGGAAGGAAACCGAAGACGAAATAAGACCCAAAGACGCTATAAGGCCCAAAGATGAAGTAAGACGAGCATCTCGGTTCAGTGATATGTTTTGAGCATCTTTATGGTCGCGAGGCTGCTCAGGCGGCTCGGGCTACTGCTACTTTATGGTCCCGAGGCCGCTCAGGCGACTCGGGCTACCACCCGAACCGGCATTCATCTCCACCCGGGCTGATGGGCAGGTGGTGATATCTGCGAAGGAGAGTCCAAGGTCGAAGGGCATGGTCGAAGGGCAAAAGTCGGAGGGCAACCGAATGTCGAAGGACGAAGCGAAGAGTAGTCGATGACGGTTGGTGGGATGACGATCCGGATTTCAAGCAGACGCGATCACGATCATCGTTTGCACGGAAGTGCATGTACCTTATCGTTTCCACGGAAGTGCACCTGAATCGGAAGCTACGAAGCGCACTTGACGATTACCTTTCTACGATCTGAGCGGAAGCTCTGAAGCGCACCTGACGATTACCTTCCTATGATCTCAAGCGCACTTGTCGATTGCCTTCCTCCGATCTGAAGCGCACTTGACGATTGCCTTCCTCCGAACTGAGCGGAAGCTCCGAAGCGCACCTACGAGTGTCAGCATTGCACAGACGAAGTGCACTTACGGAGAATGATTATACGAGCACGGGAGTGCACTTACGGAGAAAGACTACCGAGGGCACAAGCTTTCGCACTTGATTGATTACATTGTAAGTTTGATCTTCTCTTGGATGCTCACGAGTCAGATAATCGACGAACCACATACGATCGATGACGAGAGCCAATGACATTTACCGATACGAGCACCACCGAGCCTGCACGACGAAAGCTACGGTATGCCGAGTGCTTGGATATGGAGATATGGAGATATGGAGATATGGAGGTTACAGGGGTCAATTGGACGTTTCCTTCTCTTCTCTTCTCTTCTTATTGGATCTCGGCTCGGTACAAATGGCGACGGCACGGGTTTTACCACCTACCACTGGAGGTGGACTTTCCCCATGCGCCGGATCCGCCGAAAGGTCACCCTCGAGCGGTACCGATCGGTTGCGGGATTTATGAGGCCGTACGAGGGCGTACGAGCTTGGATTATTTCTTTTTCTCTTCATGTACGGGTATGCAGCCCAGGAGGTCTGCAGATAAAGAGGGGGATGATGTAATGGCGGCCGGGTAACCGTCCATCCGCCCAGTATATAGTCAGCTCGTGCGAGTGCTCTTGTACGCCATCGATAACCTTACCTATTGAACCCATCTATCTTACATTCTCGAATCCTCGTTTGCAACCGTATCTACACTTATATTCACGTACGAGGATGTACGCCCTTACACTAAGTGAATCGGAATACTACAATCTTTCTTACAATCGGCATTCAACAAATGAAAACCAACCGAAGCATATTATTGAACGAATGATGACTGCATTTGGTGATGCTGGATTTCATGTTAGGTTACACTGGGTGGAATTATATAGCAATGACCGATTAACACACCGATTAGACCAGATCTTCATGGTTAGCGATGCACAAGTAGCCAAAGCACATCGCTTTTGCTCAGGATTTGTCATTGAAATGGATGCCACCTTTAACACCAATATACAAAAGATGCCACTGTGCAATATAATCGGAATTGACAATCATAGCAAAACGTTTACTGCTGCATTGAGTTTTATACGAGCTGAAGCTGCTGAGGATTTCATATTCTTCTTCAAATGCTTGGACGAACTGGTGTTTTATGGTGAAGATTTCGAAAGTTCCCGAGTTCTTATTACAGATCAGAGTGCTGGAATGATGCAAGCTTTACGAGAAACTGAATCCTGGGGTGGTATCTTTCACCAGCTTTGTGGATGGCATATGGTGCAAAATATCAAGACCTTTATACAATGCAATCGGCAATACCAGGTGGCATCGGATTTGCAGGATATATGGAATGCTGTTTGGGCTGTGGTTGAAGCATCTGTGGAGAATCTTGAACAGCGGAAGGAGGAAATGTTCACTTTGTTCAAGCCAGAGGAAGTTCAATATTATCAGAGAAACTGGAATGGAATGAAGGAACGTCAAGTACTCAATGCTTATGTTTCTGGTCAACCAAATCTTGGTCTCCGGTCTACATCACGCAATGAAGGACAAAACTGGATCATCAAGATGTTCCTTGATCACAAAATGAATTTGGAGCAGACTGCTCGAGAACTTATTCAGATAATACATGAACAGGATCGCCATGATGATGAACGTAATGCATCCAGTCATCTTAAACGCCACCTTCCAACTACAACGGGTATGCAGGGCTTACGCGAACTGGAAACAGTTATAACCCATACAGCAATTAACCTTCTAAAACCAGAAATGTTTGCTGCACACGAGAATCATCTTCAAAATATATCAGTCAGGCACTGTCACTCATTCTGCAAGAATCCTATTCCGTTTGGCCTTCCTTGCCGTCATATCATGCAACCATATATTGCGCAGGGACAATCAATTCCTCGCCATTGTATACACCCCCGCTGGTTCATTATTGCCTCAGAAGCCGATATTCAACATTCAAGTTACCAGGCAGACAATGGGCATGACCATTACCTTGTTTGTTCGGGAGAAGCAATGCTTGCAAGAGAAGTTATGAAAAGCGAATCCTTTAGAGCACAGCTACAACCACACCAGGTGGAACAATTTTCACTCAAGTTTCAAAGTCTGGCAAAGGATCTCCGCGCAGAGTTCACTATACCTATCACTCCTTGTGAAGTTGCTTTTGTACCGCTTCCAAAGTTGTCAAAGAAAGCAGAAGAGCTGAGAAAGAAAGCCCATGGAAAAGCAATCTCACGCATACCTACTGCTGCAGAGAAAACAGAAATTGAAGCTCAAAAACGGAAACGAACACTATCATCCGCTACTGAATTATTCAGTTCAAGTGCACCAGCAAAAATGCAACGGCCGCAAGTTTCTACTCAACAAAGCGGAACAAGAAAGCAATTAGCAATACAACAGAATAGTGGTAGAGGAATTGAAGACATAGGAGTAGTTAGTATGCCGCTGGAGGTGGTTGAGACACAGGACCTCGAACTATTTGAGCTCCAATGGTTTGGAGAGGTGGCAGGACAAGCAAAAGCAATGGCAGGTGCTACCCAGGAAACGGCCATTGATCTCTGTGAATTGGATACTCAAGAGAATGAGTGGACAAGAGTATATACAGAACGTGCAGCAAAAGTGGTGGACAAGAAAGTAGGACAAGAGCCGGAAGAGAAGAAGGAAGAGGAGGAGGAGGAGGAGGAGGAGGAGGAGGAGGAGGAGGAGGCGGAGGAATCACCACTCTCCTGGTATGACCAGTTTGATACTCAGGATACTGTTTTGTTGTAATGAACATTCAGACAGTGCACTCTTTATTCTTTATTATCAACTAGTTCTATTCTATCACTCTGCAAAATTTGAGATCTCCAGTCACCCAAACCCCGGCACAGTCTTATATTCACCCATGGCAGAAAGTCTTGGTAGGATAGTGAAAAGGATAGTCCGGAGGGGAGCCGATTATTCCTGTGTGAATGTAAGTGAGCTGCGAGAAAATAAGCGTATCCCTATCATAAACCCATATCAGTCGCCCAAAATCAAACCTGCCCTCAAACCTTCCATTTCCGTTCGCTCCCTCGCAACCTACCCTTAACTCAAAGTCTCTACCCCGGTACCATTCTCCACCACAATCTCCCACTCCAACTCCCCCTTCCTCACCTCTCCAGCCTCAAGCGTATATCTCCACTCCACCATCCCCCCTTCTTTAATCTCCACCTCTCCCTTCTCTTCGTCCGGCTTTTTTATAGTCATGGTAACCGGTCGCTCCTCATCCACAACCGGCACCTGATCCCTGACTACAACCACAACCTGCCGTCCCTTCCTATTCTTAACCGTAAATGTGCGCGAAAACGTTAGCGTCTCCTCCTTCCTCAAGATGCCTTTGATCTCGCTGCGGCGTTTGGGTGGAGAATAGGTGACTTCAATCTCTTCGTCGACTCCGAGGGGGATCTGCATTTTCTCGCCATCCTCAAGCTTCTTGGGTATCGGGAGTGTGCCAAAGAATGTTCCGTCGACTGAGACAGAGGCAATGGATCTTTCGGGAAGGGGTGGGGCGGAGGAGGGAAGAGATAGAGACGCGGTTAGGAATGCGGCGGTGCGGAATTTGGGCGTGCATGTGTAGGTAAGGTCGATGTCGGAGAGGATGGTTTCGGAAACCATGAAGCGCAGCGGCGTGGCGCTGTTAGAGAGCGTCTTTTTTCCGGGGAGAGAGAAGGTTGTGATGATGCCGTAGGTGTTGGCTGTGGAGGCGGAGAGGCTCATTTTGGTGTCTAGTTTGTAAGGAAGGGCGGCGGGAGAGGGTACACGAGAGGGGGGCGTCCGAGATCGAGATCGACCACGGCGGTGGCGCTCGCGGTCTTCGGGTTCTGGTCGAGGCGCTCCGAACGGGAGAGTGGATTGACCGAATACTGATTGGCCGAATACTGATTGGCCGAATGCCGGAGCGCAGGTTGATGACGGCTGTTGGCTAGAACTTCCAAACAAACCGCCGCTGGCAGGAGCTGAAGCGCCGAATGCTGGGGTTGATGATGGTTGCTGGCTAGAATTTCCAAACAAACCTCCGCCAGTAGAAGGTGCAGCAGCGAAAGCGCCAAATGTTGAGGTTGATGACGGCTGTTGGCTAGAACTTCCAAATAAACCGCCGCTGGTAGGAGCTGAAGCGCCGAATGCTGAGGTTGATGATGGTTGTTGGCTAGAATTTCCAAACAAACCTCCGCCGGTGGAAGATGCAGGAGCTAGAGATCCAAAGAGGCTACCAGACTGAGGTGGAGGTCCTCCAAAAAGGTTACGTGCAGCAAATGGCGAAGAATGAGCTGCTGCTGCTGCCCCCAACCCACCCGTAGCAGGCAACTGTTGCTGTTGTTGTGCCCCAAACAAACCCCCGCCAGTGGTGGCCGATTGACTGTTGGCCCCGAAACCGGTCCCAGTTCCGCACGAACCAAAGCCCCCGAATATGTTGGTCTGTAGGCGATACTTCCACTCCTGATCCGAAAACATGTTTTTGTCACTATCCTCTTTCTTTCCGAGCCCTATCTTCCACTCGTTGAGCTGCGGTATGCGTTCAAGGAAGCTGGAATACTTGGTCTCTACGGTCGAGAGCGTAACAGCAGCCTCGCTCCATGTCTCGCCTGTAGCATTTCTCGTTTCTGCGCGGAAACCCAACACACCCGTGCGAGAAACCGTCTCGAAACGAAGATCGAACTTTGGAGTCCAGCCAACCAGGTATGAGGTCCAGCCGGCATGCGTGACCAGGTATGAGATTCTGAGACTGGGACCTTTCGCATCCGAGGGCGGAGCTCCATCGTTTGGATGTTTTGGCTTCCCGGTATCAATATCTGCGGTTATGGACGGTGCATCAGATGGTAGTGTTTCAGCCTCCACGGTGACCTTGAGACGGTAGTACGGATAGTGTTTGGCGAGCCGGTCTTCCTCCGATTTTCGTTGCTGGCGCACAAGGTCGTTGTGTTTCTGTCGTTTAGTACGTTTGTCGATCATTTCTCGCAGTTTCTTCTGCTCTTTCTCCTTGGTCTCTATCTCCCGCGTTTTCTCCCGGACGCTGTTGCGCATCTTTCCCGAATTAGAGCGAGAGAGAGCATAAAGTTCGGTGAATTTCGTCATACACTCTGTATTGACTGGCTCTTCGGGTTTGTCCTCTCCGGCGTTCGATCGGATACCGCACAGATTCCGGCCATACGCTTCCCAAGCGAGAACACTGTTGTTCGCAGTCTGTAGATCCCACTCCAATGATTCGAGTTCGCACCTGAGGCCGTAAATGTCCTCCTCGATGCCCCGCAGTATTTTGACGTCTTCCGACTCGCTCTCCGATTCGGAGTCGGAATCGGAGTCGTCGGAATCGTAGAGTTGCTGCTCAGGCGAGCGGATGAACTCGACGCTCATGTCGGTGATGGTAGCATCTGTGCCATGGCCCTCGACGCGGAACGAGGACTCTTTGGCGACGCCTGAGATGTTGTTGATGGTGTATTCATTGATGCCGGGCTGTGGTAGGTGTTAGTCTGCGTGGAGAGAGAGCTAAAGAGGACCGGTTCGGTTACCTTTACAACGATGTCGGTGATGTCGCGGACGATGGCGGCGGATGCCGGATAGAGGACTACGCTGCGAGTTGGACGATCAAGGATCGTGAAGGATTGCTTGTGTATGGAGGAGGAAGACATGGTGGGTGTTGGGAGGTAGATAGCGAGGAGAAAGGATGAAGGTGACGGTGAAGTAGATGGATTGAGTACTGGTGGTTCTTATAGGCGTGTGACGAGGTCAATCGAGTCACATTTTCGGTGACACACGAAACACAGGGGTTAAGCGGTAAGGCGCTTAGTCCACAAGCAATTGTTACACCAAATGCGGGGAAAACAATCTTATCTCGATCCATCTAATCTCACATCTCTTGACGCCCTCATCTGTGCTTGTGCTATATTCGACATAAACGAGACGAGCAGTGAAGAGCAGTGGGCAGTTTTCTGAGTGGGACGTCCTCAGTCCTCAGTCTAGTGCGAACCTCGCTTCGAGCGATAACAAACCTACGAGTGACGAAGTGTGACGCAACCGAATTGAGTACTGTAGCGACAGATGAACAACGTACGTCATCTGTCATCGGCCAGACTGGTACACAACTTGGAAAGTGTCATTTGGACCTGGTACGGTGACCAGATGGGACTGTCATCTTGTCATCGGGTATGCGGTGGTTAACCATTGTTGGGGCCATTAACAATCTCTTAGGCCATTGTAACTTTTTGATGGGAACTTTACAATCTCTCTGGCCCCGCATCATTGCGAATCCAAAAGACCAAATTTATCAGACTTCGCTCCGGGCCCAAATTGCGATGCAAAGTCATAGAATTCCGTGGTGGACTCAAACAACCACAGTCAGATAACTTCGTTGCAGGCCCAAAGATTAAACTGGTACCAAACTTCGCTGTGGCCGGCCCAAGATACTATGTAACTTCGTCCGAAAGATCTATAACTTCGGCTGCATCCAACTCCGTTCGAACTCCGCGCTGACCCTGGATTAACTCATCGCGTGCCACCGTCAAAAAGCTATTTCAGGGTCTCTGCCGACGGCCCTATTTCAGACAGCTGCCCTGCCGCTACCTCCACCACAAGACCGCCCGCAAATTTACATACCCTAAATTCATACCGTTCCGTCCAGATGCACCCTATATCTTTTTACATACAACATCAGCCAAGATCATTTGTCCAACCACTACAAATCCGCCGATGCTACCGACCGACAGGATGAGCGATATGCCCATTGACCACAATCGCCCTTCGAAGTGCTGTGTAAAAGGCAAGAAGGACCACATCCACAACCAAGGTCCAACCCACTGTCCGAGAACTAGCCACGCCATAATCCATGTTCGCTGGCTTTGTGTGCTTTGGCGTTTTTCGAAGTTGGTCAGAAGTTTCATAACGACATACGGAACTGCTAAAACTAGAGGGACAAGGACTACATGAGAGGTCACTACTAGAAGCATGTTTGTCTACTCTTATATTAGCTCAATGTTGGCCCACCCGAAGCTGAAGGATATCGCTCACCGGAACACTCTGGCTTACATCAATGTAAGTAAATCCCACTGTTGCTCCTATCTCTGCTTTCACCCTTGGTATGTCACCAGTTTCCAGTTCACAATCCCTGGAATCGTTTTGCCGACCGGAAGGTTGATCACCAACACTCTTGACAGGTTCAGCTGCAGAGCTTAACTTGCTACCCTGCTCTTGCCTGCTACTGGTTCTGCCTTCTCGGTTGTGTTTGTAAGAAACAATCAACATTGATTGATAATGCGGTTGACATAGGGAAGCCAATAGATTGATCAAAGATATGGTAATGTACGGTACCACTGTCAGTGCATATGCAGCATATCCGTACTTTTCCAGCTGATGTCCACGAGAGTCATAGAGTTGCAACGCACCATATACAGTTTGAGCTATTGCCGCAAGAATCTTGATGAGGTTATAATCGTTTGCCAGTTCCAATCTGGGAGACTCTGATTGCTCAGGGGAACATTCGATTGGCGGTTGAATAACAGATATAAATGGTACTCGGATAAGGTCTGGTTCGTTTGGGTTGGATGCACGATCGCCGAATAGGTGTCTTAGTGTTGCTGAGCTCGTCCTTGGAAATTGACCATGGATATTCGTCAGGCAAGGATATACCTTCACACTGTCACGGTAAAGCCTGAGAGAAGCAGTTAGATACTACAGAGACGCAAATTGGGGTAGCCGGTGCTCGAACCAAAACCATTCACATCAGCTGAGGGTCTCGCCATGCATAGAGCTCCAGCGCGTAAGGCTTGTTGCAGAGGTGTCTTTTGGAAGCGAGCAAGGCGTATCATCATCCAGGTTGCCTTTGCTATGCCAGTATACGGGGTGAGCACAACTTGCGTAATTGCAATAGAGGTCACCAATGCACCTGATCCGGGATCGGTTAAGACAGTTACTGCGTGGAGTCCGTAATTGAGTAGAAAGAATTTTACAACATCTATCCAGTTGGCTGGCCTGCAGTATACGTCCCCTTGACTTGCCGAGGTTATACGAGGTGCTGAAGATGCCATGATGCATCGATGGTGGTGTCGATTGTCATGCCTCTCGATGTTTGTCACCATCCACACTTTATAAGGCGACTGAAAAGTGCTTGTAAATGGGTTACGCCCAATCAACATCCTGGCCTCCACGCGGGGAGCTGTGCTGCATGCATACTCTATGTATTAAGTACTTAAGTATGTCTTGAGGTATTTTGCTGGTGCTGGCATCCAATGAATGGCCACCTTCAATATTCCATCTCTTGCGACAAAACACCATCTCATGGCCCACAAATTTATTTGTGCAATTGGGGCCTGGGGGAGTTCCATCAAAAAAATGACGACCCCCAACTAATTTTTGCAAATGCAGTGCGATCGAAAAGCTTGTAGGGGCGAAAATGATCGTGTGAATGAGTTTTATTTGGCCGTTACGGTCGGTGGTGATAACTCCTCCTCCTGCAGGCACCCTTGATCGAGCGGAGAGCCCAGTATCATACCCCCCATCTAACTTTCACAAATGCAGTCGGATTTCAGAGCTTGTATGAGCGGAAATACTCACCTCAATATGCTCTATTTGTTTGCGTTAATCATGTGTCATACGACGGAGATAGATGGCAGCATGCTCTGGTTGATAGAATTAAGGTTGACAATGGAGTCGAGATTAGGTTGAGATTTAGATTAGAGATTAGATCAGGCTGGATGGACTAGCTTAGATTCGGCTAGTTCCTTGCCGAGTTCAAGATAGTCTCGGATCACCCTGGCGGGCTAAGTTCAAGACAACATCTCGCGATCTCACGGAGAATAGAGTTATCATCGATTCTCCTCATAGTTTGTATCCTTCGGATAACACCGTGTGTCTTTTGGTGGTGGTTGATTATTGGAGTGGTGGTCGGTTGACTTTGTTTTCATTTTTGAATTATGACTATATACTCTAGCTATGACCCTCGTATACATATATAACCTCCGTACGTGTACTTCGGTATATTCTAGCGTTGGAGCGTTTACATCTATATTCTGGCATGACAGCATTGTATTGGAGAAGGTTTATCAGCTTTGGTTTCCCATAGTAAAGACCCGATACACGATTCATGCACCCGGGTTTGAAAATCGGACCAACCAATTCGTTGGATGATATGCCAGTCTGCGGCGGCCTTGTGCGCGAACAAAACCAGTAGATATCCATAGTATGCAGACGGTAAGGCATGTAAGGCAACAGGGCAAACTCTGGATCATATCATATGCATGTGGTGTGTTCTGGGCTGACAGATACACTAACCGGCAATCACGGTTCCTAGGCAGCAAGGCAGTTTGGTTGGATGTGAGTGCCTTGTCGCGTCGTCCCAGACATCCGAAACCAGTCAATGGGTAGGAACATATGCATATGCAACCAAGCCTTCACTCAGTACCATCGTCTGTGGTGAGTCACTGAAATGTGAGAGAGACTTTACCACTGAGGGCGGAGGTGTTAGAGTTCAATCAATAAGGACGGTTTTCAAACCCGGATTTGTTATGGAATGAGCCCGGAGCTCTGCCCAAGGGTCTTGCGAACGCTTTAAATTTCTAACACCAAAAGAATATGCTGCGAAGCAAAAGCTATTTAGTAACTATATACTATCAAACCACAAAACTGGCAATGCACACGGACCACAATTGCCTGCGCTGCCAAACGCAGGTGTGGAGGGAAAAACCACCTGGGTTAAAAAACCTCTCTTTCTCACCGTGTGCTCACAAAAAGATGCAGAAGGGCCACCAGACTTTGGGCGATGAAAGCCAAAACAACATCCCCCTAAAAAAGACAGTGAGATAACAGAAGCAATTGCAAGGCACCATATACCCAAAGAAACTAAACACATAAGAAATTAATCAATTTTCCTCCCGCTGTCCACGGCAGACTGTGGCTTTATCCTTGGCTAATCCTTTGGCTGACCCACATCTTTGGAGCAATCCACGGTGGTCTTGACTTGATCCCTGGCTGATCCTTTGGCTGATCCTTTGACTGGTCCTCATCATTAGAGCAATCCACGGCAGTCCTAGGCCTTGGCTTGATTCCTGGCTGTTCCTGGCTGTTCCTTCATCTTCCGGGGACAATCCACGGCAGAACTTATCCTCCGAACCATTCATTTCCACGAAAGACCGGCTCTGGCAAAACAAAAAGGCCAAAATAGCTCAACATGCGTACTCCGCTATAGAAAACCAAGGGCACTGAAAAAAAAAACACAAAAAGCAGATCAAAAGTACCAAAATAAAACAGTAAGAAATTACAATGAAAATCGTCTTAGGTACACGACTTATCCTTCCCCTTTAGAGACACCCTCGGCTGAAATTTGCAAACTTTCGCATGCTTCGCCCTGTAGTCGGGACGGTTTTTGACCGGCTTCTGGCAGTAACGACAAGGAGTTGGCCGTCCATGGACTGTTCTCTCATGGCGGCGAAGGTTGGTTCTAGTACTGCATTCTCTCTTGCAGCTGCGACAGAGATGCACCCGTCCAGTCCGACCGCCAGCGTTCTGCACTGTAGTATGATGGGATGTTGTCTGGTGGGATGTGTTATCCGGGGAAACATCTTCGGCATGGGCTACGGCCTGGTTGTAGTAGTAGTACTCATTAGATTCGGTGGTCGAGTAGTCGTTGCGGTCGTTGGTAGGTATTCGCTGGGGGTCAGGAGGGTAGCCGTCCGGATATACTGTTTCAGGGGCGTAGCAGCCCTCCCATGTTTCGGCATATTGGACGAAGCAGTCTGCGGTGTTTGGTAGCTGAGAACTGTTTAGTAAGGCAAGATCCATTTGAGGCTCCAAAGACGGGGGAAATGGTTGCGTGTCCTGGGGATTGAGGCTATTGGAATAGTGAGCGATCTCTGCGCCACGGGAATGGTTGTTCTGTTAGCCTAGAACAGTCAGAAGAGGGCGCCTACGCGGTGTACGTGTATAATCGGTAATCGAATCTCTCAATCCCATCTCTCCATTTCCGTAGTCTGGTCCATTTGTGAGAGCTGGAGGAGAGTGCTCCGTTCCCTGCAATAATAATGAGTACTCCGATGGGCTGTCGTCAGTCCATGTATGATCTTCGGGAGAATTGCCTTGGAACGATATATATCTGTCGGGGGGACCATAAATCAGGTAGTATGAGGGAAGGTGGGGGGTATCAGTCAACCATAAATCCTCGGCGGGGGTGCCATGGTTGGCGCTGGTCTGCGTCATTTTCCGCAGAAGTTTGTGTTTGTAGGGGAGCCAGCTAGACAGTAACACATTAGCTTAGCCCACATTCTGTCATTCGCTGAGGATTATCTAAAGGATACTCGCTTTTGATAATTCCAAGCAGTCCGAATACGTGAGGTTGCTGTACGGAATCCTGCGAACTAGAGAGGATCTACGGGCGTTACTTCCGAAAAAGATATTGTGAAAACCGTCAAAATCCTGGAGGAGAAAGATTCGTGGAAACAAACTAGCTATCGTCTCTCTTTATCTATTTGCATCCCCACAACCCACAAGCCCACAGTAAATTGCGTAGTGGTGTGGTCAGAAAAACCTAGTGGTAGGAATTCCATTCCCAGCTCAGTGCGGTGCGCATGCGCATCAGATGGGATTCCTGTTTTGCACAGTAGAGTTCTTTTTGCTCCTGCAAGTGTAGTTTCAGCTCACAGATATTCTGTGGGACGGTGAGGGTAAGGATACAAACCCTCCTGGGATATGGTATGAGGGACCGGCGGGCGAGCTTGACAAACCACCTCTTCAAAGTGACACTTTGCGGTGCAACTTTGAGCCGTGGTGACAAAACATTTGGCCATCGACCGGATCTATAGCGCTATAGCTCTTCCGACCAGTTGAGGTGTTGTTCCGGGCCCATAAAGAGCAACATTCTGTGTGCATGCTTTCATTGATGATTCCTCTGGTGTTCAGCTCGTAAACCATCCCCACGTCGTTGTGCTCAGTGCTAGGGTTGAGCTTACCTAGGCTATGCTGATTCCTGCTTACAATTGCGTGAAGTTACACGGAAAAAAACAACCATAGATGACCGGCGACGGTTACAATAGCAAGTACCTCGATAGCTGAACCTGCAGAAGGCGCATTTCATATCACATATAAATGGGTCAAGAAGGTCGGTGTGTTCGAACGTTCATCTGGTCTTGCAATGGTTGGGGACTCCTACTACATGCATATATAAACCCCCCACCCCCTATAAAGTATGTAGTCACAAGTTGTCTAGCTCGTGCTCAGCCTGCTACGGCTTCCCTCGGGTCACAAGTTTACGGTAATTATTTGGCATAATTATATTTTTATATTTGTTATTTTAGTCGCCGAAGCGGGAACTAGAACTTAATTATTTCCTAGTCTAGAATTTACACTAATTGGTTTTCGGTAATCTTTTAGATACGGCTATACGCACTAGCTGACTACAGACTAGACACTCGGTTATTACAACCTTAAAATTTCTTTTCTCTACAATCACAATCAAGAAGCTCCCTCCCGTAAGAAAAAATGGTATAAATTAACAACGGATGTGACAGGTCGCTTTGCAATTACCTTTCGACCATTGTTAAAATATTGAACCCGTCATTGGACCGTTGTTGGGCCCTTCCCTAACCGTCTTTTTAGAAAGATGCAGTCACATCCTTTGTTAATGTACCCCATCATTTCTTACAGTCTTTCCCAGACTTTTCCGCCAAGCTCGCAAGCTCGCTTCGGCGAGGAGCTTGTCACCGAGGCGAAGTCAGGTCAAGAGCAATCAGAAAGAATAATTCGTACTTTGTTAAGGTATAGAACACCTAAAAGAGCATTCAATGGAACCAGTTTTTCTTGTTTTGTCCTTTTTGGGGACGCTAAAGTTGAGGCTTAAAATGGCTTCCAGGTTAAGCTATCCACTCCTGCTTCGATTTTGCATATTATCATCAACACTTGACTTATTCTGCTATCCAGCGTGAATAGTTGAGTTCGATTTGCATAGTAAAAGTGTGATACGAGCTCTCCCGTTCCTTCGTCGCTAGCTTGGTCTCTCTAAATGACTGATTATCGTATGCGGTTGCTGCATAATATTATTAAGATCTAGATTTTCGAAAGCTAGTACCAGTAGAAACCAGATCGCCTACAAGCGCATACATTACGAGGGATTATGAATATACATTTAGTACCAAGTAAGCGCATGAGATGAAGAAGTCCACCGAACCAAACCCTTTGATAATACGGGTTACTGATACCGGTATAAAATGGGTGATTAGGCACCCGATCTAGATCCTCAGCCCTCCAGCTCAGACAATGGCAACCCATCATTAGGACCTGCACTCCTCCGTATCTCTTCCCGCACAAGCTTCTGTCCATGTTCCACAGTCCTCCCCAAAATTTCGCGCACGCTTGAAACCGAGAATGCTGTAACGAAACTCAGCGCGCCGACTGACCCATCAATCATACCATGCACCGTTGTCCGAATCTCCGAATTCTTATATTTTGCCAACTGCTGATCCAGATCTCCTTTCCAAAGCGCCTTCTGCCGCTTTATCCTTAGGTGCCAGAATAACAGCTGAAAGATCAGGATTAAATCCACCGCCATCTTCAATGCCAGCCGAACATATATCGGAGCTGTGAGAGGTCCAGTGAAGTCAAGTGTGGCCACAATCCCAGTCAGCACGTTGCGGCTTTGGGAGGCCTTCCGAAAACTGTTGTCGACGTATTGGTTGGTAAATACCAACGACTGACCCGGGATGTTCCAGATGGTAAGGCAACTGTAGAACATATCCTTGAAGTGCTCGGATAAGACGACGCCACGGAGTGGATGTAAAGGGATAGCGTTGGCGATCATGACGTTTCTGATGAAGAAGGGGAGCTCTTTCACGCATTCTGTTTAGTTGGTTAGCCTAACCTTCGAGACGAGACGAAAGGTAGTTACCCACCTTCCCGCTTTTGGCTGGCAAGAAAACCTTGTGCCCGTATCCAGACATGGATAAGGTTTCTATCAACAATGCTAGTGGTCCCGGTCACGAGTTTTTGTACGAGACTACCCTCTAGCATACAGATTGAAGTGGTGAGCATCAAATGTCGACACATTTCTGTAGGCGTGGAGGCTCACCTTTACGAGAAACCTCTTGTACCTTTACTCCATTACCGGTCGCATCTTCCAGCTTGGAGCGGAAGCTTTCTACATCCCTTCTTGCAAGCCCCACCGCTCTCGCAGCAACAGATCTCTCACAATCGTCGTCGAGATCGTCCGCATGATCACGGACCAGCCGGTCAAACTTTGTGAGCACAAAGATTAATGGAATCTCAAGGGTCCTGGCATATCTGAAAAACTCCTCGTCCGCCGCTTGGATTGGCCGTGAATCCGACAGGGAAATACAGTACCTGGTGTTGCAAGTTAGCATTCCCTACTAATCCAGGTTCGGGTCCGTACCAAATACAATGCAGCTGGTCCACTAAGTGTGGTTGTTGCCTCCGGTGCTCTATGAACTTCATCACTTCCGCAACTGTATCAGACTCGCCTGCTTCGAAGCCGCCGGAATCGTGAATTATCAGAGAACTGTTCTGTTCATCGTTCGTGATGGGAGTCCAGATGTTGTGCTTTCCGCAACCTTCTGAGCTTGATCTAACACCAGCCTACATACAGATGTGAGACTCACAGTGAGAGAATGATGTGAAGCGTGATCGTTCTTACCTCTTTTGCACTGACGCCAAATACTCTGCTTAGGAGTGTTGATTTCCCAACGCCGGTTTTTCCAATGATACAGATTCTGAACTTCTTGCATTGGTATCTGAGGTCTTGAAGGGCTTCGTTCTCATCTCTGGCGGCCATGGTGGTTGGCATTGCAGGTTGTGCAGCGAGCTGGATTTCGTCGTGCCGCGAAGCAGGCAAACCGTAGAGCGGGGATCCATTCGGCTCCCTTATCTACAGATGCTATGAATCTGGGCGCGCGAACCACACGTGCACACAACCCGAAACATCCGGATAACCACCACGATTGTGCAGAATACCAACACATGCATATGTGGCTAGCGGATACAAAATTCAGCCCCGCCAACCCCCCAGTACTGGGGGAAGTTCTGAGACTCAGAAAAAGAAAAGAGACAAGTATACTTTTGCTGCATTTTCTGCCAAGGGTACATACAAGAAAAGCAAAGTATGGAATATGCATCTCAAATCCTTTTCCCTGCAGTGAGCATGTACCAACTGGGCGGGAAAGTTGTGGCCGGGGCTGAAAGAGTGGCTCCACTTGCATGAACGTGCGCAATATTAATGCGGGGTATGATGGAAGGTAGAGTCCAACCCCACTCATGCGAAGTGTAGCTACACGACGATGGCCTCTTCTGTTTCCAGCCAGCGGTTACTTGCGTTGACAAGACAAACCCAATCAATCTAACTATGGCGGTTCTGGCGCGCGATGGCCACTCAGCTGTAGATCTAGATCTCGCACCAAAAAATGTCTGAAGACTCATCTCTAGGCAGCAAACAAAGATGAGGCCCCCATTTTCGTTCTTCATGGGGCGTGGAATACCGCAACTCTCAGTGATAAGGTTTGGTACATGTGGTTGGGGAGTGAGTCTCGATCCAGGTGGCACAATGACTATCTGCCGGTGCACGTGGTAAGTATACATCCTGTTGACGAATGGGTTTGGAACACCAAGGAGCAGGCTCAAAGAGCGGCCTAAAACCAAGATTGTGGGGAAAAAAAAAAAAATAGAGATAAGACAAGGGCGTTTAGGGAGACCCCCGGAACGTTGTTGTGCTAATCGATGGCCTAGATAGCTAGAGATATTGTTTGAGTGTTTGTACTATTCCACGATAGCTTTCTCCGCGGCGCCGCACTGATGAATCAGATCACCCGGCGAACATTCTGGACATCATTCCGATTGGCTTTGTCACAACGAGCTCGCGAGTACTTACAGTATTATATCATGACGATATTTATCGAATCTAATATTGAGAATGCGTGACCCAGGGAACACCATCAAAGAATTCATCGATCGAATCCTACTGGGGGCTGGGGCCATGGCCATGCAAGGTTTTGAACAAAGCTGAGTATCGGGTGTTTCCGTCACTCCCACAGAAGTTTAATGTCCATTCTTCAGTGCGAATTTACCAAGAGCCTTGTCCGTAACCCTGATTTGAGATTTTGCGAATGGGGTTACGCAATGCAATGCGCACGCCGGTGTGCAACTAAAGCCAGCCGTCGGACAGACCGAGCAAGGAGAAAAACGTCTGGATACGAGATCAGATCTAGAGGTAGCTTTTTTTGTTTGAATCATATTGTATTCGGCCCCGTAGGGGCCATGACAACTAACTAATCCTTTTCCCCGGTACATCCCAGTTCAACTATTAGGTGTCCCTGCCAGTATCTCCAAGCGAAGTCGTACCCTCCTGATCTCCTTGCCCCCATGACCGCCAACACACTAAACGACAATACAAATTTCCACCCTCCTCTGCCCTTATAGCTCGTCCCCCCCTACACCTCCGTGACTCTGCCTACATCAGTATCCTTTAAAAACTGAATAACCGACTCTTCCGCTTTCTCTTCCGAAAAAACTTGTGACATCGGCACCTTGCATCTGTTCTTCCACTTTACCTCCTTCTTCAACTCCTTCCACAAGGTGTCCTGCTGTGCTTTCCATTTTTTGCACCACTTAAACAAGTGGTCCGTAGTTTGCTTTGAATATCCACACCATCAACATTCCGAAGTGTCTTTCTTTCCGATGCGTTCTAGGTAAGGGCCGATTAGGGCGTGGCCTATCTTCAGCTGAAAAAACCTTCCTGCAATCCTTTTGTTGGTTCCACCTAACAGCTCGCTCATCCTCCTCTTTTTATTCATCCTGTATGCCTTCTTGCTGTTGTACTTTGCCTTCCACCATTTTTCTGTTTCAGTCCATTTGGCTTCCGTGACTCTCCTCTGTACTTTTGCCAATGACCACCCTTTGTATTTGTTGATAAGTTTCATCGTGCCATCTCCGTTCTCCGTGGCTAATTTTGCTTGTTCATCCGCTTTCTCGTTGCCTTCAACTCCCGTGTGCGATGGCACCCACCAGTACTCTACCCGGATGCCTCTTCCTGCGAGTTTGTTGTTCCATTGTATCGCTTTTTGCGCCATAATTTGTTCTGGTCCAGGGGTGCCATGCTGAGTTCTTCGGATAGCTGAAACCGAGTCCGAGAAGATGGTGACTTTATCCACTTCGTTGATGTCTGATATTTCGCATGCTTTCCGGACGGCTCTTTCAATAGCGTATACTTCGGCATCGAAAACTTCTTTCTTCTTTCCTAGGTAGTGTCGTTCCTGCTTCCACTCTTCCCCTTCCTTCCAAACAACCGCACTACCTACTTTCTCATTCTCCAACCTTAATCCATCTGTCCAAAAGATTAAGCCCTCGCTCGCTGTGTGCGCCGCCTTGAGAGCCTGTTTCTTGTCCAGAATAAATACTTGTGCGTCGGCTTTGATGTCTGCATCCTGTAGAGTGTTGCCCTCAATCACTCCGCAGACTCCTACCGAATGCCTCAATCTTACTGCCAGATCTCCTTCTCCTTCCATCAGCACCGCTCCTCCTTTTGCATCTGGCATTTCTAACAACCGTTTGGCGAACCGTCTCCAACTGTTATTGAGGATTGATATCGCCGGTCTTAGCCCCGCCTCCTTGATGAGGGGGACCATCGGAGTGGATTTGAACATGCCTGTGATTCTTCTGGCTGACTCGTTAATAAGTGTCTGCAGTTCATGTTCTCTTCCGTGTTGTCCATCCCACCACAGCTCTGCCCCATACAGGGCCACCGACTGAACTGCGGCTACGTGGACCTTCTTCGCGTTGTCTGGTTTAAGTCCGAGTCGTCCCGTGATTGATCTGACTCTTCCTTGTACCTTCTTCGCCTTTGTTATAACCGTGTTGTGATGTTGCTTGAGGGATAGCTTTCTGTCTAGCCAAACCCCTAGCCATTTCGTTGGCCCTGTGTTGAATGGTATGGTGTTGTTTTCGTCAACTCGGACCTTCTGCTTCACCTGACTCCCCTGGTGGTGCCGCTTTCGAGAGAACAATACCGCTTCTGTTTTGGCTATATCGAATTCGACCGCATTCATCTCGGCCCATTTCGTAGCTAACCTGGTGCACCTTCGCATCTGACTTGCACATTCTGCCACTGTCTCTGCTTCCACAACCCATGCAATGTCATCCACGAAGGATAATGTCGTTGTTTCCGGGATTTGATGTTGCGCAGCTTTGAACAATCCCGAAATGTAAATGATGAAAAGGATTGGGGATACCGGTGAACCCTGGGGGACACCCGTCTCGACCTCCATCTCTTCTCCTGTTCGACCATCCATCTTGATGATAGCCCGTCTGTCCGACATGAAGCTTTCCACCCACCGACACACATTTGCTTCAAACCCCATGTCTTCCATTGTCTTTATCAGGTTACCCTTCGCCACGTTCGGAAAGGCCCCCCTCACGTCCATCAGCAACGCCGCCGCGATATTCCTCCTCTTCCACGCCTCTTGCGCCCTCCTCATCATCACCCCCACCGCATCGATCGCTGACCTTCTCTTTCTGCACCCATATTGGCCATCGTGAAGTAGTCCTCTTCTTTCGCATTCCTCTGATATTCTGTTTGCGACTACCTTTTCAACGACCTTCCCCAGACAATTTTCGAACGCCATAACCCTGTAAGCCTTTGGTGGATGATAATCTGGCTTTCCTGGTTTGGGTATCATGACTCCGGTGACTGACTTCCATTCTTTCGGATGGTAGCCTAGTCGTATCGATGTTCGGACGATTTGGTATATTCTCCTGCTATCCCATACCCATAGCATTCGAATGGCCTTAAAGGTTAACCTATCTGGGCCGGGAGCTTTCTTTGTTGACTGTGTGTATATAGCATCCCTGACCTCGTCTTCATTTATCGTTTTGTAGGTTTCACCACCTTCCGCTTTGGCGCTGTGCTGTATTTCTGGGAGGGGGTTAAGAAATCCCACCTGTTTAATGAGCTCCGCTTTGTCGTTCCAAGACGTCACTAAGTTCCCGGATTGATTTCGCAGTGCTTTAACCGTTAATTCACCATGCTCTCTGGTGTAACGCAGTGCCTTCCACACCTTGTCGCCTTCCGCCTCTTGGGCAAACGTGTTCCAGCTTTCTTTCTTGCTTTCTTTGATGATCCGCTTCAAATCTTTCCTTGCTGTCTTTACCGCTGCTTGGTCCGATCTGCCGTTTCTCATCATTCTCTTTTGGCCTCCCAAGATCTTTCTCTTTTCTTTTATCTCGGAATTCCACCATCTTTTGGACCTTGCACAGATCCTTGTCTTTTTGGCCTTCTGGTTCAGTACCTTGGTGAGTTGAACCCTCACTTCTAGTACTTCCTCTTCGAGCTCTTCTTTTGTGCTTTCGTCGGACAGGATCTCCCTTGCATCTCCCCACACCTTCCATATTTCCTTTGCTTGTTTCAGGTCCTCCTCTTGCATCGCATCTAAGTTCCATCCTGTGACCGTTTGACTTGTCTTGTTGTCTTTGCCGAGGCTCCACTCCACTTCGATCATCGCATGATCCGAGTTGATGTCTTCCTCGTCTTGAGTCATTGTTCTAGCCGTTATGTCTCTTAGCTGCTGCCCCCTGCACAAGGTGACATCGATAATGGACTGAACATTTTGACCTTCTCTGGTAGCCATATATGTAGCCTGTCCATCGTTGATAACTTCCAGGTCGTGTCGTGTGATGAGTCCCTCGAGAAATCTCGCGTTGATTCTTCTGGTGCACCCATCATCCCACATCGGGCTGTGCACGTTAAAGTCTCCACACACAACCACGTTGCTTGTTGTAAGGATACCGGTCCAGTCCGCTCCCCTGGCTGGCCTTTCCGATGTCCTTTCTCCATCTTGCTGGTAGGTTTGGTCATATACGTTCACAATGCGTACTTTTCCGCCCCTTTCATCCGAGGCCTCGAAGACCTGCACATCTCCTTGTCCTCCGAAATCTCCTAAGTCGTCTATTTGCAGCTTGGTGTGGATCCTTACTGTCACCATTGTTCGTTTTCCTCTTATGAGCCTGAAGCCCGGGTGGCTGGTTTGAAATCCTCCTCTTCCTTGATACGCCTCTTGCATTACCATCAAATCAGCCCCTACTTCAATTCCTTTTTCCAACGCCAAAATCGTCGCCTCCCTCGATCTCCTACAATTTGCTTGTAGTATCTTCATTGAGTCTCGGGGATGCTATCCGGTTCTTGTTGCGTTGCTGCGACCTGAACCTCCGTTGTGTCTTGGGTTTCGGAGCAGACTTCTTTGTCCTTTCCTTTGTCGTTGATGGGGATGGTGTTGCCCTCCTTGTTTTCGGCCTCCTTGGTCGAGGGTGCTTTATCTTCTTGTTCGGTGTGAACATGTTGGAATTTGAGTTGGTTGGTGGCGCCCCGAACTCTGTCCCCCCAAGTTTTTCTCTCATTTTTTGCCTCCTCCATCGCGGCTTGTTTTTTGGGGCACAGCCCGCTCTTGGCTATATGTGCTCCCTTGCAATTTGTACCTTTGTCGGTGTTGTGGTTGCAGTTCTGTTCTGCTTTGGCCTTGCATCCGACAATGTCGCATTTGTGGTCCTTGGTGAGGTGGTTGTTCGCGCAAAGCATACACCTGTTCATCCCAAGTCTTCCGCATTGTGACTCCAAGTGTCCCCACCTGCAGCACTTTTCGCAAAAGGAATCTGGTCCAGCCCTAACATATCTCTCCACCTGATGCCAGATACCCGCCGCTCTCAATCCTTTGTCGAGGCATCTTTGCGCCTCCTTTTTTCCTTTGATCATGAAGACCACAGACGATGCCTGTTTCTCCGATTTCTTCTTCTCCTTGATGTCCACCGGTCTTCACCACCAGTTGATTGCGAGGGGGATGACTACTCCCTTGTTTTCCGCCTGAATCTCTTGCCTGAGCTTTTCCAGGCCTCCCATCTTTTTTGTTGCATACTGCTCAAAACTGAGTCCGTGCATTTTAACTTTTTCCCAGGTCTCGTTCTTTTCAATATCGATAATGTCCGGATCGATCCGTCTGGCTGCCGTAACGACTGTATCCTTGAACTTTAGGATCATGTCGGAAGAGGCCTTGGGGGTGGCCATCATGGTGATGGTTCCCCGAACATTGGTGGTGATTCCAGTAACCCTGATATGAAAGGGGACACCGGCCTTGGTAAGTGCGATATTGATTTGCGACACGATTTCAACATCCTTCTTTTCAGAAACCGGGAGTCCATTGTTCCTTTTAAAAATAATCCTCCTGTTTTCTAACGTGTTTTTGTTTTCGGGGATGGGAACCAGGCCATTATCCTCTTGCTTGGTCTCTTTCCTCCCCCTGACGACCTGTTGGAAACTGTCCTTGTCTTTTGGTACTTCGTTTTTATTTTGGCCCTTGGCTGACATTGCCGCTTTTTCTGCGTACATTGGCTTCCTTGGCTTCTCCTTTTCGGCATCTCTAATCGCTTTCGGTTGGAGGGGAGGGGCCGTAGTTGTGGCTTTGGACTTTTCTGCCTTGCCGATTGTCTTTTTAGCTATCGGTGTAGCCTTGTTGTTGCTAGGTCCTGCGACCGGGGTTGGCGTTTTCTTGCCATGGAACTGGACCGCCATGACTGGTAAAACCGGAAAGATGGGAACCGCCGGAACAACACCACCTGCCGGAAGGGTCCCCCCTGGTGGAATGGCAGGCGCGTGTCTCGATTCCCCCAAAAGTGGCCTTTGGACGTCCATTTCCTCTGGTTCGTCTTCCGCCGTTTGGTTGTTAACGATGGGTTGGACCTCCATCATTACTTGGTCCTCCTGAATCGTTGTCATAATTATTTCGTTACTCTTTTTCTGCTGAACTTCTTCTTCCTTCTTCTCCTCTTCTTCAGCATTCCTTTCTGCGAACATTTCAAACAGCCTTTCGACCAGCCTTGTCATGGCAGCCTTGCCGATTGGTTGTTTCCTCATGCGCTGGACGAGGCTCTCCGTGTTTGCGCATGCCATAGCGATGACGTTTACCGTTTCCTGAAGCGCATTCAGGCGTTGGAAGGTGGCGTTTGTTGATTCGTTAAAAACAGCAGCGTAACTCGGCCACTCTGTGTTTCTAAACTCGTCAAAGTGCATTTGCAGGGATTCGATCCTTGCCCGATTTTCTCCGACCGTTTCCATCAGTTTCTCCTGTGTGTCGACTGACTTGGTGGCCTTTTCCATGACGAATGGAGTCTTTTGCTTGCGGGGGGTGTACAGCAAGCGTGCTGCAGTGGTTGTCTTAGTCCTCGTATTGCGCCTTCCCTGCGCTGACTCCGACGGCGACTGCGTGTCTTCATCCGAGGTCTCCATCTCCGATTGGTTGGAAATTGCCTCATACTGTGAGAGTTCCGCTGGCTCCTGAGCTCTCAGGGTCTCTGGGTGTCCCACCTCACTTTCATATCGCCTCTTGACGATGCTGGTGCCTGGTCTGTTGAACATGTTGGCAGGTCTCTGTCTTGTGTGCTGTTTACCGAGGAAAGTGGTGAGGAGAACTCTTCCTGGTAATTGTCTTTGGCACCAACCTCCGTCATGGTGTCGTCTTCGTCGTCCGCATGGTCACTGCCCATGGTTTCAACTTCATCGTTGTGGGTGGAAGAGGCGATCTCCCGAATGCTAGGGCTCCAGGAGACTGGGAGCGAGTAATCGATGGTTTGTTGAGTAACAACTCCAGAAGGAAAGGAGCCGTAATCCGTAGAGGAGGTAAGCGACATCTCAGGAGCAGGAGAGTCGGTGGGAGCAGTGTTGGTGAGGTCAACAACAGATCCGAGTCCTGTTGTCTGGGTGCTGGGGATGGCTTTTGCGAGTCTCTGAGCGAAAGACCCGATGCTGGCGGTTTTGGAGTTTTCTCCGGCCTTTGGGGCACTGAAGAGAGACATTGTTGTAGCTTCTAGGGGCTATTGTGCGAAGAATAGCTGAATTCCGAAGCCTAAGAATTCTGAAAATAATCGAACTGATTGGATAAATGGGGGCTTGGCAAAATTAAGCGATGGTTGGGTGTGTTGTCGGAGGTGTGTGATCTAGAGGTAGCGAGGGTGCACGTTGAACGAGCCCTGAGCGAGCGCTTCAATCAAATCCGTAGATCGACCTGTATATTACTGTCTCCGGTTAGTAGCTCGCCCAAGGTGCAGGCTCGCTCAGCGTGAACCCTCTCTAAGTACTCTACAGACTGAAAAACAAACCCCTCTGCAAATACAGTACCAAACAGCGTACCGAGGGTTGAAATGCCTCTGTAGCTGCGTTCTATTGATAAAAGGTAAATCCCCGCTAATTACATGACTACGCTTCCGCCGGAATAATCAATATACTCGTGCCCAGATATCTAGACCGCTTCCACTCCCAAGTCCCACAAATTTTAATTTGTCAGCTTGGGCACGCGAAAAATTAATATATATAAAAGCCCAATCAAAGCAGCCTCAAGCATTGGACTGATCATGACTTTCCGCAATATCAACCTCGTCGTCCACCTTTCCGCGGACTGACCTCGAGCCTTCCACTTTTTCAACCGGGGATAGAAACGACAGCAACTGGAAGCGAGAGAATGTTTCCATAAGGCAGAGAATAAGGAGACTTAGGACAGCGGCGTATATGAAGCCTGAAATGGCGTCGGCCAATTGATATCTGCACTAGATTAGCACTAGTACTCAATGTGACATCAAACAAAAATGTACGGATAACTCACGCTACCTGCTTCCAGTTGTGATCCAGCCATCCGCCATTGATAACAGTGTGTCCATCCAGCTTCGTGGCCTCGGCACTGTTAAAGTATTAAGCTCTTGTCCATGGCATCAATTGGCAGAAACGAATGACAAATACCTTGCAAAAAAACCTGTAAGAATCATTCCGACGAAACCTACCACAGCATGCAGGACAAAAATATCAAGCTCGTCCTTTTTGACTTCTATACTGCTGCCATCGACCTCACTAACAGTGTCTTCCCTTTCAGCATCGACACCACCGATAGCATTGCCATTAATATCATCGCCAGCAGGACGGCCGACATTCATGAGGACGATGCCTTGAGCATCACCATCGGCAGCACCACGTTGACCAACATCAACTTCCCCATCGACACTACCCCTTCTTCCCTCCTCGGCGGCTGCGGGCCCAGGCCAGAGATTGTTGAGAATGGCCCGACCGATAGCCCAGAAAAGTATGCCAAAAAAAGAACCGACAATTCCAAAGATTGGGGCTGTTCTCGCGGGAATCTTACAATGCGTTATAGTATTAGTTATTGATATCGCATATCTTGAGTGGGGTTTATCACAAAACCTGCTGCCGGGGTCACGGCGACGAGTCCACTGACTATTCCATTGCAGAAGCTATAGATGGAAAATCTCCGTCTCCCATCTTCGGACGTAAAAAAGATATAGTCGCTGATGCACCAAGTGAAACCACCAAAACTGCCAGCCAAAATCGTTGCCATGCACGCAGATACACTCCTGTTCTCGAAGAAATAAGCTGACGTTTATCCTATATGGAAACTTCAGTGGAACCAGCACACACCTTACGTTTACTGCCAGCGTCGATCCGCCATTAAATCCAAGCCATCCGAAAGAAAGAAGAGCAGTACCAAAGGCAATGTTGATTACATTCTGCGCCTCGATGTGGGGTCTGGGTTCCCTGCGGCGAAGAAATCTGCAAAATAACGCAAAAACTGCGGCTGTAGTTCCAGATGTGATGTGAACCGCAGTTCCACCTGCAAAGTCCAAAGCTCCCATATGATTACTCCAGCCGCTGGAGCTCCACGTCCATCTAGCTACCGGATTGTATACGAACGTTGACCAAAGGGAGATAAATATTAGAAAGGATAAGGATCGTCCCTTGCCAATGGCGGCACCACTAACCAAACTCGCACTATGAAATTTAAAGTTAGTGCAAAGAGACAGATGACTTTCCGATTGCATGGAACTCACGAAAATGCAGCAAACATCCCCTGGTATAACGCGAATACCAATTCAGGAATCTTTGGGCCGTTCTGGTTTCCAAATTTCGCTTTCTGAACGCGAGTCAAGGCTACACCGTCTGTACTTCGACTCCCCCAGAATATATTGTTTGGGTCAGTGAAGGTGATAGCGTAACCCCATAGGTACCACTGTGGGCGCAAATAATTGCTAGTCAATATCGCGTACGGAATATTTAGGACGCAGCGCTTACTTCGACAGTGACGAGAGCTGCTGTCATGAGGGGTAGCCACATTCCTCGAAGTCCAGAGCTCTTGCCCGACAGTCCAGAGTATATAAGAGCCACGGCCGGAACCATAATAAAGACAAGTCCACTACATATCAGCATCCACCCGATATCGGCTTTCTGAATGCCACCAGCTTTAGTCTCAATATTCACCGGATTAGTGGATGAATTCATACATCAAATGGATCATTGTCTAGATTGCTCATTGCTTTGTATCCTATCGTACACTCTCGACTGAAGATCGCTGTTCAAAATGTTGCTGCAGGTACTGCTGCGTATGAAAAACCGGACTGAGAATCCGCTGTCCAGTGTGGTGGGATCCTTACGGGCAGAGTTGAATATATCTGACACTACAGTTGGCCAGCGCACTGGCAGATATTATGAGGCAAAAAGCATAAGAAAGGAATGACAAGGGTACCGCGCAGTTTGGCGTGAAAATTCCGTCTTCAGGGCTGAGGCGTTCCAGGGATTGAATGATTTTAGCGAGTTCGTCCAACGTCCAACAGCAACGAGTGAGGTCGTGACGCACTCGTTCCCCATCGAGACAGGCGCAGCACCCCCATGCCATCCCACACCTTCAAGTCTTCAGCCTTGCGATTTGCAGCGAATCAAAGATTTCGCTCTTATCGGCCTATGGTTAATCGCGTCGGGAGTTTCTGTGAATGACTGCAACGGGATGTCGGCCCAGAAAGCTCTTGTGCCCATCGACTCTCCCCACACTGCTCGACGCCCTTACAATGAGTCCCGAGTAATGCGACAATCGAGGTGAACTAGTTTCCAACAAAACTGCCAGTTGTGTGCTGAAATATTTGACGAGTTGGATCACGGAATCGTTGTCGAAGATTCTTAAGTCGTCCTAGGTTTGAACGGCGCGGCGGCGGCTGGTGGCGAAGCCAGCAGAAAGTTTCCGTACATACGTGGTAACACCAACGCCAGCTGTTTTAATTTATCTGGGGGAATCAAATCAGGGGCGCATGAGCACGGTGGTTCGGCAACTTATGACCTGTGAATATATCAGTCTCGCCCTAAAATCAATCATTCGGATGGAACGCGCGCCTACCATCTAATTGTCGACAGTTCCAAACACTTGCGGAGGAAGCGACACAATATATATACAAAGCGATTGGTATTAGGAATGTTCCCGGTACATACCTATCTCCTCCCGATCAGCCAGCCTGATCGCCGTTCAACCCTGGGTGACGGGACGTCTGAAGTAGTAATGAGCTACGACATCAACGACTTTCAAGGTGGCTACCCCGGGCAAGCCAGCAGCAATTACGGTTCCGATTGGCGCAGCGGGGATGATATTCTCGGTCCCCAGTTGCTATCGCCGTCAGATAATGAAACCGGGCCACCTGAATCTGATCGATTTGATGGTACTCATCCCGCAGTGTCTAGTTACGTCCCTAGGCGCCCATTTTTAGAGACAAACCGGTCGATCCCCCTGGACCTTCGTATTGAGATTCAGTCAGCCAACGTAACTCGAAAACTAGAGTCGGGTTCCCGAGAGCTCAAGAAAGCCTCAGTTATCTTCGAGAGGAAGATCCGTGCTCACGAGCGAGGACCACCAGTCCCACTTCTCATCCAAGTGGAAACAGACGAGGCTACCGAGGCACTTGTGTGGGCAATCCGAATTGCGAACAACCGCCCTCCGGGGCCCAACGATTTACAGTATATGCAATATGCCCAGTTCGTCGACTTGGTACACGTTGTGTGGCAGTACAAGTTCATCATCAGGGACAAGCTCCAGGATATCGCAGAGTCCATAAAAGGGACCTACTGGAGATCGCCGGGAGATATCAGTTGGAATCCTTCTATCGTCAGTAGTCCAACTAGTTCCCGTTCTTCTCCAACTGGACCTCTGAACAACCCAACTCCATCGACGACTTGCTATGAAGCTTGGATGCTTCTTGCCAGTCTATTCAAATGGGAAGATGTTTTCAGAGAAGCATCTCGCGAAGTAATCCTGGACAACGACTGTGGCAAGTCCTACCCCGCGCCAGGACATGGCAGATTGCCTCAGGTCTTGCAAGGTCCGTAGTATCTGCTCTTTATTCCCAACGAGATTCTATTCTTCTCCGCGTGAAATTGCTGACATCTATATCCTAGATGATGTTTTGAGAAATCGGCAAGACATGAAAGCCATAATCAAAGAGTTCGCGGATACTCTAACCATTGGAAAAGGGTTGCAAGCATCAAATGCAGTTTGCCGGGCGACATTTGAAATCCGGAATGGACTCAACAAGCACGGCATTAACTTAACCTTGAAATGTGCGCACAGTCCAGCCCAACTATTGCGCATACTCAACCATCTCCTGGATGATCGATTTCGAACGTCATTGGGTGATCCCGAGCTACCCCCGGATGTTTCTTCTCATGCTCCGCAACGAAGGGGTTCTGCGGCGTCTAACCATCGTCAACCCGGAGTCGGAAGAGAAGGGCAACTTGTGACCGCTATCGAAGGGAGGATTTTGCGCATTGTCAAAGAGAAGTTGAGCAATGATAGGAGGAAAGTAGAGCTGGAGGTTAATATCTCTGCCGCAGAGCTAAAAGAGCTGGACAGAGTATACGACTCTTTCCGCACAAAATTCGGAGAACTTAAATCTAGGCTACATGGTTTGGATTTGCATGATTACCACGATTTGTGGAGGAATCACCTAGGGTCGAACGTTTAGTAGCGAGTTTGGTTGGATTGGATAGGGTTTACATAAAAGCATTGGTTTTCAAGATAGACTCACGCTGTTTTTCCGGCTGAATTTGTTTGTTTCAAGATTTTTCTGGATCCTCAATTTGAAGAGGTCATATGCATGCTGACGTCATGGGAGGAAGTCTGGAGTTTCTGTTTAAATTTCTACTTGATACCTGAAACTGCCTATACTTGAAATTTTTTGTCGCAAGTTTCGGCCTTTGTTTCTCTCTAGTCTGTCAGAAGGCTATATTTTCCCCGGATACTCTATTTCCCTCTTGATTTCGAATGTATGGGCACTGTCTAGGGATACTCTATTATTGGCAGTGATGATGATGAGATGCGATTTCTTTCGATAAGATTACTAGATGCTTGCAATTTCATATTGGGGTTTCGATGAAGTATGAACTTCATCTTACAGTTTCTGGCCGCTTAACCAACCTACTATAAACTGCCAGTTCAAAGGTAGACTTGGTATTGTGTTGCATGTATAGTTTCAATTCCTTCATGTAATGTCACTCGGTCACTGGCAAATTCTCAGCTCAGCTCCAGCCCCCCTTAAACTCCAACTACCACCATACCATCACAATACCATCAAAACGGTTCAACGACGGAACATGTCAAATGTCCATTCTACCACCAGGTTTACCAGCGATCGGGAGCATTTTTCACCCACATCGCGACCAAGCATCCAGGCCAGCCAAAAGATCTTCTGAGGCCATCCCTATAAACAGAGAAAATTGAGAAGAGACGAATCCAGGGCGGACACGTTAGTCCAAAACTCAGGTGAAGATGATATTGAGGTTGAAGACGTCGGTAACTGTGAATCTTAATTCAGGCTGGTAAATGGCAGCACTCTAGATCTCATCTCGAGGCCTCATTGCTAATGAATCATTCATGTTATCCACCCTCACATACGTCCCCAATGTCTTTCCTACAGTTTACCGGATAAACATATATACCACCATCCATATCAGCACTAATCCCAGTGCTTCATGTGTCACGTGCCAAAGCGTTTATGGAGTTACCCGACCCTACCGCAAGCTATCTTGGAACAACTGCCACTACCAACTCTCCGACTACAACCAACACAACCTCCCCTTTCCCCTCACGCACCCTCACCATCGCCATGGTCCGCCAACGAGCGCCCTCCGGCGCATCAACATCCTCCTCTCACTCCGCTCTCGAACCCGACCAAGTACCAAGCCTCGCCTCCAGCCCCCGCACCCCCGAGCGAGCACGCACAAGCTGACCAGCAGAACGGGACCCCGCAGGAGCTCGGCTCAATGTACGACTACCTCGCAAAGATAATCCTCCTCGGACCATCTGGCTGTGGAAAGTCCGTACTCCTCCCACCTCTCGTATACACCACTGACGAGTCCCACTAGATCCTGTCTCCTCCACCGCTTCGTCCGTAACGAGTGTACCGCGTTCCCACCCTTCCTATCTCCAACAACCCCACTAACAACCCCCAGGGCGTGTTCTCTCCTCACAAACAATTGGCGTCGAGTTCTCCTCAAAAATCATCAAAGTCGGTACCGGCGCGCGACGAAAGCGCGTAAAGCTTCAACTCTGGGACACAGCCGGACAAGAGCGTTTCCGTAGCGTAACACGAAGCTACTACCGGGGTGCAGCCGGTGCACTATTAGTCTACGACATCACCTCCCACCCATCGTTTACCTCCCTCCCCACCTTCCTCGCCGATGCCCGCGCACTCGCATCCCCAAACCTCACGCTGCTCCTAGTAGGAAACAAATGCGATCTTTCTATTGCGCCGAAGTCGGTTCCTCCACCGCCGTCCTCGGCAAGTAGTAGTTTAGGCACCAGCTTCGAGGGGGATAATACAGCGCGGGCGTGGGATTCGGAGATTGACGACGATCCTACAGAACCGGCGCGTGCTGTGCCTGCGCAAGAAGCGGCGCGGTGGGCGAGTCTTTCGGGGATCCCGGTTAGTATGGAGACGTCGGCGTTGAGTGGGGAGAATGTGGATGAGGTGTTTGCAAGGATTGCGAGGATGATTGTGACTAAGATTGAGTTGGGAGAGGTTGATCCGGATGATCCTGCATCTGGGATACAGTATGGTGATTCTGGAGGGTTTGTGGAGGCCCAGAGTGGGAAGAGGAGTTCGGGGGGTGGCAGCGGGTGGAGAGGTGGGCTTAGAGAGTGGGAGGCTGTGTTTAGGGGTGGAGCAGCGAGACGGGGGGGGAGGTGTTGTTGATTTTGTAGCCGTGGTGGTGATGAGCGTATAGACCATTGATGCGTGCATGTTGAGCGATTCGTATACTGTCTGTTGCCGTTTCTGTCTTTAGAGATCTTGTACGCTTGTGTATTTTTGTTGTTTGTATGCTTGTTTTTTTGTGTTTGCAGCATGATGACTACAAGGTGGAGTAGGAGTGGGGAGTTTTTTTTTTTTTTTCGTTTTGGGTTTTTGTATGTGTTGCGGACGGAGATTGAGGACCCTTAATTGTAATGGATATGACGGTACAGTAGGAGAATTGATGGATATGTAGTATTTCAGAACCGCGCTCTTTGTTCGAGGTTTTCATGAGGCGAGACTCCGGCCGCGGGTGACTCTACATATCGATAGCGCCAGCAAGACGGCTTCGTGTGGTGATACGGTGAGGCTTTAATACTTCATGCTCGAGAACAACTGTTGAGAGGGATAAGGCCTCCGAACAATGAAGGCCGTAGAAGAGAAAGAGGCGAAGTCTACTGTGTTCCGAGTTTGGATTGTAGGTTGTGTGTACTTAAGCATGCACGTAGACGTTGTCGCACTTCTCCTTCAGCATCAACACAATCACACCGTCACGAAACTCAACTTAATACATCCTCACATTTCTATCCACAACGATCCCGGGAGTCCAGCTTATGCAGGCAAGGAGGGAAGACATCTACACCTCGACATCAAGAGTAAGTAGAGCACGTCACATGGTCACAAACACTCACTCGGATGTCGAGTTTTCTCGAGTTCACGATAACAGGCATGTTACTCCTAAGTTTGTTCTGTGCAGTGGCTACCGTACTGTCGAGGTCGCAGGCATTCTCAATCCTGCGCCGTTTACTCTACTCCACCATCTTGTCAAACTGCAGTTAATGGTTGCGCAAGGCCACCCACTACCACCCTGGTTGCAGTTTAATGCAGGGATTCCTGGAAGGATGACCAATCCCACAGGTCTCCCGGATTTCGCAGCAAAGCTCAAAAGCAACAAGTGCAACTCTCCAGGGAACGCACTGTGGAATGTCATCCGATCTTGGAGAAGTTGAGCGTTTTCATGATAAATTTTAGGTCGAGCATGCTTTGAGGCACAGATCCCGTATTTAGCCGAGGGTTCGTTCGCACACCGACGATGAGTTTAGAATTTTAGTCGTTGACTTGATACCTAGACCCTAACAAGTCATCTCAAAAGTAGCCATGCTATGGATGATATGCAGTGGGTAGCAGTTTCGCTCGACGAAAACACAGCCGTCATTCATATACCAGATCTTACAGCTGCCGAACGTGGAAATTCGGCAATGGTACAGCGCCGGACGTTTGTTCGTAAAGCTGTGAGATTTTTTCTCTACATGTCCGACTAATCTGGAAGAATCTTCGCCTTCATTGCTAGTGCAGAATTGACTACCGAAATATGTAACGAATGGGGCACGCTTATCCAGTGTTGTAAACAATTGCTCTCCTACGCCGTATGTAAATTGCAATTCCAATGATTGGTCAATCATTATGGCTATGGGTGTTAACAATTTCTCAGGGTCGAAGAATTCTCGACGAAGATGGACAGATTCCTCGACACCTTCTTCGTTCTCTGACTAAGGTTGCAGGCCTCTCTCAGCTGCTGGAGACTGTACAGAGGCAACAATACCAAAGCATGCAGTCTCTTGGGGAGCAGGTTCGGCATTCCTTTTACAGTCACTTCCACCTCCAAACCGATGAATCGTATGATGGGAATATCGCTACCGAGCAAGAGCTATCGCAGTTTGCGCGTGTGAGCGAAGAGATTGAAAATGGACTTACAAGAAAGGTGGACAATCTCTTTCAGAGGGTATAACTCCTCGATGTTGAATCTTCTAAGCTCACTTATACCAACTCATCAATTTCAATAGGCATCGAACATCATGTCCATCGACGAGGCGTACAAAAGCAGACAGAATAATACTAGCATCAAAAGGTTATCTTGGATCACGGTAAGTTAGCTCAATTACAAGGACACGTGCACATTGGTGCTGCAACAATAGTTAACGTTATCATTTGTTTCGTCAAGTTAATATTTCTGCCACTGGTTTTTGTTGCAGTATGTGCTTTCCCGGCTACCAGATATGGAGGATTAACACCTCATGATTACTAATTTTTATATCTGCAGAGTCTCTACGGAATGAACGTTGGTTCGTATGCGCATTTGCCGCAATTATTTTTGATCCCTTTTGGTCACCTCCCGCTAATTTTTCATAGATATTTTCAAAAGTAACCCACCATGGACTAGCTATTTTTATGTCGCGATACCCGTATTAGTCGCTATTATCTTTTGTGTAATATGCCTGAAGAACATACTGGTCGTCGAACCTAAACCGATGCTTCACAACACTGAAGAGATTAGGAGTCAATCGCATACGCAATCCTAGACATCTGGATGAAGAAAATCAAAACGAAACACCGGCAGCTGAGTTGTTGCACGGCAGTTGGGTTTTCTGTCGACGCTACTCAGGACGGCTCACTATACCTTGTAGATTCTTTGCTCGGCATCGGAGTCAACGTCGAATCGAGAAATGGTCAAGGCTGGACCGCAATACAAGTCGCGGCATCTAGAGGACATCTGAAGGTGGTGGAGCGACTCTTATCCAGCGGAGCCGAAGTCAACGCCGAGCCTTCTACTGGAAAAGATGTACGAACAGCACTGCAAGCAGCAGCAGAAGGTGGGCATATGGAAGTAGTCAAATTGTTGCTATCCAAAGGAGCCGAAGTGAACGCAAAGCCAGTTGATCGGGGAGGCCGGACAGCACTACAAGCAGCGGTAGAGAGTGGAAATTTTGAAATGGTGAATCTACTGCTGTCGAAAGAAGCCGAAGTCAATGCAGAGCATTCAACCTATGCTGGTCGGACAACACTCCAAGCAGCGGTAGAGAGCGGGTATCAGGAGATGGTGAATCTACTTTTATTTAAAGGAGCCGAAGTCAACGCAGAACCCTCAACTTATGCCGGACGGACAGTACTACAAGCGGCAGCAGGGGGCGGACTTCTTGAAATGGTGAATCTACTTTTGTCCAAAGAAGCCGAAGTCGACGCAGCTGCAGATCCCTCAACTCACGCTGGACGAACAGCATTGCAAGCAGCAGCAGGGAGCGGGCATCTAGAAGCGACGAGTCTACTTTAGTCCAAGGGAGCTAAAGTAAACGCAAAGCCTTCGATTTATTCCGGACTAACAGCACTGCAAGCATCGGCAGGGGCCGGACATCTAGAAGTGGCGAGTCTACTATTATCCAGAGGAGCCGAAGTCAACGCGGGGCCTGGGTATGGTGGACGAACAGCACTACAAGCAGCTGCAGCGGGTGAATCTAGAAGTGGTGAATCTACTGCTATCCAAAGGAGCTAAAGTCAACGCAGCGCCATCGGGCGGGCACGGGCGAACAGCACTGCAAGCAGCGGCGGAAGGCGGATATATATCTAGAGGCGGTAGAACAATTTCTAGACAGCGGGGCGGACGGTATGCCAAGAACTCGCAACGGGAAAACAGTATTAAGCCTCGCGATCGATTCAAATCACCATCATGTTGCCGAGATATTGCGCAGCGCGAGCGCGACATAGGTTGAAAACCCTTCTAGACTTCAGTTTGCTGGGCTGATACCTTAAGCTTTAGATTAGGGATAAACAGAGTACCTGCATTAGGGTGGCATGGTGACGCTAAGAGTTGTGCTAGGCTTCATCGAATCTGGAGGGCGAGTTTATTGGAGTTTGAGTTTTGTATTTGGCAGAAATTATGAAAGTCAACTTGTGGCCATGGATGCGAGAGATATAGTACTTGAGGGGTTTCCGGAAGGAAAGCTTAAAGATACCCGGAGAGTTTCCTGTGGAAACAAAGCAGCCCAGCGGGTTTTTTGTTGTGGATCAATTCCAGGACGAAGAGCCTCCGACTCCAAGCGAATGATGCATAGTGACGCACTCGATTCTGTAATGCAGAATGTGTTACGATATGGGGAGAACCGTGTATAGACTTAAGGTACAGAGAGAAGAGAGAAGGAGAGAGACGCGACATATATATAAGGTAGTTGTATGCCTTATGCCCTACCGGCGAGTGCCTTGCCATCAGCTCAGCTGAACCTCAGCTCGGTCAGGTCCACATGCAACAGAATGTGTTGCATATATGTATCAGGATCTTGTATGAGATCTTGTATGAGGATACGAACAAGGATATGTAATGGTGCATAAGCACCTGAGTTCTAGACTGTATGTCAGGCTGTATATAGACCATAGATTTCGACATAGATATCATCACAATCAAGCATCTATTCGCACAAACAAAGTAACAGAATGAACACGACCAAATGCGCTCGCAAACAAAATCAGACTACCTAAACGCTACATAAATGAAAGCAGAGAGAAAAACCCTCTTGGTATTTTACACATAAGGGAAACAAAAACTCCCATAGTCTACTACCTGTCGACCTGATCTTGTGCACGTTGTACGCGTACACGGCAACACACATCCATGACCAGCCACCTAACGGAAGGGCCTAGGCCCAACGGTAGATGTCTCTCGCCCGGTTTTGGCGTCGGTGAACGGCGGCAGACGAACCTCCTCTGTTTTGTTGCTGCAAGTCAATCACCTGTTGGATGAGATGGTTGATTTCGGCGTCCCGTGCAGCCCAACGTTTGAGAAAAGCGGTGTGTGTAGCGGGGGTGTCGTAGGTAGGGCGATGGGTGGTGGGAATATTAGATGTTGGGTCTGCTCTTTCCTATCCTTTGTTCTGACGGAGTTTGGGATCAGCAAGATCCTCCTGTTCATCAGCGTCTTGGGTTTGCGGTTGTTGCGGGTTTGATGGTCCCCATGGGGGAACCAGGTCCTATCCATTTGGAGCAGCAGGAGCTTAGCATACTTTTCATCGAAGCTGGCATCTGCCGTCTCCACCAACGCCTTAACGTGTTCGGTAGTGCACAGCGTTGCCAATTCTAGGTGAAACCTACGTCCGCTTTGAGGATATGGATGCTTTCTCGGTAGTCTGTTGCTTCGATTGAGGAAGAGCTTTCTCATTTTTCGGTTGCTTCGATGGACCAGAGATACCAGAATTGGTGGTTTGTGAGATACTACTGGTAGCAGTCATCTTTCTCTTTTTCTTTCCCACATACTTTCCTGTAGTAGGGGGCCTTCCTCTGGATCTCTTTCGCAGTGTGGCTCAAGCCGGCAGCGTAGACAAAGCAGCCTTATCTCTGGCTTCCCTTTCCCTTCTGGCTTGCTCCCTTCTTGCATTGTCGATAATGGACAGGATCAAGGCAACGGCTTATTGTGGGCGGAGATGGTTGCGGTGGCAGGGAGGTTGCTGTTTATGGAGGCTGTAAATTAACGGATGAGATGGCATTCTGTGACGCGTGACGTCCGGGCGGGGCTAGTACTAGAGCGAAAGAATCTGAGAAAAGGTGTAGTATGATCAGCCAAAACGAGGGACTAATCCACAAAGATAACCGGAAACAACTGTGCCATTAGGTCCTCATCAGAGGCGGGAGAGGAGGTTGTCGTGGTGGTGTCTCGAAGCGGGTGCTGTATTCGACGCAACCCCTCTCCCAGATTTGAGATCGGAGACTTATTCGAAAATTTCTGAACTTCTCGGTTCTGGGAAAAAATGTCTTCAGATCTTTCGGGAAGTACTCCATTGTCGTTTCGAAGGGTTCTATTGTTTCGCAGGAGTCGTCGTTGTCGAACATCTGCTGTCCCGATACACGGAAAGTATTTGGAGGCTCGGCGGGGATGAAATTCTGTAGAGTGAAGTGGAGTGGAGAGAGTATGTGGTTGTTTTGTTGTCTGGGTGGTGGTGTAGTGGTGAGGCTTGGTTGAGAACTGAGGAGGTGTACGTTCGAAGTACGGAACCGATTGCGGTGGCCTGTTGCGTGAACCGGTTAATCCAACTGTAACTTCCCCTCATACTCTTCCACTTCTATTCACTATTTCTCTTTCTCATCGGCTTCGGGCTTCTCCTTAACTTGTCCACGAGTTCGCAGCACAAATTGTCACTTATTCTGCATATACTGAGTGGACAATTCCCAGACCCTGCTATCTATCATCACCGGCACCTCCTGAACACCCGCAGAGCTCTTGGCCAATGGGATGTGATGTTTGCTATTCCCAAGTGCATGAAACTGCCTATTCAAGTTCCTGCGACAGTTACGCACAAATGCCCTCTGGCTCTAGATCTGGGGACGTTGATATCCTATATATAGAGTACAGTTCCCAGTCAAGTGGAGATATGACTGCCACTGGCACACGAAATGGTGACATAAAAAGCGATTGATGGATGTAGATATCTATCAGAAGTCCAAAGAACACAGGGCTAAGTATGTAGCGGTACTTTCAGGTCGGAATAGTGCACACGGCGGGCGGCGTCGGGACTTCCCAGAAGTCCTCTAATATACCTCGCACTACCCCGCAATACAACAGGCTAAATCCAAAAAAATACTTGTCCTAAGGAATTAGATTCCAGAATGAAAAAGCAACTTGAAGTACTCTGAGGCTAGGGTGATTCTTTATGACGCACTCGGTTCTAACTTCTAAAATCACAATTTGCTAGAAGGAGCAAGGTTTCTTGAATGCGCTCACGCCAGCACCATCGTATCACTATGTAAAACGATTAAATGTATATGCCATTCCTGCTATCCAGACACTGTACTCTACTAAAGCTTAGCTATTGGATTGTAGAGCTCAAGTACAAGCTTGGGGGTTTAATATAGCGTATCCTTGCAGCGTTCTTTATCCGGACATATTAAAATAACTTGTTGCCTCGTTGGGCATCCTAAAAAGTAAGCCTTGCTGAAAATACAATATGACGCGCTGCAAGTTTCCTACAGGAGGCCTTTAGGGCTGTGTACGTATGTAGGTGCCCTGCTTGCAGTTCCGTTCTTGAGATATCAAGGTAGGGGTGGGTGGATGAAGCACGCCGCATCTGCTCCTCCCCATATATGTGGAGCTCATCTAAGAGCGCCCCAGCCGAGCGCCCCAACCGCAATGTCTCGAGGTCTCATGGACACTTCTAGACCGAAGCTACCTGGAATGGTGCACCGTAATAATGCGCGATCGTTGTACAGAAATTTAAGACTTTCATTCGTCCCTTCCCGCCAGGGTAGAAGATAGTGCTTAGAGGTATGTATGATCAGTCTCCGTCTTTATGCGGGACTTGGAAACGTCCCCCATGTGCCTTTGCATCTCCTGGTGACGGCTGCCCAACGGTAAATTAGCCTAGCAAATTGGCACGGTGATGGCCGAGAAAGGATGGATGCTCTGCCGCCGTTGAAAAAAAAATAAAGTTCACAATTGGATGCCGGTCCGCATTGTTGGAATTGATCCGAGGTGACACACCTCCCCCGACCCGTATTTTCAGCTCGGTAGATATACTCTCGTAAGGATTTCAAATCCATTTCACAAGCAGGTCCTTAACCTTAATTCTTCCGCTCCCCCTTCTGCGGTGAAACGAGAAGTTCCAGAAAATAATTTGCCGGGATCGCCAATGCCCCAAGCATAACTGACAGCCCCCATTATCATATGCACTGGCCAATCGTCTTGAAGCCGTGTTGGCCAGAGTACAGGGCGTCGTTTCGGGTGGGTACTTCTGATGTACACAGTCGTGTATAATTAAACCGAAACCTGACAACCAGTGTCAAAAGAGCGAGTTGAATTAACCATTGCTCACTGTCTCATACTGCATTATTGTCTTACCATACGAGCCGCTACCGCGGTGAAGAATGCACGAGCCACAAGAAGGCACCCATCCGTGCTGGTGCGTGGCCGACCCTGATTACCGACATACTCTATTTGAACTTCATCGGTACGTGCACCAAAGCATTATTGCTGACGGTGCTATCAATCAGCCTTATGCAAATAATATTCTTGGTTTCAACGGTTAGTGAGATCTACATATACTAGTAGTGCTCTACTACGAAACGCCTTGGGGAAGCTACCATTAGCTGCCATCTTCACGAGTAAAAGCAACGGGTCGATACGATCTAGTTAGCTTCCAGGCAGCAGTGGTAAGTAATTTCTGCTAAGGTGAGGGCGGGGCCGCCGATTTCTGGAAAGGGACAACAGCAGCTCCACTCTAGAGAAATGGGCTCAGCTTACACAAACCCGCAAGTAAGTATTTTGAGGACTGACAAACGCGTTTCATATTCCCGTGAAAGTACATAGTACGTGTTTCATATCTAAACCTAACCCTGAGCTGTCTATTTCAACAGCGGTTTTGCGTACAATTCGAAGTACATCGGCCATGGACAAGACACTTCGAGGGCTACCACCTGACTCTAAGGCCGATACGTATTGATCTTGACAGAGCAGGCTGCTCCTGGTTCATTGGCTGCTTTTGCACTGCATGCTTCAAAGTGCCTACTCGGAACGTAAGTTGGTGTAATTTGGGAAGTTCAAACTTAGGTAGGTATATCTGGCGCTTCTATAGCTATCGTGGAACTTCTGCAAGCCACTTGGAACACAATCGAGTACCACGTTTTGACGCCCATAAGAGCGGGGTCAGATTGAGACAACGTAAGCACCTAACCTGATGCGTTCGAGAAAGATCCGCTGAAATGGTGCGCCAATGATGAGAATATTAATCTTGTTTCTCTGTGCGTTTGCGTGCTCGGTCAGCTCCATTGAAACTCTGAGGGAGCGGTTACATACACACCCTCTAAGCAAGATATATGCACGTCCGCCACTTCGTACGGCCCTTGCTGACAGTCATACCCCATACGTCAGTCCACGCGGCAGCACCTTCGATAAGCTTTAGACAGTATTAATATAAATCCGGATCGAGCGGCTTGTTTCGTGGATCGGCTCTGACTAGACGGATTTGAGCGACGAGATCGATTTGGAGACGCTACCAGCTGGACAGCCAAGAAGCTAAAGCCTAGAGGTCGTATCGCCCATTATCCAATGACTTAGCGTACACATGAAAAGCTTGTCTTCTCGTGTACGGGGATGTTCGGTGATAATTCTGCTACATAACTCCGACTCCGCGCCGAGAATCCAGAATGTTTATCAGCGAAGAATAACCCACCAGAGGTGGCTAGTTGAGCATTTTATAAGCAGCCGAATATGCAGCGACAGTGGATCGGTGACACAATCCTGGGGATCACAAGATGGTGTCGCGGGAACAGTTTCTGAATTGGAAATTCGTCCCGTGGCTATGCCCAAGAGGCCGAGGAATACCCGGACGTCCGGACCGACCGAAACCCTAACCGGCTCGGAATAATTGCAGGCCGCCTGCGTTCGAAATTCTCTGAGACGCAGGGTGATATCATATCATGCCATTTGTGTTTGCTTCTTCAGGAACTGAAAATATGACCAATTACAACCCGCGACTGCGGGATAAAAGGATCTTGATGTCGCGTATGAAGACTATTTGTGGATATATATCTTATTTGCAACTGGGCACTTGCTGGGAGTGGATTGGGGTGCATCTCATATATCACTTATCGTTACGTTGACCCCAACCAAGGATCCTCAAAATCCCTTGTGAACTGTAGTTTTAACAGACGAGAATTTGAATTTGGGTCAGGTTCTAATTGCCAGTGAATTGAATTCGTCCTTCTCATTGGAGAGGAAATGCAACCCCCATCCGGCATGCATTAGCACCTGCTGCCTTTGCGTCGCCACGTCCGTAGTGGCGGTACGACGCCGGACTCGACCCTGTATGTATAAAGGCCACAGGTCAACGCCCCTTCCAATGTTCATTGTGTGGTGGTCCAATATTCAAGCGCCCAAGCCTACATTATATATATCAAAGGCATAATAATTTATAGTGGACATATAAGTTCGTTGTCCACTGGCTGTTTTACGATTACTCTGAAAAATAGTGATGCAGGGGTCAAGTTGCAGACGTGACAGAAGAAGCAAAGATCGCTGCCTCAGCATGCACCAGTACGCACAGAAAACCCCAGAAACCCCTCAGTTGCGAGTGTTGCAGAAGGACACCACTCTAGACTAACTTTATAACGAATTAATAGCAAATTGGGGAATTTCGGGCAGTAGGTGACGACTTGCTCCCAAACCGTAAATGCTCCTATATACTTCTGGAGCAACGCTGGCAAGGATAAAAAAGAGAAAGTTCGTACTTCCACATGTACAACACGAACGCACAGTCATTTTCGCGGAACTCCGGAATTTTCGTCAGGGTTACCACCAACTACATGCCGGCGATAGCAGAGATGCAGATGTGGATGAGTTTGCACTGTCGATAGCTTACATAGTTTAGAGCCCATGCAAAGATAGAGCTTACTCACTTGTACTTGTGCTTATCTGAAAGATGCCAAATATGCCTGGATTGGCAGCCACAACACAATCGAGCCGGGGGTGGAGATCTCAGAAACTAGCCGTTTTTCCCGTCCGCTGTAAAATTTAACATTCTCCTCTATTATCCTCTCTTCTCCTCTCTTCTCCTTTCTTCAACCTCATTCGCTAGAGACAACCGGGATTTCTGCGTCATCCTCAGCATCTGGAAAGACGGCAGAAGCTCGTGTAACGGTTCGCAGGAGGCGGAGGGTGCATTACAAACCTCGATCGAACCCCCCCCACCCATCTCTGTCGCCTCAAACCAAACCCGTGTTAAAAACTACAGGCCTGCACTTTCTTCTACCTCCCGCCACCAGGTTTGAGCCATTTCGTCAACTTCGAAGATTCCCTCGCCTATCAAGTTCCAACGTATGCACAACAACATCGACATGAGGGATCCACAGTCATCCGACCAGAGATCATATACCAATACTCCTCAGTACCCACCGATCAGGAGAAGCGGACGCCAACACTACTTATCGACAGGAACGACAGTTGGCATGCAGCATCCCCCGCAATACCATACATCGAATGCCGCATTACCGTCGAATTACTCCCTAGACTTAGGATCGTATTCACATCAACCACCACACGCCATTTCTTCTAGTAACTCGCCACAGCCTTCCCAGACCAACCCGGGGAGTAGTTACCTTGATTCATTTCCAGGAATTCCAATGGCCGATGTCATGGAGCTGGGAATGGACCCTTCGCCCATGGGTATTGATCTTAGCATTCTTTCGGCGGAAGAACACCGAGACCTCCGGATGATGGAGAATAGACCGCGGGGCCTGGCACGGCAAGATCCTTCCCAAGAAGGTAGTAGCGGCGAGCGGAGACGGCGCCAACGGCGCGCGCACAGTGACGATAGTATAGACACACCCCCAGACAGATCGACCGCGAAGAAACAACGGGGAAGACCAAGGTTGGATCCAACGGATGAGAATGCGGCCGATGTAGATCCTTCCCTCCCTCCCCTCACCAGTGGCGCCCTATTTGCTAACGGTTACAGCGCCGGCGGACACAGATCAGATTGGCGCAGCGTGCCTACAGACTACGGAAGGAGACAACAATATCATCACTAAGGACTCGGGTCACTGAGCTCGAGAATGCGATCGAAAACATGCAAACCACTTTCCTCGAGCTCCACGAATTCGCCATGAAATGCGCCCAAAAAAATGAGGAGCGCGAAATCTCCAGTGAAACAATAAGAAACCTGACAGAGCGATTTATGACTCAATCAAAAGGGGCACTTGGTAGTGATAATGCAGAATCACTGGGCGAGGGCGAAGATACCCATGATGATGGTTCTCACGGTGATCGGAACGAAAGACCACGAAGCAGGGACGATGGCGGTCCTACTTCTGGGGGCACTAGTGGTATGGGCGGAGGATTACCACCGTGGGGTGGATATCAGGTCAGCTATACCAGAGGTCCATCGCACGAGGACACCACTTACAACAATGGAACGTCTGGGTCGACATCGCGCAGTACGTATGAGAGCATGCCTCAGGACCAAAATTCGTTCAACAGCTACATGGATCAGCAGGTGCTATCTTTTTACCCTTCACCACCACCCATCTCACCGGAACTAGAAGGTCCCGGCTCGTATTCGCTTAGCGAAACATCTTTTTCCCGTCATCTGCATCGCAAAGCCCTGGAGAACGCGTATCGACTTCTCACTTCGCCCACTGCAGATCAGAATGACGTCGCAAGAACATTCGCCTATACTTTTTGCTATGCGACTCGACAAGATATTATCAACAACCTCACTCGCCTCTTGCGTGCCGGAACTAACGAATCGCTTTCTCCCCGCGATTACCCCGAGTTACAATATTTCCCGCCTCGCCCCCTCAATAACTACGACGACATCCTTCAGGCCTACCAAGATAAGGCGAGGACGGACGTACTAGAAGCTTCCAAATCATCACTGAGGGCAGAGGCATATAAACAACTGCTTAAATTGGGTGTCAACAACAAGTTCTTGCGACCAGATGATGTCGAAAATGTTCTTGTCGAAAACGGTATCCTAGAAAGGATTGAAGCTCCAGCGTCCTGCAGTGATCACATGTCGAGTCCGGAATCAAGTCAGGATTTAGAATATCTTTCCCCGCCGCCAGCTAACAACGGATCTGCAAATTCTCAGACGAGCACAGATTCTATTTTTCCTCGCTCTTCAAAGGAGGATATCCGTGTCGCTGGTGGCCAACGGTTGAGCATCCAACTAGTGACGAAGTCAGTAGATTTAGATGTGCTCGTAAAAGGTAAGATTTTTCCACTGTTACTATTATTACTAGTGTTGCAGTAAACTAATTATAATTGCCACTTAGAATTGGTTGGGAGAGGCGTGTGTCTTGGGCAGTTCCCCGGATTCAAGAGGAGCGACGTGGATGATTGCATCCGAATAGCTTCAAGACCACAGATGGTATATTGATTTGAGCATTCGTTCGGGTTTTTTCTTCCTTTCGGCTGGAAGGTCACTGGCGTTCCTTGTGTGTTTGTATTCAGTTGTTGGGCATTAGATTAGAGGCTTTTGTTCTTGTTTCTTTTGGGGGGTTTAACGGGTTGTCTTGATACCATTTGATGCATTCTCCTCTCGAACTTATGGTTCATTTTTCCTTTGGTTTGGAACTAAGTTGACGGTGTTTTGGGCCTCGGTATGGCTCTTACTCACATGGTGACACCAATCACAGACTTAATATCCACTGAATATGACGATCATGATTGTTTCAGACAACCCTGTGTCTCCGGTATGGAGTGACAGATTTGCACTTCCAAACCTCCAACATCTTCAAATGGATCTCACGTCTCAGGATCATCCTGCGCTGAACAGGTTAGGGCCAGAGCGATGGCACCGGATATTAGGCTAACTGCAGTCCTATGATACATACCAGTCCGAGTGATACCCTATGCCACGTCTAATTAAGGTGGCACCAGCCCCCACATGCTGGATCCAGCTGACCGTAATATGTATCTTACCATCAGAGCCCTGATACAATTTAGACTTACACAGTGGGGGTCCAAAGTAAAAGGTTCAACAGACCAACATTCGACTCAAGATATCTTATTCCTGACGCATGGTCATTTGCGCTGCTCCGTGTCGGCATTGGCTTCACCGAGCAAGATATTTACAAAGGTATATATATACCAACGTAGGAAAATAACCATTGAAGAGACTGCCGCTTGTACGGCCAGCAGGGTGTTACGCGTACACCCCGTGACGGATTCGTCTACCATCCATGGATGGTGCGGATTCGCGGCATCATCCGCTATCGGTTTCTTCCCTGCACGGCAATTCCTGACCTACCAAAACTTTTCGCTGAGATTGTAGAGTATGGAGCTCCTACCCAGCACTTCACCAGCCCTATGTACGGATTTGAGCTTCTCAACCCCGACCTTTCAACTACTCCTTTCTCAGCAAAGTTGAGCAATATCCGTTACCCCGCAGCTTACGTCGGCCCCACCTCCATCGGTGCGAATTGGTTGAGAGCGGCAAGCCCAAACAGCTCAAGCGTCGTCTGCTCGATTCGGAGTTCAAACCGCGCACTTCATGGGCCCAGTGCGCTCCCCCGTTCAGTTCACCGTCTCTGTCAAGCAGTTTTTTAGTACCCGCTTTAACAACATCCACTAAGCCACGCGCCTTTTGCGTTCAGACTGGCGATGCAGCGTTCCAGGGCAACACGGGGTGATCACACTTCGTACGGAGGAGACACTTCGGAAACGGCGTACGGAGGCCGAAAGTATTGACACTAGTACGGCACCTCATAGTTGGAATGAACTACTTGGTAGTGAGTGATGGAGCGGGCATGCTTCTCAGCATCCCTTATCTAACTAGAGCTCCTCCCAACACACAAGTTGGGTATGGATTGGCGATTCGGATTACGGAAAGAAGGTTATTGGAGAATTATCGAAGTGGACTATTTGCCCGGACTCGTCGCTGCCCTATTTTGAGCCGAGCAAGGACTGCTAGTCTGTGAACAATAAGGAGCCGGGTAGTGTAGGAAAATAAAGGAAAAGAAACGAAACAAAAAGACAAAGTTATCTGCCTGCTCCCAGAATCGTCCCCAATCGAACGTTGTACTACACCGGACGAGGGCGCTCAGCTACGAATCATCACGGAAGAACGCAAACCCAAAGTTCATATGAGAAGAATCTGTATTCCTCATTTATATACAAAGATAATAAAATAAATGATATCGAGAAAGCTCTTTTCACAAGGGACCGCCCCAAACCCCACCGCCCTCTACGACATTTCACTTTTGCGTTTATCCATAATATGTTAGAACTTTTCCTCCCTCCTTCATCTCCGAATTCCACCTAGCAGTCAACAACCACGTAGCCAATGTCGGCGGGGGTAGCAGTGGCGTAGAAGTTGGTGCGGTCTGCAACAACCTGAGAGTACTCGTCAACGCCCACGATGATGGGATCCGGCACCGAAGCGTTTTCGATAGCGCGCTCAGCGACAACAGGCTGCTCTACTTCGTGCTTGTAACCACTACCATATCCATAGCCATAGAAGCCACGGCCACCATAGTACCCGCCGTTGGAGTTGGTGTTTGAGTTGTAGTTGTAGTTGAAGTTTCCACCATATTGCTTCTCGCTAACACCATCTGGCGCAACAAGTGTGTCGACGACTTCGGGGGCCGCAAGAGTTTCCTCCGGAATGGTCTCGACAACTTCGGGGGGTGCGACGGTTTCCCCGGGGACTACCTCGACATCAACGGCCTCAGGAACGACTGCAGTCTCTGCGTCTACCACCACATCGGCAGGAGCAACGACAGGCTCGGTGGTGTCTACGTCAGCGACGACGACAGTTTCCTCGGGGAGGGCTGTCTCTGTAGCTACCACCTCGTTGCGCCTGTCGTGGTGATGCCGATTGTGATTGTAGTTGTTGTTGTAGTTGCAGTTACCGCATCCTCCATTGCCACCGAAGCCGCCACCGAAGCCACAGCCACAGCCACCGCAACCACCGCCGCAGCCACCGCGGCCTTGTCTGTTGCTGTTGCTGTTGTAGTTATTGTTGTAGTTTCCGTTTCCACCGTTGTTGGCTTCACGCTTCTCGATCGCCGAAACATCGCGCTTGTAACAGCCGCCACCACAACCGCCACCGCATCCTCCGCATCCTCCGCATCCTCCGCATCCTCCGCATCCTCCGCATTCACCACAGCCACCACAACCACCACAGTCGCCACAACCACCACAACCGTACCCACCATACCCGCTGCATCTGCAGTTCTGGTTGTTGTTGCAATTCTGATTAATGTTAAAGTTTCCGCCGTTGTTAGCTTCACGCTTCTCGATCACCGGAACATCCCGCTTGTCGCAGCCACCACATCCACCACGGCCACCACAACCCCCGCCGCATCCGCCACCGAAGAAACGACCAGCCTCCTTGAAGATTCCGACGTCGATATTCTGGTTATTATTGAGGTTTTGGTTCAAATCGATATCATGGAAGGCCTCGGCCGAGCGCTTCTTGATGCGGCCACATCCATCACCACAACCTCCACCACAGCCCCCACGGCAGTCGCCGCCGAAGAAACGACCGGCTGCTTCTTTAATGATGCTGAAGTCGGTGTTTTGGTTGTTGTCGATGTTCTGGTTGAGATTGATATCATGGCCGAAACCGTCAAAGGGTGAGGGAGTACGAATTTCGAGATCACGCTTGTAGCAACCGCCGCCACAACCACCGTCACAGCCACGATCGCAATCCCGGTAACGTTCGTTATGGAGACGGTTGCGGTTGATGTTGTAGTTGTAGTTGTGATTACCGTGCGAGTTGCCGTTTGCGCCGTATCCGCCGTATCCGCCGTAGCTCTCTCCATACCTTCTGCCATCGCCATTGCGGAGATCGTTGGCGTTGTAGTTCACGTTGATGTTTTTGTTGCCAGCATTGTTGCCAGCGTTGTTGCCGCCGTCCGATCGTGTCTGGAGGCTAGAAGAAGGAGTCGGAGCACCTAGAGCAGTGACGGCGAGCAGGAGTGCAGTGATGGTGCTGGAAGTGAATGCCATCTGTGTGATCTACTTAGTATCTATTACATGAACTGACAGAAGGGAGAGGAGTATTTGAACGCACTGCTTCGATATAAGAAAGATTGATATATAAATGAGTTCGTGGAAGTTTGTTTCGAACGATAGAAGCTGTTCTGAATAGTAGTGGGGTTGGCAGAGGCGGTTGTTGCGCTGGTCTGATGAGCTGTGATACTGAATCCAAGTTGGGGGGACTTTGGCTTGTATTTATACAGATCTTGGATAGATTCCATATCCCTATTAGACCCCGAAATCCCCAGGGAAAAGCCCCTGTGAAAGCCCTTGAGTATAATTAGGAAAACTCGTATGCAGATGCATGACCTCATTTCACTGGGAGATGCTTGAGCGTGGATTACTGGGGGCACACACACGGTGGTGTGAACCAGTAGAATCTTCCAGGAGATCCCAAGAAGCCATAGGACCGATCGGAATTCAGCGTACGCGGTTACAAACGGTTGAATACGACAATGCATTGGCAAGTGTTGTGAATGAGGTCCGCCATGCTACTGAGCGTTGAAAAATCGGGAGCGTTTAGGTGATTTTGGGACGGGCCCTTGGAAAGATAAGCAATTCGAGACGAGTAAAGTGCTAGATGGGTCTCCATTGGCGAACGACGCCTACTATCCGGAGTTGTTGATGTTCTAGCACTTGGAATTGATTCTGAGCCGAAGAGCCGTAACCTTGTGCTGTACAGCATAGACTTTTAGCTTTGACGCGCTTGAAGGTAAACTCTGTTTGTAAAGTTTGTCTAGAAAAAACGTTGACTCGTCAGTTCGTCATCGAAATGGAATGCAGACCAAGCACAGACCGTGCTATGACCGTAACCTGGCGTTTGGTGAAGAAAAATGCAAAAGTTAGCCAGGACTGCGGGGATTAACACACATTCTGTCTCCAGAAAACAACTAACTCCGACAGAGTTTTCTTTCTGTGTATTTGCCACATTGTGACCCTAGATTTCCGATACCACTGGAGATCTTCGGCTTTATCAACCGTAGTTTCAATGCCGGTGGATTGCTGCGGCTCGAGCAGCCCTTCATGCCGAGCCCTATATTCGGTGAACTTCGGAATGACGGCTCGTTCTGGTACTGTATTCCACTATGGCCAAGATTTAATGAGGAGGTTCGTCAATCGAGCCGATGCTAGCCTTCGATCGAGGTTAAATAGTAGAGCCGTCCTGCTGATATCATAGAAAGGGATAGAAGACATGACTCAGGCCGGTATTTTCGGTCGCTCTCGGTATCTCTGACTTGTGAATCATTGGAGAGGCATCTTATCTGTAGATACCTAGTCAGCGAGCAAAAAGTATGCCCAACATATAAAGAGAAGCCCTCATCCTCAATGGCACTCGCGCAACGACTTCTAAAGGGGTGAGGTGATATTGAGGTGGTGAACTCGGGAACTTCCTATTGTCTTGCAATTCTTCAGGGGCAGATATTAGAGTCTGCGCTGCACCGTTCTGCATGTCGTTGGTGATTCTGTGGGGTATGTGGAAGGTCCGACGTCATATTTGGCGAGGTGACGTACTCTCCCTAATGATGTCCTGACGAAAACGAACACATTCAAGGTACTTGGCTTCGTTAATCGGGTCTCTGTACCCATTATTGGGGCCCTTTTTTGTCACGAATTTCTCGGGCGTTTCATCGTGCAGGACAATTGCCGCTGCGCTAGCAGCGGTATTTGCAAGATCGTGTGAATACTCGCTCCCTCCAAACCTAACTCCACAACCCATGTTAAGTCATCTAATTCTTGCCTGATTGCCATGATTTTTGGCTGGAAATCTTCGGGGGACCTATCTCTACTCAACCATCGCCGTGGGGGGCTGTGGAAGATTTGATAACGCCGCCTCCTCTCAAACCATTCTCCCAGTAATGAGAAGCGGCCAGGGAGTCGCCGGAGGGTGTTTGGCTGCTGCAACGAGGAGAGGGAGCCAAGCACTTGATAGCAAAGATAATTAAAGGGGCGAGTACTCGTCCATTAGTGGGTCAGTAGTCAGCCAGTGCACCGTTGAGTCGGGAGTATATGGCTCTACACGCACGACTGCACGCATTACATTCAGGCTCCGACTGCGAGTCGGAGCCAGAGCAAGCCTCACAGGGGCGCGGAGATTGCGAGGCTGCGAAGTGGCCGAGCAACGGCAGCGTGTAATCACTGGGAACGTAGACTCCAAACTTCATGGCCCATTGCCTGAGCCCGCCGGCAAAGCCAACCAGTGAAGCCTTGGTAGTTAAAACGTTACTCGGATTTACGACGAATAGTCGATCGTGGTCACCCGAATCGCGCCAAAACCTCTTTGTCCATTGACCTGGACGACCTGTAACACCTTCAATTACTGGAACCATATAAAGTATTTCAAGACGTATCATTCCCGCTATTGAAGAATAGTGGCGTCCGACGGTGAATGCTATTAAGAGCAGACCGACAACTCCGTCCAAGGTAAAACTCAACCCTCATCCCCGGGGACTTCACCCAACCACCCAACCAGGCGGCAAATAGCGGACAACCTCTTTCGCAACCATCCTTTCCTTTGGGTCAAGCTTGAAAATCTCGTACATAAGCCTTCTGAACCACGCATACTCTTCATCCTCCATCCCTAGCAACCCATCCTGGCATCTTGGCACGCGATTAAGACGAGATTCGAAATCGTTCCCGGTGACCATGACTTGTCCAACCTTCTCTGGCTTTAACTGCCCGTCTTCGTCATAGTACTCTTTGCGGTCCTTCTACAAACCCCACCACGGATCCGGGAGCTTGCAAAAGCAGAAGGTTAAGTCGAGTAGAGAGTCATGGTAGCCGAAAGCGGGTATCCACAAGTAGTTGGTGCTGAAAATGGTATATAGCAAGCAGTCTAGCGACCACACATCGCACGCCGGGGTAAGAATATCTTGCAATTGTACCTCGGGTGCGGCGAAGGAGGGTGGCGCGCCGATGGTTTTGCGGATGCCGCCTTCGGGACCAGTGCAGTAGAACGCTACGCCAAAATCACTACGATCGTTAGCATATTCAAAAGGGTCGTGTTGTAAGCTTACGTTATTTTGATAGTGGCGGAATCGAGGCAAAGAGGCACTAGGTTGGAAACAGCCGGGGCGCAGACGAGATGTTTGGGTAAATGCGGGCTCGGCGACGGTGAGTTCTGAAGATTGATGGTCAACTTCTGAGGTTCTCCGAGATGGTTGCGAACGTCGTCGACAGTCCAGGATTCCATTCTGCGTATGTGAAACAGAACATTGTTTGGGTGGAGGTCTGGATCTTTGAGCAACTACACATCGGACGGACAGACAAACATGGGGTTACACGTACCGCCATGAACAATACCACACCCATGGAGTTCTGCAACAGCGTGTGCCAACTGAACAGCAATCTTTTTTGCCACTCCTGGCGGGAGCGTATAAAGTTCTTCGTTATCGTTCGCCAAGCTGCAAAGGCTGGGTTCCAGTGCTTCAGTCACCAGGCAGCGATGATCACCGTTCGGACCGTGGATAGTGAACTCATCCAGCAAGGCTGGGAAGAACGAGGGGCGAGCGCGTCCACCACTTGAAGATCCCCATCCGAATGGCAATGCATTCCACAGCCATCGCCACTCTGATGTCTGAGGTTGTGGGCCCAGGCGGCGAAGAAATGCGGCGTCCAAAAACCTGTCACCATCGCCCGATGCAGCTGCTATGATGATCTTAAGAGCAACAAGTCATTCCTGCCGAAGATCTCGAGCCAGCCAAACCGTCGAGTAACCCCCATAGCCGAGCATATGTTCGACAACATAGCGGTTGTTGAACTTGTCACCTACCTAGGTAGGTCGACTGGATGGTAACCTCATGGTCGGTATAAGCTGATCCCTTCAGTGTCACCCATCGCGCTTCGGCTCAGTTGAGATGATTCTGTATGATGATTTGAGTATAAAGGATTTGGGGAGTCTCAGGCCGTGGCTGAGGTTTTATTGTTTCGTTGGTGCTAGTAATATTGAGGGGGTGTTGTATTGCTTGGACCCGTGTTCATTAGTACAGAGTCTTGTCAAGAACTGTGATATCATAGTTAGTCATCCCTATACACGTCTTCCAGCGAAACGCGCCTTCCCTCCCCTTCGTTCTCTCACCATCTCCGACAAAATGGCTTCTGCGCAATTTTAGCAGAACCTCCGACGTGGCGGGGGTGTTCCTCCTCCTCCCGCTCCTCCTCACCCTACTGCGGCGGCGGCAGCTACATTGGTGCTAGTCGTGCGGCTCCTGCCCTAGTTTTTCTTGCACCAATTGATAGGATTCCGCTAATTGGTAAATAATGTAGCATCCCTTAGCATCTATATTTCAAGCCTGGGCGCCCTGGCTCGCCTTTCTCCAACGTCTGACGAATACATTCACACGCTCAGACTTGTACTCTACGTCACACAGACGTTGTGTAACTGTAGGAAGAAGATGCGGCTCTGCAATCAGAGATTAGATTGATTGATGAGATTGATTGATTAGACTAGCGCAGCGACTAGCCGCTTGTGGCAGGGCGTAGGATCACAACCCAAAGAAAATGCATCTCTATTTCTAACCACTTCATATCCATAGAATAACATCCACATATCTAGTGCTGTATGACAGATACTCAAATAAAAGGGTGGATTGCAAAAAAAATCAAGTTTACAAGTATTCCATGAGGAAAAAGAACCAAGGGTGACGAATTTAAAGAATGGTCCCGTTTCTGGGCACTGAGTGCAATGGAGAGAAAAGTGCATTGGGCCGAGCAAGGTGGTCGCTATGGTCCCACCCCGCTCTTGTGATTCGATCCCGAGCTTCTATAGCTAGCACTACTTCATCCTCAATTGCGACTGATCATTCCAGTCCCAGCTGCAATTTGTTGAAGTGAAGCGTTGCGAACAAATTCAACCCACATGGACATCATTCCGTGTGAAGGTTACCTGGTAAACCTATAACCTGTATATCCCCCCTCTACTGCTCGCCTAGCCTCGGCCGTATTCTAGCATAATCGAGATTGAATGGCCTTACCGCCCACAATCTATTGGGTTAGGGTTCAGCGTGATGGGACGTTGAATTTGACGTGACGTACCGACCAGTATGATCCCAAACGGCGGAGCTGATGTGCTAAGTTAATTACTACTATTCTACATATGCAAAGGCATGTGAAGAAGTTTTAGGTATCGGTAGCATGAGAACAGTTATCCTTGTCCTAGACTGTGGAATGGACTGGTTCTTAAGGGGGGTGATCTAATCTGTTTTTGTCAGTTAGTGCCCGTTTTCCGCCCGGAATGCGTCTTTTCCGGTGGTATAGTCTATCCCCTCCACTGGCAATATGTGCTGAATAGGGTCTCAGCATGCTAGACTGAAGCTACATATCTTAGTGTGCTGATATCATTGGCCCGCGGGACCTCCGACCATTGCGATCTCATACTCCGTCTACCGACTGTAGGAGATTGTAATTATGTTCTTCGCGTGGCATGCTTCATATCGCTCGGGCCCCCCTCATACACCTAGCATAGCGGCGGCCTAAAATCCTTAGGCGGGTTGAGAACCTATGCAGCACAGAATACCAGTGAAGGGGGGTACGTACTAGAGCGAAAACAGTATTAAAGCTATATAGAGAATCCTGCCTGAATACTCTCTTTCCTCTCACTTTGTCCTTAATTCACCACATCTCTTGCTTGTGCGAGTTGTCTGAAAGTGGACTTTCTATTTGCAATGAAAGGCTATTCTGGTCAACATGAACCACCAATTTACTCGGTCTAGGGTTTGGAGAAGCAACAGCAAGTGCATTTTGAAGTACTTCTCTACCGCATTAGCAGCGAAAGATACATACAGGTGGCTAATGCTGTTTATTCTCCAAACCCCGGCAGCGAGTACAGGAGAGGCTTTCCAACTGTGTATCACCGCAGCTTCCCGTTCCACCCGCGACTGTAGAGTAGGTACTGAACATCCCACCTGACGGCAGACTTTCATCCGGAATTCGAAGTCTCTCAAGTTGTACTAAAACGGCCCCTGTTGTACCCATTACAATCTCGGGAATAACGCATTTAAGCCGCACTTAAGCTTTAAATAAGCCGCAAGCGGGGTACAGCCGTCGGGTCTGGTCCGGTGGGCACTCCCGGATGCAGTCCCCCATGGGATTGTTTGTGGTCCTGCTGATTGCTTGATTTGGTCCCGAGATTTAAGGTACGAGCCCTGAGAGAGATATCTGTATAACCCGACTTCAACGGTATTTGCCGCCCACTTTTGCGGTAATTTCAACTCCCAGAGCGTTGTTTTCTATATTCCGAATGTTGCGCTTGTTGGGGCGAAGGCTTCCAGAAACTAGACAGGTAGTCTCGAATGGAAAGGCACATGCTACATGGCTGGAGTCTACAGGGTAGATGATCCACCAGTTTTGCTACAATTATTAATATAGCCTTGTTATATCAACTGCGGTGTGAGCGTGGTGGGCGTTGAATTACTGCTCAAAATGCTTAAAAGACCCATAAATACCATTAAAATCCTGCCGAAGGGCCTGGAACCACCAGCTTATGCGGTCTTACGAATCGCCTTACACCGTATGCAAAGAGAAATATCCCTCAGATTGGAAAATCACGAGGAACCCTCAATTATAGTACTGTTGCGTATGGGATGAGCCGTCTCAAGACCTTCAGGGACTGTTGCTGATTAGTATTCTCGGACCAGCCTCACATTTTACACTGAGTGTAGGAAAGGCATTGTTGAGATGTTACGTAGTAGTTTTGAGACCTTGAGAGGGCGAGGGAGCGAGGGGGGGGGCTGTAGCTAGCAGAGAATAGCTGTCTGCCGACCGCCGTGAGGCTGGGCTCAATGATTCGACATCACCATCGGACGAGCGCGTGAAGAAACAACTGGCCGGCGCCTCTATCTCAACTCTTCTATCCGCTCTAAAAATCTAAACGATATCATCCAAAAATGTGGTAAGTTTCGTAGTTTTTCTTGTCGGCGGCTCTGTGCATGCGTAGAACTACAGTTTCGTAGTTTCCTGGCCATCCATCTCATCCACCATACCTTCCCTCTATGATACACATGTTTATATGGAAACGTTTGAAGTTAAACGGAAATTCCGTTTAACTAATGTTTAACTGTTTAAAGTTAACCAACTTTTTTGTTTAACTCCTTCCACTATGTTCAGGACTGTTTAACCTGACGTTTAATTCTGGCACTGTTTAACGTCTACCGTTTAACCTGGTGTTTAAGTCTGGTATGTACTGTTTAAACATTTAACGTTTAACTTGACGGTTTGTATGGAAAACTTAAAAAATATGGGATATATTTATTATCTTTTTAACGACTTTTTCAGAATAAAATGTGTAGTGGATTGAGTTTGTGGTGTGTCGTGGTAGGTCCTTGGTTCAAATCCCAGTGACATATTTTTTTGCGAAAAAAAAGGGACATTTTAAACATTAAACATTACTTAGGTAAACAACAATCATGCTTAACTTATGTTTAACTTTGTTTAATTTTTTGTTTAAAATAATGTTTAACTCAATATTTAAAAAATATTTAAACATTTTGGGACTGTTTAACTTTATACGTTCAAACAAATGTACCATAGAGTTCCCCAATCATCAATAACCAATCACCTCTCCCGCCCCCTCAAACCCCGTCCCTCTCGCCTCTCAAATCTCCCCGCGAGTGATACCCCATGACCCGGGAACAAAAATACCCGACGCGCGACGGGTCGAAAAATTTCCGTTCTTCCTTCCACCTTCGTTCGAATTTCAACCCTCGTTTGTTCACAAAAACGCGATGCTTGCTACTGTCTCTATATGTTTTCGAAGATGTGCTCGGTTCTCTGCTAGTTGCAGTTAGTTGGTTTATGGGCGCTCTCCCGGATGATCCGCTACCCCGAGCTTTTACGCCAAACACTACCACCTCCGCAGTAGCAGTAGCAGTAGTATCGCAGCTACAGTCAATACCTCACCCCAACCCCGCCGCGACCTCGGCCTTCCCGTGCTCCTTCCCGAACCTCGAGACGTCGCGTCACCTTGCTAACTCAACTTCTCCGCCACCTTCCTTCGTCCCACGCTGGCTGACTGCCCAGTCAAATCAACCCCTCACCTCAGCAGTCCTTGAAGCCCCAACAAATCAGTATGGGATGAGAAATGTGACCTCTCAGCTCAGCGCTAGAAACATACATCCCCTCGGCTCGAGACGACTAGATTACCCCAGACACTTCTCACCTCGAGAAGCACGAGAGGCCGCAGTATTACAGGAGGTACTCAAAACAAAACACGAACTGAAGCAGAGTTAGTTTAAATGCCATCATGATGGTGATGGAGGATACCGAGTAGTGTTGAGACGGGAATCGGTATCGGTGCAAGGAACGGTGATGTTGGGGAAACGCCGGGCTACGGGTACGATGGTTCGTCACAGGAGCCCTGTCCGGAGAGATTTTATTGAAGATTCCGGATCCGCATACTCTGGGGCAATCGGTATTAGAAAGACCTGTCACAGCTCGGTCGAGCCATCGTGCTCGGTACAATGGCAAGACGGGGGGCGGAATGGATAGTACTAGGAACGGTGGAAAGGTAGAGGTTGGATTACATGCCGCAGATTCTCAGGGCATAGAGGAGTCCAACGTTCCTTTCATATAGTTCGTCCCAATCGATTCTTGTTGCCCAGTTACAGTACAATGGGCATCAACCCTCCCTGGAGAAACCTTGCAGAAATTGTTTATGAATCGTTGTATGGAAGGTTAGTTACTTCTAAATGCTATGCATATATACAAACGCTCCAAACTCCAGTGTATGCTCTCCCCAGCAAAAGACCCCGCCTACTATGCCTCCTCATCCTCCATACTCCACACCATCAAACTATTAATCCTCCAATACGCTTCCTCAAACTTCTCCGGATTCTCCGTCACAAACCGTTCACACGTATCCGCGTACACCTTACTGTTACCCATCAGCACACTCCTCAACCCATCAACCATGACCAACTCACCACCCCGACTCCTCCCACACGCTCTCCAACCCGGCCCACTCTCCACAAAACGTAATATTAAACACCAGCCGATGCCCGCTCATCCACTTCTCCATCCCGCACTCGACGGGCACCCACGCGACTGGCTTCCCCCAGTCACTCGGCGTCGGCGTACCATCAACCACATCTTCCGGCTCCTCCCCCCGCGGAAAAAACCAAACCTTGATAAACACCCCCGTCCACTCCATGGCATACACCCCTCCCGCAAACTCAGGGCTTCCATACGAACTCCCCCGCGGGTCTTTGATCTTTACGTATTGGTTCACTGCGGGAGTGGTGGGTGGGAGGGTATACCCGGTTTGTAGTGATTCTAGGGTAGAGGGAGGACACGTGCAAAGATCTGTGGGGGTGTGGACTACGATACTGTTAGAACTCTGCTCGTGCACGCCTTCGATGATGTCGATTTCGCCTTTGGATGGCCACGGGTGGGCGTAGGTCCAGCTGGTACACATACTACATCAGTTCTGGGTGCTGACAGGGTGGGGGGGACACACAAAGCGGGCCACACCCCGCAGCCATATGGGATGTGGTCGACATCGAGGATGAAGAGGCCTTTCGTGTACCGTTCCTTGCTCTCGAGACGGACCGAGGACCGCCCGTGTGGGGCGAGATAGGTGTGGTCGGCACCGAGGTAGATGCTGGTGTTGGAGGCGTGGATTAGGTCGGAGGAGAGGGCTGATTCGTAGGGGAGGTATTGGACGTGGCCGCAGGTTGGGTCCGGGTCCTGGGGGGTTAGTGGTGGTGGTACGAAAGGGGAGGAGAGAGGGTTACGGTGGAGAAGTCGAATTGGGAGAAGAAGTTGTCGGGTGTGTAGGAGGTTTTGAGGGTGTAGTTTGGGAAAGAGGGGAGGACGTAGGCGGTGATTGTGGTTGCTGCCAGCAGATGGAAGAGGAGGTAAATGTATCTCATAGATGAGCAAAAGTTGAACGGACATCAGGCTTGAAGGTAGTAAGTGTGAGACTTGAAGGTAACAACTGTAAGGCTGAGTGAGTGTAGTCCGGTTGAAAATTTGAAATCGTTGAGCCGAAATCCGAACTCTATGGCATACTTAAACTCTAAAGCGAACTTGCTGTTGTGAAAGCATCATCACCCAAAGATACCGGCATGTCTCTCCCTCGCCACATTGGGAAATACTGCGTTGGAATGCAATGGACGGGATTGCTAGTTTATTCCAGACGAAATGGCGAGATATATAGCCGTGGCACTTCGCCAGTGGTGCTACGTAGCTACTATGCAGCCTTCAACCGGTTGTTCCACGAGGCTCTATTTTTCGGAGCTATACGGCCGCTGTACGTACGTGCTTCTGACTCTCGAGCTCTCGCATCACACCTCCTCCTCCTCGTCACTTTATTCTGAATGTGCAACGTGATGTGTGAGAAGAAGAGTCATTTTTCATGATCGTGGGGTACATAAGTAGGTTAAGCATCCGTAGGCTAAATATGTACCCAATCGGAATCACTCCAACTGAAAAAAATAGCGCGCCTCTGGAGTAAGTTTAAGTGTTGAAACCTATGTACCATGGTAAACTCTGTGGACTTAGGGGATGCGTACTGGCGGAGGCATTTGATCAACGAAACAACCCGACAGGCGCGGGGTGTAAATTCTAGATACAATAAGTATACTGACTGAAAGTAGGATTTGCTCTGAGAGAAAGTGGATTGGATTTGCGATTACTTCCATCTCATTCAGTGGTGTTTGACGAATCTACAATCTCGCACTCTCATTCCTATTATATTCCCATTCTCATTCCTTTGGTCGATTCACTCAACAAATCTCCATTTCCTTTCTGCTCATAATTTCTTTCTCTTCATTTTCACCTATCCACCTGGCTTTCCGCATCGTACCCAATACCTCCATATACATCCCACTACCTTATTAGCATCAAAACGTTGAGCGGTTTTAACCATCTCTCTCGCCAAAAAACTACTCTCCTCTGTACTTCTGTGAGTTATTTGGCGGAAACTCCTGCTCTAGTGCAAACGAGACATGCGAGGCGATGGGGGCGAAATCGTCGTATGTATGCATATGTCATGGTGGTTATGGTGCATGACAATCCCGAGATTACATGTATTCAGTAACTGCAGCCCCCGCCTAGGCCTGCTGGCCTCGTTTTGAGACTTGCCAAAACCTAACCCTGTAAATCTCCATTTCTCCTCAGTTTTGGGTCCAAGAAATTACAAACAATGCTTTATCTTATTACGCAGGTTTTTTTAGAATTCTTTCGAAGTGAATATCACATAAAGTGTTGGCAGCACACCCGAGAGTATAACCACAAGAGAAGGCTGGCTGGCGGAGATGTTAAGCCACCCAAAAGCTACCAACCCAAGCCCAATAGGAATTCCAAACACGCAGAGGACGAAGAGGAGGAGGGGAATGAGCAGAGGGAGAAAAAGTTAAGGTCAAAGAATTGGAAGAGGGAAAGAGAGAGAAAGTGATGGCGCGCGTAAGGAGGTAGGCGGGAATACAATTGGTACCGGAGGGAGTGGAGGGGGGTGAATTAAAACTGACTAACCTGCTGATAATTTGCGGGTTCAACTGCGTCGAAGCCTGGTGCGAAAGGGATGCTAAGGGTTCTGAAATGTTGTTGATGTGACAGAAGTCGATTTCTACCTGAGTAATACTAAATGCTAGTGACTATGACCTAGGGTGTGACGAGCTGGAATGCTGAGGCCAGAGATGAAAAAGTGAAGAGGCGTAAGTTTGCAAGTAGATGCGAGAGTGCAATCGCAGTCAGAATGAGGAGGAAACTGAAGAAGGGGCTTTGGTATTTGATGTTTGACCCAGGTGCACGTGGTATCACTCGGACCATAATTTGCTTTTGCAGGAAGCTACGGATGACCGACGTCCAGAACATGCTCCAACTCACTCATATTACCGCTTCTTTTCATCAACGGTACTTACTCACTCAATTGCAATCTCCTTCACCTCCAGCGCCAAAGTGCATGTGCGCAACACGACAGACCACCGGCACCCACGACTACGGTTCTTGATCTTGCTCTTGATCCCCTACCAGCAGAAGTACTCTCGAATTTCCCGTCTCCAGAGGCCTGTTTCCCTCTACCACTTTCGCCTTACACCAGATTGTGCGGTACTCCGGATCTGGTCACGTCAATGGATGCTGGATGGGGATACTTATAAGGCACCCGAAGACAAAATAAACAAAAACAACAATGATAATGGCTGTCTTACGGAGGCCAATAACGACCAGGGGTCACGGTGGGTTATATCAAAACCAAAACCAAAAATCAATGTTCGGTGCAGGGGTCTGACTTGATGACAATCGCTCAGACCATGGTTGACACTGGCAATCTTTAAAGCCATCAGCCTTTTTGGAGCTGTGGTTCTGAAAACTGCTGAATCTTCATCGCGGAACCCGAGGTCGCTTTCAAAGTTCGCCCAAATTTCAGAATGTTGGAAATCTGCTCAACTCCATGACTGAATTCGCTTAATGAACTAAAGGTGGTCAATTTTGTCTTGTCATCCTGTATATAAGACCAGTAGATAATAAGAGAATGGTATCGCTTTTAGACTTCTAATAGGTCCACTAGCACTACCATACTAACCCATACAATTGGACACCGCCGATAGCATAAAACCAAAATGTCAAAGTGGAGTTAATAGATAAGATTGGAGAAACTGCTGACAGGGTACTAGCAGCTGATGAAGAAAGCCTGAGTGATAAAGAGGGTCTTGATTACTAGAAGTCACTACAGAATTCATTTTTGCTGCCCTCCACAACTTGTACTCGTACTATTGCCCGACATGCAATACTACCGCTGCTTCTACAGAGCATGGCAAGTTGATGGGCTACAGAGCAGATTTGAGTTAGGGTTGTTTTTTTGATTTTTGGGTTTGGTTTTGACATTTTCCGCCGCGAACCCCTGGCCATTATTGGCCTCCGTACTGTCTGCAAGCGTCGCATATACAAAGAGCCAAGCCAAATTTGGCTGCTCACTAAACCGTTCCTCCTATTACCAGTTACCTATCTATCCTCTGTGCAACGTTTTCATTATCCGTGTCGTTTTGCCGACTCCCTCGACTCTTCCTCCGCCAATTCTTCCCGCTCGCTTTTAGCAATTTGTAGTGCGTGCACCCTGTCGTCTCTCAAGGCATACACTAAAGTAATCCCAGTTGTGCATGTAAGTGCTGTTACAACTGCAGGCGCTGCCTCGTGGTTTTGCATAGGATCTTGTCATCTTCGCTTATAGAAAAAGAAAACTGGAATTAATCTAATAAGCTTACGGGTAGAGTACAAAATGGACCTCGACCTCGGGAAATCACGCAACTTTTAATTTAGCGAAGGGGCCGGGTGGATTTAAGCTTTTGAAATAAATGGTCTTTTACTCAAAAGGTGTCTAAAACTGAGGCCGATAAACTCCTAAACGAAGGAAGGGGTGTGTTTGATCTTGGTTATTGAAGTCCGCAAAGTCGAATTTCCAGGCATACTCCAACCAACACCCTGCAGAATTTAGCACTTTCGCTGGTTTTTGGGAGGATTTTGTAATGGGACAACTCTTGAAGATCGTTCATAATTAATTACGCTGTATATAATTGCCGATTTATCCATAATCGCCACTGGAAGGAAAAAAGTGTAGATCTAGAAGCGAACCTGTTTAATTTTAGTCCGATTTCTGGGGGCTCACCAATTGCACCGATGGGAGGGAGAAGTATGAAATAGCTGCTGTAGATTCTAGCTATAGAGGGGAAGAGATCAAAGAAAACCCGAAGGAACGTCTAGATCTTAGTGCTACGAGTGATAGAAGATGAAGCTCCGTGCACCCTTACAAGAAAACTCTGAACGTGGTGTGGTCCAATGGTAGTGGGCTTTGTACCGCCTGCCCATTCATATATAGATCTAAAGCCTCAAGTCCTCTCCTGCCAAAATCATAACGAGGCACAAAACCCCCCAAAAATCAATAAACAAGGACTCCCCATTACTCCCCTGCGCTACCGTATGTGCTGTATATCATTGATATTAATATGCTTCACCAAGAAAGAAAATTTGGGATAGAAAATAATACGTATACATGGTGTTCATAAAATACACTATTGTCAAAATAAAGGCGACAGAATGAAGAAATTAACATGAAGGGCGTAATATCAGCATTGGTCATCTATACCCTTATCTACTATTCCCTCGCCCGTCATGACAACAATGTGTTTTTGTACTGATCTCTTTTTGGGATATGGTGCTTCAAAGATCTCGTTGATTGCCTCGAGTGTTCGACCTTTGGTTTCAACGAAACTATGGCCAGTTAGCTACGCTCATCAACGGAAGTGGAGGATGGAGGGGCTTACAAAAAATATATGAAGATCACTTCGAAAACATCCCACGCGATAAATAGAAAGTAGAATCTCCAGGTAATTTTCTCCCACGAGGTAGGTATCGCATACGTCTAACGATAGCGTTATGTCAGTGAATATTCCCCATATTCCACACTTCAAAGGCGCGAATTCACATTAAAGAATGACGCGAAATTCACAATCAAGTTGCACATTCCAAGCCCCTTTGCCCTCTCGGAATACGAGAGGCATTCCACTGGGTACAGCGCCTGCAGCGGGGTATACGCAAAGCTAAAAGTGATACCAAACACATAAATGAAAGTGATGGCCGCACGAGAGCCGGCAAGGTTCTCATTGTCTTGCTTGGCGTAGATAGAAGTGAGAACTGTTATTATGGTCCACCAGACGACAAACAGTGAGGTTCCGATTAAGAGGACGGGCCGACGGCCGATTCGGTCCACAAAGCGTGCGCCAATTGTCGCCATTACAAATGATATTACGTTGAGAAACGCATTGTACAGAAGCTGAGTCCGCTCTTCTTTCACCCCAATGGTGTCAAGAAGGACTGGTAAGAAGTATGAGACTGCACCGTTGCCGGACCACTGGGTGCGGCTGTTAGTCGGGTAGCGCTGAATTGCTGGGAAAGAGGTAATCAACATACCTGACCGAAAAATCCCATACCCATCCAACAAGCGCATCTCCACCAGGCTTCCTTGGTATTGAAGAGCGAGGCATAATCCCACCAGCGTTTGTCGGAGCCTTCGGTAGCAATCTCTTCGATCATCTCCCGGTAGGAGAGCAGTACAATGGGCGAAGACCTGTCGCCTTCCCCGTGATATTTCGCTATAACACTTATGGCTTCTGCGTGTCTGTCGTTCGATATGAGCCATCGCGGGGTTTCAGGACAAAACAGACATCCTAGCAACACAGCGCCAGACGCAACAGCTTGGAGCCAAATCGGTAGCCGCCATGACAGCTCTCCATCAAGATTTTGCGTTGCGTAGATAGTCCAGGTGGCTGGGATGGCACCAACATACCTACAATTTGTGTTAGTTCTGTATGGACGGTATATTCCGGCGGACCGCGGGAAGCCAAATAAGCCTAGCTGGCGGGCGTTTTACCAAAACGTATTATAAAGGCCACCAAGAGTACCACGCCAGGCAGGATGTGCCATCTCAGCGACGTATGCCGGTCCTGCAGTTGCGCAAGTCGCCACTGTGTTGTGTTTCCCAAAGTTAATCTCGGATTCGGATGATTTTAAGCTTACGGGATCCAAATTCACCTCCAAAGCCGAGAATAAAACGACCCCCCATAAACATCGCTTTCGAGGTGGCCGGAGCTTGAACACATGTGCCTGCAATGATGATGGACGCGCCAATGAATAACCCCCAACGTCGTCCCCACCAATCCTAGCACATAATCAGCTTGAGCTGCATTTCTAGAAACAGCATTTTGAAACCTACAGTGAAGGGTCCACAGAAAAACGAGCCAATAATATTCCCTATCGTATACACCGAGAAAACAAGTCCTGTCTGCGACCCCACAGTCTTCATGTGAAAGTATCTTGACCATAAAACAATCAGTCCCAAATACCGCCGCCGAAGGTGACCAATAATCTGGGAACGTACGATTGATAAGTCTTCATTGCATTGATTCCTCCCATAAGACTGCCATCGTATCCGTTAATGCAGGAATTTATGAACGCCACAAACAAAAAGAAATAGAGTTTGAACATCGTTTTAGTAAATGGTTTTGGCTTTTGTGCCAACAGTGCTTCTGTGAAAGCGACATGCTCGACGGTGGTGATGTGCTGCTGCTGGTCCTGAACGTGTGCATCGTAGGATCTGTCCGAGTCGCTTGTGCCCCGACGGGTAAGAGACTCATTGTGCGAGTCAGCGTCCCTCCGCAAGTGCGTATCAGGAAAATCTGCGTCGTATCGCGTGTGAGACATCTTTTTGGCGTTTGTTGGGTGTAGTTGACTTTATCAAACACTGTGCAGCCCAATCGAGGGCGCGGGTTTGCGTAAATAGTCCAAAGGAATGTGATGACCCCGCCAGCTAATATCGATCGTAATAGTTAGGTTGCGAAAAAGACAGGTGGCGTATCGAGCAAGGTTCGCCAGAGGAATCGGGCCCAGCACAGCGGGAGTGGAAGTGAATGCGCAGTTACTGTTGCCTTGGAATATGTCCATTATATCTCTATGCTACCCGTCAGACCAGCGTCCGGTCTATAAACATCATCAACCTCACCGGGTAAAAGCTAAATGAGCGTTTCGTCTAGTACGTTACTCCACAATGCCGTTATGCAAGGCCATATGGGAATGGGAATCTTAGTATTAACGCCAGTACTATCTGGGTACAGACAATAGGTGACAGTGTAGGGAATAGCCTTCTATGGTGCGAAGGTCATTTGTTATCAACTGGGAGTCCACTCTGTTGATAGATTTTGCATCGGCAATCTGGTCGTCGAGGTCCTATACCTTGTCGGTTTCCGGAACCATGTGGGGCAATCAAGAAGTTTCCTGTGTCCACCTACCAATTCTGTAGTTGTTACACACGTACGCCATCACAAGGTTACTGCAGGCGGCAGCTTTACCCTGGGTGAGAAAACGGGTTTTTGGTTTGTGATCTAGAAATTCTGATATGAACATACACCATACGTGTGGACTTCATGGAATCCAAGCCCAAGAATTCTCTGAATGCATTCTTCAGCAATTGGGCGAGATCCCAAGGTCTGGGATACTTAATGTACATATTTCCGTCCAATAATTCATGGGCATAGACGCAGTACTGCATATAGTGCTGTAGGCAAGAATAAGCTTGCAATCAGCTTAGTGTAGTTGGGTCTTTATCGCTTCTGGCTGTGATGAAGAAGCGTGCGGGCTCCTAGAAATTCACACACCTCACCGCTTCCTCGGATGCTTCACCGTAAGTACTGCTCCAGGAGATCGACATCTCGAGCCGCGAAGCTGATATACCAATCAATCCTGTCCGCGGGTTCTTCTTGAATCGTGTTTTTTTAAGTAGACAAATAGGAGGAAACGCGTCTCTTTGCCTCGCATTGGAAGTTGTCTTCCGTCGAAAACACGAGTTCGGGCTGGTCACATTTCATCAATGCCAGCTCAGCCACAACCATCGACCGATGGACCCAGAAAAGCGGAAATTGATTAATGAGGCCATTGATCAATTCCTGTTTTAGGCCGCCATCCTTATCCACAACCAGTTCACCGGTTGTTCTGATTTGATAGAAAGACAGCGGGGAGATTTTGCGTAGGCAACAGATCCACTTATATAAAAGCCTAACGCGGATAATCAAATGCATGAATATGTATCACGTAGACATCAACTGCTAAGTCCTGAGAACCTGGAAATGGGTTTTTTTAAGACATTGCTGATGCCTGCGTATGCGGACGTCCGGGAATAGTGGAATTGAGCGTTTGACGCATTCAGCAAGGCAGCTAGTGCAATACTACGGCACTTCGGCATGGTTTCCGGGTGTCGGTGCATTTCTCATCGTAAGTTCAATTCGTCCGGGTGGGCCCCCGAACGGAATGTGGTCGGCACTACCTATTACTGCAATCAAGGCTTACGTAGTCTTACCCCGGTTTTGTTTGCTTGGTGGGGTAAAATTCTCTAGATAAGTGCTCATGTGCACATTCATTGACCTCAAAGTCACGCATGGGAAGTTAAATCGATACAATAATTCCTCGTGGACAAGGATATCCATAATTGGGAAAAATGATAATTCTGGGACGGGGAAGAATAGAAAACCAGAGAAAATCAAGTTGATATCGAGTAGATAGATATTGGTTGTGAATTTATCTATACGATAAGCTTTTTAACTAATCTAAATTAACCCTCCTGTAAAAGAAATCTAGAATCTAGAAACGAATACAAAATATTTCGTATATCTAGACGTTCGACAACTCACCTTCCATCTCTCCGTTAAAAGATTAATGTTGGACTTATCACAACCTCATCCTAGGCCGTCTTAGACTCAAGACAAGATGTAGAGCACATAGAGTACTCTATGTAGCCAGGTATGTACCCAGTTAACATGGTATGTACTCGGGTCTGGCATTGTCAATCCGGACACCCCATTTCTGGAAATCAGTTTTTGCTGTGTGACTGGGGCATTGACTGGGGGGGAGGAGGCTCAATTTACTGCGAATCGACGCTTTCTTCTTGCGTTATACCCAGTTTAGTGCATGGCGCACTGATAATTTTCAATTTCCTGGGGGTTTCTACCAGAAATGGGGTGTCCGGATTGACAATGCCAGACCCGAGTACTCGAGTTTGAAGTCCCCAGTCCAACGCTAGAATATTCGAAACTTTATCTGGGGTGTAGAGTAGCTAGTGGTAGTGACCTTTGCCCTTTGAGGAACAGCCGTAGATCCTCTCGCTTGCCAACGTTTTCTCATAGTGTCGAAGTAGGGCTGTATGTTTCAGATGTGTTTCGTTGGCCTCGCATCAACAACTTCCGGCCAGATATTGATCTCTAATGGCAATGGGGGCCCGGGTCTAAAGAGCTTTTTCCATATTGCCGCCATCTCTCGGACTACCGCGTTTCTATCCCGTGGCTGGTGTCGACAAAGTCTCTCGCCCACGCGGGATTCCAGATATGCTCTCGACTGCATATGCATGTACTCTACATAGCGACTTTCCCCATCGCCAAATTTGACGAGCTCGCAGCGAACAGCTGATAAGCAGTCCCTGGATTCAACCAATTCTATCTGCCACAATGCTGCATGATAGGTGCCAATTGTTAACCCAAGTTGGCTAGGTTGAGAGCACCAATGCACTCTCGCTTCTACGGCACTGACGGGAACGTAGGGGCAGGGTAGTAGCCTTGGCATAATGCCTCAATGCAAAACGAGGCGGAGATGAACGGCTTCTGGGATGTAGATGATGGAATCCTCTCGTCGTTGAACCATCTGCATCCCCTACGTTCGAAAAGACACAGCAAATGTATATCCGATACCTTCCGTGTGAGGGTTGAAATAACGTCCTTTTTCTAGACTGTACAGCCCAAACTGGAGGCTTGAAATGAAAATATGACTGCCCAGTCGCGGTTCCGATTAACCGCGGTTCCAGATAACCGGTAACCGCAGTTATCTATAAACATACACAATTTTCTGCCCGCTCCAGCCGAAATGAACAGAGAGATTTGCACCGCACCAATTTTATCCGCGCTGCTCTATTCTCAGTCTCCCCATATTAAAAGAAGCCTACCGCCTTCTGCAATTATTACAGGCGGCTTGAACGGTTCTGATACGGAGTGCATGTGGCCGCGTCTGGCCGTGATTCAGGTCGGACTGCGGGCCGACCGCGGCTTAAGTATCGGGCATATTGTATAATGGCGCACGCGCCCGCGGTCTTAAAGAAATCCGAAGTTTGAAGGAATCATAATTAGTAGAAGAGCACGCTGCTGAAGACTTTCTCTTGCGGTTGTGGCTACAAACGATCGGGTGTGAATAGTTGCACAGTTGTTTGACAAAAACCACTGACCATTGACCAAATAATCGGTGGTATATACCGCTTTTTACACCACCGGGGAGCGAGGCGGATTGCTGTATTTTCCCCGTGCTTCTCTTCTTTTCCAGCTCAGGTTCGCACCTGCCAGGTACTCTTTGAAAGATCTCTTGGTGTTTCGTCATAGCGATTCTACTCTCAATAAACAATAACCGATACCTACTTAAGTACTTAAGTAGCTTAGCTGGGAAACCAACCTATAGCCCCATTTTTTGTCCGTTTAGATACTAAGTATGTAGAAAGCGCATTTTTTCCCCCTCAGCCAGCTAGTTGGCAATGCCGGTAACCGGGAGCACTCATTCTTTGGTCCCATTCTGTCCGCCGCGATATCCAGTGTCGATTTATGCAAAATTCTCTGGTGTTGTATAGGACTAGATGGAGAGTGATTGGATGCGATAGATAAGATTAGATGGGCGGGATAGAATAAGGTTGGGGCTTGCCCGCCTAGTGGCTTGGCCACGATGAATGACGTCGTGGGGCTAGACGTCTAGACCTTATATTTGACTCCCCAAATGTTCGTATCCGATAGACATTCAGAAGTAACGCGACTGTAAGGATGAACTCCAGCAGCAAGCATACTAACAGGACCAACAAAAACTAGTTATAACGTCTCCGGCCACTTGCACCCCTTCAACAGCCAATTTACACTTCAGAGCTAGCTAGAGGCCAATTGCAATTCCTCAAGCTTCAGAAAAGAAGTCTGTGATTGGAAATCAGGATCACAAAAGCCTCGGGTATGCCAATGCGTCATACAGCCAGGCAATTTTCATCAGCTACTCCACTCCGCACATCCGAGTTAACGTCGCCGCATACTCCACCACAGCCTAACCATCGCCGCCCGCCCGATCCGGCTTCGTGAATTGTCCTGACGGGGTCGGGACCTTTGACCCGGCTAGCGAGATAAAGCCTCGGCGTTTCCAGGCTACCGGTAGTGCGTAGCAATATATTTGACAGAAATTTTAACATGTAACGGTACAGGATATTAGTGTGCCGGCCGCGGCCGTACAACGGCCAGCTAGACGCACAGAGCCGAGGTACCGAGTAAATTAAACTTCTGCTCGCATCATGTTGTCAGTTCAATAATTATACGTAGTAGCCGGAAAACGAGACTTTGTACCGATTTTGAGCGAGTGATTGCGGGACGCATTTGTTGGAACTAGTCTACTCGACCCCACGCCCGAGTCCCCGTAGCCGGTGGCTGTAGACCGGTCAATTGTTTCATGTCTTTGTGTATATAGAGGGACAGGTAGATGTCATAATAACGTATCACGCACTTCTCGCAGGCTCTCTACCAAGTAAAGGCTCATATATCTAGCTACTTGTTTTCCATCACCACGGTTCATACAACTCAATAAACAAGAACAAAAGCCTAGCTTAGCGGGCAACCATGGCGCTGTAAACGCCCGGTGCTATAAAACACCAAGGTTCGAAACCTAAATTGGTGCAATAAACACAAAAGTTCGCAGGTGCTACAAACACTAAGAATCGAGGCTGGAAACCTGCGATTACCACTTTTTGCTCTTTTTGCATATTTCGACTTGTGGCTGGAGTCGTTGAAGTAACAAGAAGAAGTCAGATAATAAGAAACATGTAACAGCTCCACTAGATGAGTCAGTTCAATCCGCTGAACTTGCACAGTGATCAGACGGCCCAGACCTGGTGTACATTCGCCATTCGCCACTCTACTAAGCTACATGGGCTGGACAATTGCAAGCACTGGCCAGATTCTGCAGATGGGACAGTCTCTGTATGGGTGCAATTTCTGCAGCGCAAACTCTCAAATAAACAAGAACTGACGCCTAGCTTAGCTGGCGACCATGGTACTACAAACACCCGGTGCTCTAAACTCAAAGGTTCGAAACCCAGGTTGGTGCAGTAAACACCATGTTCACAAGTGCTAGAAACACTAAGGCTTGAAACCTGTATCCCGCATACTTTTGCTCGTTAGACATCCAGAAGGCAAACTTCCCGCGTGCCCCTCGCCATCACGATCTGCTCCCACTTGGCCGGCAACGACAGCCCTGAGTAACCTGTGGCTATTCTACTCTCGAGTGGTTGTAGAGTCGGATTTTTGCAAATCTCCCCTCAACTCCCTCGCCCATTTACAGGCTCTGCCACTCGAAGCTTGTTGCGGAAAGGATTGCTTGAAGCGTTGTTTTCCATATTCAGGATCAAACTCTCCCGATATGCAAGAACTGATGCCTAGCTTAGCTGTCAGCGATGGTGCTACAAAAATGCCAACTGCTATACACGCCAGGTGCTACAAAAACCCAGGTTCGAAACTGTATATATAGTACTAATTCTTTTATTGTCGTGCCTGGAACAGTTGCTCGTTTTGCGGTACCCGTGCCAATTGCGGGGCAGTATATAAGGAATTTTGCATAAAACAATACAAGGTGCAACCTCTTAGCTTTAAAAGGTGAGCAGGTGTTAGAAACACCGGCACACAGGTTCGAAACCCGCAATATTCAACTTGTGCTGCAGACATCGAAGACCCCAGGCTGAAAACCTGGGCATGATCTTTTTTTGTGCGTACTTCCGTTGGCGGTTGCAACGTTGATCTCGGACGCGGTGGTGGTGGTTGCGGCCGTGCTCTACGAAATGAATTCCGTCCAACAGAGAACTTCAGAGCACTCTGGGCACGAGACAAGGTAGTTTGGATTGTTCTGGTGCCCAGACTTTTTCTACATAAAACCTGGCTTGCGAAGTCAGCTAACGGGTGGTTGGTGAGCGCAGGTTTTGGTTCGATATAACAAGAAACGATATCTTGGCCTAGAATGCCGCGAATGGTGCTAAAAAAACACCATAGCACAGGTACGAAACCTGCCGTATTTAATTGGTGCTTCAAACACCTAGGTTTAAAACCTGCCAGCACTCTTCTTTTTGCGAGCACTTCCTTTTGGGGCCAATGCTAGACGTGGCGGCGGCGGAGGCTTTGGCTCTTCGAAATAAATTCCGAGCTTCCGAGCAATCTGGTGTTTGGGTGCTCTCATAAACCAAACGTCGCCACATTCACTCCGCAACTAGGCTTGCGTCCGAGGAGAACATCTGGTCAACGATTCAACGCAACAAGAAGCAATCTGTGGCTTGGAAAGCTAAGCGTGGTGCCAGAAACACCAAGGGTGCAGGTTCGAAACCTTCACTAGACCCAGGCTTGAAACTTGCAATCTTCTTTTATATCCGCTTCTACCGTCGTCGCCGGCGCGAAACATATGCGTTTTTCTCTTCTACATGCCTTCAAGTCTAACTAGAACCCCAAAAATCACTCAACCAACAAGAAGAAAACTCCTAGCCTAGAAAGCTCCGAAACACCACTAATGTAAGTTTGAAATGTGCACAGACCAAGACCCTGGCGGCATTCCCTCTTTCTGCGGGGGTTTTTTTTTCGCATGCATATAGTGGTTGGTTGAGGTCGATATACAGAAATTTAAACCAAACACCAAGATGTACTATCCATCGCATATTGATTTCCAAGTGCTGTCCGTAAAATGATCAGATCAACAAGCTTCAGAAGCACGAAGCAATCTTATGGCCTAGAAAGCCAAACATAGTGGTAGAAACAGCATGGGTACAGGTTCGAAACGTGCACCAACAAGACCCCGGCCTTCAAACCTACGCTCTTGTTTTTAAATTTTGCGAATGTCCGCCGTGGGATCTGTCATGTGCTGAAGCTCCAAACCCAGTCTTAGAACCTCTTCTTTTAAACAACATACTCGAACTGATTAGAACTTCCTCGATGTGTAAGCTCATCAGATCCCCGTAACAGCAACACTCAGGAAGCGAACTCCTAGCCTATAAAGCTTCACAGAGTGCACAAAAAACTGTGGTACAGGTTCGAAACCTTCCCTTTTCAATTGCATACTGGTGTTGTAAACACCCGGGTTACAAACCGCAGTCCTCTTTTGCGTCTGTTTCCGCCGTAGTGGAATATGTACACATATCCACGCTCCGTGGCCACTCTGACGCGGCGACTATGCAGCCAACACCATCGGCTTAACAAGAAGAATAAGAAGAGAACTCCTAGCCTACAAAGCTTTTACATAGTGTCAGAAACACCATCGCACAGGTTCGAAACCTTTATCGTCCTCCTCCAATGGTGGTATAAACACTAAATCCAGGATTAAAACCTGCCGTCTTCTTTTTGCGACGTGGGATCCTCTGACATGGTGGATACCCAAGATGTAATGCTCCAAAACCTAATCTTGTTTTTACTCGATGTCTGTTTATAGGTTCATCTCGGTGGGCAAAAAATCACCATATAAACAAGAAGTAATCTCTCAGCCTAGAAAGCTTTACATGGTGGTAGAAATACAATATCACAGGTTCGAAACTTGCGCTATCAAATCGGTAGTATAAACACCCGGTTCGAAACCCTTAGTTCTCACATTTTGCCGATTAAGTGGTCTGGATTCTCTCAAACCTCGCAGGCTCGATTAAGGAACATATCCCGCACTACCAAAGAAAGTCATAACTCATTCACCAATTCCATCTCCCGCTCACCAAAGCCCCCATAAACCCCCTAGCTAACACCCTCCCACCAGCACCCCTTCCCCCTCCCCCTCCCACACACTAACCCCCCCCCCCTTCTCCCCGCCGCCATAGTATCTCACCCCCACACTCCCCCCCTTCATCCCCCCCGTCTCCACCCCCACCTCCAAAATCTCCCCCGGCACCAAATCCACACCATTATCCCTCCACCTCCAACCCTCCTCTCCCAAAACCACCAACCCCTTTACCGGCCGTTCCGCTCTAACCCTAACCTTCCCCCTCCACAGCAATGCTCCCACTCCCGGGTCTGGGGAGACCTTAACCCACTTCAGTGGGTCCGGCCAGGAAATGTGTCTTGCCACGTGCCGCCCGGAGGGGTCGAGGAGGTATAGAGCTACTACGACTTCAAGGTGGGCGGCGGGGAGGAGGATATCGGCGAGTTCGGTTGTGCGGTTTGGGGGGAGGGAGAAGTCGTTGAGGAGAGTTTCTGAGGAGAGGAGTTTACCGGTAGTGACATGGAAGGATTTAGCGACAAGTTTGTAGGGGCCTTTTTGTTCTTCCAGGAGGAAGGAGGAGACCCAGATTTCGAGACGGTGGGTGATTTCAACGTGTGCGTTTGTGTATTTATCTTTTGGAGTTTTAACTTCGCAGCGTTTGGTACCGAGGGTGATTTGGGCGAGTTCACGTTTGATGGCGAAGTAGGAGGTTTTAGGACGGAGGTAGTAGTCTATGATTGACCAGGATGTGGCGGGCCAACAGTCGTTAAGTTGCCAGACGAGGGCGCCGGACGTGAGTTCGTTTCCGGGACCTTTCCAGTTTCGGCGCCAGAGACGGTATGCGGTTGATAGTGCTTCTGCTTGCATTAGTTGTGTGCTGTAGATGTAGGCTTCGAGTGGGTGGTGGTCGTAGATTATGTTCTCGGACAGATAGCAGGCGATGCGGCGGCAGGCGCCTACGGCTTTGTTGTGGAATTCGACGGTGGGGCTGAAGGCGGTGCGCTCGCTGCCGTCGGAGGGGAGGAACGAGTCTATGGTTGCGAGGGAGGGATATGCTTCCATGCCGAACTCGCTGACGAAGCGTCCGGCGAGAACGTCCCAGCTTTGGTAGGGCTCTTGTGTGCCGTGCCAGACGTTCCATTGGTGCGTGTCACCGACGGTCATGATGCCGCCGTCAGGACGCTCTAGGTTGCCGTAGGGACAGCCAGGGTGGTAGAAGGTGCCGGGTGAATGTTCGGCGACGGCTTCGAGGAGGATCTTTTCATAGATGTAGCGGGCGGGGAACTGGGTCTTGAGCCAGCTTTCGGGGTCCTTGTCCTTAGGGTCGTAACCCAGCTTGTCTTCAATGCTCCACATGAGCTGTAGTTGTCAGTAACATGTTGCGAGAAAGAGAGCCGGGGGGCTAACAGAGTAATCCTCGTTATTTCCAGCGTAGATAACAATCGAGGGGTGGTGTCGAAGCCGCTTCACATTCGCAATAGCCTCTGTCTTCACCGACTTCCTGAACTCGGGGATCATCGCTGGATAGTTTCCACATCCGAACGCAAAGTCTTGCCATACAAGGAGGCCCAATTCATCGCAGATATCATAAAAGCAATCTTGTTCGTAAATGCCGCCGCCCCATACCCTACACCACATCAGTCAACCCATTACATTACTCTGTCCCGAAAACAGCCTACCGAATCATAACCTGACGTCCGTCCTTAGCCAGCTCCAGCCATTTCCGATACTTCGCCTCGTCCAGTCTATTAAGGAAGCTATCTGCCGGAATCCAATTCGACCCTGCCGCCCAGATCGGAACGTTATTAAGCTCAAAGTAGAAGCTCAGCCCCTCCGCATCCGTCAATGGCTTCTGCCGAACAAACGCGCGGCGTAATCCCAAAGTCTTACTCGCCTCATCAAGCTCACTATCCAACGCGGCAGAGAGTTTGTACAGCGGCTGTGCGCCGTATCCGTGTGGATACCACAGCTCGGGATCATCAATCTTAAACTCGGCCGTGGCTTTACCTTCCCAAACCGACGCCTTCGCCGTCTTGATCTTTTTCCCATCCGGCGCCGTAAGCGTAAACACCAGTGCGTATGCGGGACCCACGACCTCCGCTGTAGCAGATATAGTCGCCGTCTTAAGAGACTCCGGAACATGCGTGGTAAAATAGAGCTCGTCGATTCGCGAGGTGAATGTTTCAAGGTACACCGGTTTCCACGGACCGCACGTCATCAGCATCGGCCCCCAATCCCAGCCCTACCGCCGGTCAGCATTTCACCGCTATAAGGAACTCGAAGACATACGTAGTGATACTGCGCCTTCCTCACCGCCAATCGACTCGCATCCCCATTCCACGAACCCCAGTAGAAATCCGGCCATTGCTCTTGCACCTTCTTCCCCCTCAAAAACGCACTCTCAAACACAATCGACAATTCATTATCCTTGTCCTCGCGCAGGATATGCGTAACATCGACACGGTATGGGGTAAACATATTCTCGGCGGAGAGGATCTCGAACCCGTTCAGCGTGACGGTAGCATACGTATCGAGGCCTTCAAACACGATATCCGTCTTCGTCTCCCTGCCTGCATCGGGCGGTGTGGGGAAGGAAACGCGGTAGATCCAGTCTTCTTCGCCGACCCATTGCACGGAGAACTCGTTTTTCTGCTGGAAGGGGTCGTCGATGAGTTTGTGCGCGAGCAGGTCGAGGAAGATTTCGGTTGGTACGAAGGCGACGGGGCGGAAGGTTTGGTCCTTGTCGGAGGCGCGTGCGAAGCTCCAGTTTTTGGAGAGAGGGGTGGTGGTTTTCGACATTGTGGGTTTTTTGGAGGTGGAGAAGGTAGGAAGAGCGATGGCGACCCCGCAGCGGTTAACGAGAACCATGGCTTGTGTTGTGGTTGGTTGGTGTGGTGGATTGTCGATGGCGATGTCGATGCCGAATTAGATATGCAGGTCCAGACGCTGCATAACCAAGAGAATAAGAAATGCAGCAGTACGAACTCTCGGCCTGTAGAGTAGCTTGGTGCTAAAGTAAGGCGTTCGCGTTCTCGAGCTTGTATATTAGCCTTCCCCACATTCGCATTTATACGGTCCGAACCCCGCAATGCCAAGAAAGAAATCCTGCAAGTGTTGTGCATTCAGCTGGTCTGTAGGGCTTCTTTTCAGCTGCTATCGTGGGCGTTCTCAGCTGCTATCCACCCCACAATTGTATCATAGACCAACCAAGAAAACTGCGGACATTGAAGACCTTTGCTCCATTGTATATGATCAACTAAGGAGGCTACCGGCATCCATATATCGAATGTTATGAGATATATAGACTAGAAACTGTTACACTGGGCGAGGACTTGCGGCCACCGAGGGGGATCGCGCGAGACCACGAGATCGAGAAGCGGTAGGAGTTTGCGCGGTAGGATTTTAGGAGTGCTACGTCTTCGCGGGTGCGGTGGAAGGAGTCGCAGGCTACGTCGCCGGTACTGTTGGAGCGGTTTTGAGAGTTCGTCATCACATGCCTTTTGGGTTAGCTTTGAGCGCAGAGCCGCTTGTACGGATAAACACGGACAACCGGGCCTAATTTTCCGTTGCCGAGCTGACGAGACTAGTAAATGTAAGGGCAGGTGGGTGCCCTGAGACAATGCGCTAGAGATCTCCAAACGCACATATGAAGAAACCAAAATCACCATTGCAGAGTAATCTTCAAAACGCTATGCGAAGTAAACAGTATACGCTCCCCCGATCCCAAAATAGCCGCGTAAAACAGTGTCGTCCGTCTCTTTACCACCCCTCCTGCATCTCATTGAGCCTCTTCACAATTCCGTCCAGCTTCTTCCCCATTCCCAAAAGCTCCTCCCTCAAGCTGATAAAAAACGCCTCCAACCGCTGATACCCCACTTTCTGATCCTCAAACAACCTCTTCACTTTCACCTCTTCCACCATCTCACGCATGTTACCGCCCCTCTCAAACTCGGCACGAATCTCCTCAAGCTCTTTTAAGAGTGGACTTGACACAAGCTCATCTAGCGCATGTGTAGAAATCTTGCGGTTGTCGAGAACGCTCTCTGAGAGAACATGGGCTGCCCCGGCGTAATCGCAAACCGACCAGTATTCGACAAAGAACTGCTTTGCGTCGGTGAGGAGAACAACCGCTTTGTGGATTCGGCCGGGTGTGTGCCGGTCATTGCTACTTGGACGGATGATCTTGTCGAAGATGAAGGCAGTAGCTTTTCCGCCTGGAGTGTTGAGTGCAGCTCGACGGCTGTGGAGGTAACGGCTGCGTTTCCGCCAGAACGCTTGAAGCGTCTGTACTGCCTGCTCAATCGTAGTGTCGGAAGAGCTGCTATTTGTGTCCTCCGCCGGTGAAGCGGTCGGGTTCCGATCGAGCGGAGTTGCGGCCGCGACGAGAGATTGCAGAGAGTGGATTGGAAACCCCCAAGAAGCAAAAGGTGCGAGAACCGCAGGCAGAGCAGTCGGTATTTTGTCCTTGGTGGTGAGGATAGTTAGAGAATCCTTTCCCTGATACTTGGCAAAAGACCGAGTGAGTTGCTCGGGTAATGCGGCGGGTGAGCGCCCTTGGAAGTCGCGCGCTTTGAGACTGCTGAGTTTAAAGAGCTGCCAAGTTGTTTTCAATTAAAAATAAGGCAACTGTGCTCGAAGGATAGTGTTTCCCTTACCTCTTGTGCGCTGTCGTAAATCATGGTGGAGCCACGGAGTGGAACACCCATCGCCGCCAGATTGATCAGAGAAATAACCAATAAATTCCTGTTGCGCTCTTGAATACCAGGTGCGAATGACGGATCTTTGGATGTCACCCCTTGAATTTTGACATAGCCGAAAGTATACCTGAAGTTCCCCCTAAGTTTATCGAGGTATCTAAGCAAGCCAATAAATGACTGGAGCAATTTAATTAAACATTCCCCATAAATGATTTTGTCTCCTTCTTGGGCGACGAGTGTAGTTGGGTCGTCGATAAGAGCCGGTATGTGAAGTTTTATCCACGACAATGGAAGCACGAAAGCTGCTGGACAAACCCAAAAATACTTGAGACGATTAGCAAGTCATTTCTGCTTTTGGTGTTTGATTGTGGAGCTCACCAGGTATGTTGTCAAGCGTTCAAAGACAGTCAAGATTGAATGAAAATTTGAAAAATCATTGCCAACCAATCCCTTAAGCGCAGCTAGACCTTCCCTCAGATTCATTCTCTGTTCTAGTTGTTAAAATATAGGGACTACCATCCTGTCTGAAATTGGTTCCTTACAAATCTCGTTGCATCCTTCAACTTGGCAAAGCCTAGAGCACGCTGGAGATATGTAATCACATAGTATATTTGGAGTTGATGATTCTGCCCAGATAATCTCTGGTTCAAAAATTTCATGTCTCGTTGGACATATTCTCGGAAATGTGTGGCTACTCTTAAACCTGAAGGAACGTCTGGTCAGTTTGTTTGGTTGCACAGAGCAGCATTAAAACCGCCGGTCGCGATGCAGCGACGCCTTATATCCCTGGCACAGGAACTGCACACTCACCAAGGCCTTCCGAGAGCTGGATTTGCTCAAAAATCGACGACAAATCACTCCGAAGACGTCTCTCTGAGCCCTTCTTCAAGCGATAAAACAGTAGCTCTTCGAGACCACAACTTATGACTGCATGTTCTGCTTCTCCGGTAGTAAGGCTGCTGAAGGTTTCGGTAATTGCTGCACAGTCATGCTCGATAGCTGATCTAAAAGTTATTTCGCCCAGAAGATTTTCCAACCAGAAACGCCCTAGAACTAGTTAGCAGTGACACTCTACACACCTTAAGACAAAGACTCACTGCGCCCTAGATACTCTGCTCCGAAGGCATTGAACTCTTCGGGTTTACGGTAGTAGATAATTTGGAAGCTACAGAGAAGGGAAGATATTGTTTTCAAATCCTTAATACACGTAGGTAGCCCAATCAGCGCCACAATCAGGGTGAAGTGTGAGAAATACCTACCTGAATTCTTGACCGGCATTCGTCGCTGGTAAGCTTTCGATGCCAATCATGCTGCTCACACAACCCTGTTGCAAAATTAGTGTTGTGATCAAATTCTAGGACACCAGGAAACCAACCGTAGTCGATATATCTTGCACACAACCCCTTCGCCTGGGCCAGCCACAAAGGTCGTGCAAATTCATGCAGCTCGTCGTAAAGGGGTATCATCTGGAGTAACAGCCCTGTCCTGGTGCGTGTAGTGACGTCTATCCACTTTACGAATAACTTGTCTTCGCGAAATGGTGCGTAATCTAAGAGCAAAATATCCGCTCTCCCATGTAGAGCGAATGCACCTACAGCAACCGCCAGTTCCAATGGAAGCTCTTGGTCGTCTAGACGAACCGAACTCCAGATACCTACAGCCCTGTTCAGGGCGTGCACAATTGGCCGTAAATCGTTAATCGATTGCGTATGTTCAAGTAATTCCAGTTTACGCCAATGAAGAGCAATCTAAGAGCAGGTTATTAGTTAGCTCGAGCAAAGCATGGAAAATCGACCAATCGTACCGTGATAGCAAGTAAATCCTTGTGAAATCCGTCTTTAAGCTCCGAAAAGACATCTCCCAAGTTTCGAGTCTGAAGGCTTGTGGAGAGCGAGTGCCATTCTCGCATTGCATTTGAAACATTCCAAGGGAGTCCGGTAAACATATTCGGAATTCTCGCCTCTGTCTCGAATTCAGAGAGCCGGAATAGTCTTGCTAGAAGTTTTCTGTACTCCATATAGTTTAGTAGCACTATGACTTCATGCGTTTGAATGCTAGAATCATCCCCTAGATGATTTAAAGCAAGATCGAGAGCTTCCTTCGGGTTACGGTTCAAAAGTAGTTCTCGGAAGGCCTTTCCATATTCGAACTTCTCAACCAGCATGTTTACCAGTGGCCTGGTCAGCTTGCATTTGCGGAAAAAGTCTTCCTTCTCGCTATCATTCCCAAGCAAGTCAATGATCAATTCCTGCAGGCGTGTACTTATTCGGCCTTGTGTCAGGAGGATGGCGCAGAGTTTTCCATAAGCGGCAGTCTGTGACGAATCCAGACGCTCTCGATTTCTGTTGGTCGTCAGTTTTTGCTTCCTCAGACGCAGCTGGAGAGTTAAGACATACTCAGTGAGGTATCGAAGGAGTTCGTCAAATAGCTCTCCTTGGCGGAGCGCTGCAGCGGCATCACCATAAGACTCCATTATATCGTAACTTGAAGATGCTTTACGCCATGCTTGAGACTGCATGTAAAGAGGTGCGGCCTTGTCATGTCGTCCGATTCCAACCCAGATATCTGTATCAATCAGTTAGTGGCAACTCTAGCGTCTAACTGCAACGTTTAGCTTACCTCCTGCTTCCTCGAGCCTGTTCATTTCTTCAAGACAAAATGCAGCATTTCCAAACTGCTCGGCGTCACGGAAAAGTTGTACCGCCTGCCCGAACAGTTTCAGGAATTTCTCGGTATTGTCGTTTGCTCTGTATCCACGCCCTTCTTCCATGCTTAGATGGGCCTTGGAGATCGTCTGTCCCCGTTCGTCTTTGGCTTTGCGGAAGCAGAAATGGGCCTGTAACACACGGTCGTTAGGACCATATTCTAATACCAGAAACAATCCCTCAAGATATTACATCTTTGAAATTCCCCCTCTGAAGTAATTGATATCCCATCTCCGAATATTTCTTAGGATCACTTGAGGTTGCCGGTTTCAACATCTTCAGCTTTTCTCGCAGCTGTGTGGTTGTCAGTAAGCAATTTCGTTCAATTTTCGGCAGTGCCTAACTCAACGCACCTCAGGATGATCCTTCCCGACAACTTCTATAAGTGGGTCTTGTCTTTCAACCAAAAGCTTCGCAACTGGTCCAACGATTTCGGGGGAACTCTCAAAGATCCATAATTGATTCCGGGGTCTTGTGATTGCAACATAGAGATGCTTAAGTTCAGAACAGAGCAACCCATTTCGGCTGGTATCAGTCTGCTGAGCGCTCGAGTTGAGAATATTCTGCAGTTTTCGTAGCGCAGAAGGACAGGGACTGGACGAGAAGAAGTCAAGAAGGAATACGTCATCGAACTCCATTCCCTTGCTGTCCAGAATGGTAAGAACAAGTGCAAGCTCTCCAATCTCGGATTTCACTTTCTCCTTCACAGCATCATCTCGTACCAGGATAACCTGTTCTGCACCGAAGTCGGCAACATTTCCGTATACATCCGTTAGTCCGACAAGCCTGGATGCCAGGATTTGAGCGCCGAATCCAACAAACAACGTTGGAATTGAGCCACTATACTGGCCTCTCTCTTCCTCCATCTTGTCAACGGACTGAGGAAACCCGGTGTATAAAAGCTTCATTACGAACGATGCTAATGCAATGATACCTTGATGTGACCTGAAATTCTTGGTTAGTTTGAACATCATTGGTACTGCCAGTTCTTTGTCGTCAGTTGCAGATGCTAGAGGCGCAAACTGCTCATAAAATAGATTTTTCACATCCGCAAAGCGGAAAGTGGAATCTTTCGAGATGCATTGCGCGGTGTCTCCAGCTAGAAAGTGATTCACAACGTTAACACTTAATTATGTCATGTACGTAAGGATTTTCACGTACCAAAATGTATCCCTCGGGGGTTCTTTATAAGTTTCAAAAGCAGTATTAGGTCGAGGCAACGTTGATCTTGCACCTCATCGACGTATAACTCTTCAAAATACCCTCCGATAACTCGCCTGAGCTCCGTGTCTGAATGTAGAAACTTTAGCAACGAAACAACTCTATCGATACCATCTTTATCTCCGTTCCTTTTCTTCTGTTTCTCGTACAGCAAATAGAGGTCATAAACAACATCTCGCTGTTCTGAAGGAAACGTAGGTGCTTTCTTGCGGCTGAGTTGAAGATATTCATCTCGTGATAAACTACCCAAATCGGACTCGGTAACAGCAGATCCCTTGATCACCCCCATGAACTCGCTAAATACAAGCCCCGGCTCGTGAGACTTGGTAAGGTTGGTCGGGAACTGCTTCCAATACTCTGACCGGAAGAGAGTATAGTCAACGGTTTGTGCTCTCCGACGATACTGACCAGACTTCTCAGCTTGCGATAGGTGTCGTGTTTTCTCGACTCGGAAATTTTGGCGATTAGCATGCCTAGCCGATTAATATTAGCGGCTGACCGTAGAAAGGAGAAAAGGAAAACTGACACCACAGTGTTTTCAAGCACCCTAAGCAACGTATCAAACGTCAACACAAGGGGAAAATCCTCAACATCCAAGGTAAATATCGTCTTAGAGTCCATCACGCTTTCTTCTCCTAGAGAGAATTCATGAGGATTTAGCTGACCCTGCACTGATATCGTCTTCGATAGCTGCGAATCCACCAGTCGCTTGGTGTATATCTTTAATTTCTCCGCAAGAAATTTCGAACGAGTGAGTAGGATCTGTCGAAGTTGAGGCTGTCCGATGACAGATCTTGAGCTGGCACAGTTTCTCAGGAGTTTCTGAACCAAACAAGTCGTTTTCCCCGTGCCGCTTCTGCCCATGATTAATGTCCCAGACTGGTCGTGCTTGATAACCGCCTTTTCTTCCGGCGATGTGTGGAACGGAAACTCCGCGGTTAAGCTCTTTGAAAGGAACGAGTCCATGACTGGTTTTGTGAACTCATAAAATTTGTTATAAACCTCAAGAGCTCTCCTATCAGTAACAGAAACTATGACAGAGCCGGTTTCCTTTGCCGATAACCTGGCCTTTTCCGAGTCGGCTGGCGTGATGTGAAACTCGGATGGAATGTAAGCTCCGGAGGCATCCGTGGCGGGGTGCGAGAAAGCAATTTCGTGGTTTGGTGTCTGGTTTTTCAGTACCTTGACGATGTGTTCGGCAACCTTTGGTATATCATTTCGGTCAACGACGCGCCAGATTTTGATGTGATGACGATAGACACCATCATCACAACAGCCGATATCCATTTGCCATAGGATACGAAGCTGCTTTCCGGCTTCAGCTTCGAGAAGTGGTGAGTCCAGGCTTTTTGTCTGAATAACCCTGGAGAATTTCCCTCCTTTCCAATCACCCGAGGCAAGCCTACGCAGTCTGGCCTCCAATACGTCGATGCTACCTGCAAGAGTTTGCCTCTGAATATCCTTCATTGCCTCTGCCGAGAGAAGTATGTCCCAAAGTCCAATTTTACTCCCAAAGAACGTATTCTCCGCGACTGCGGCTCTTGTGAAGCTGTCTTCAATGCCTTCGTCCGGTCGTTCCTTACTCTTAGCCATGAGCGCCTTTGGATCCCGGGATAAATCATTACAAGGCCGGCAAGGGAATGTCGAAAGTATCGTACGAACAAGCTCCGGCATTTCTGTGCTTCGAATTCGCTCCAATAATACTTCAATACCTCGTAAGGACTGGGGCGGCTGCAGTTGTAATTCATTAAGTGCCTTGATTATATTGTCTGGTAGTGGAGGGAGTGTCGGCTTGAACGAGCCGCGAGTCGTCTGCTGGCGATCCGCCTTTTTGTCGTTGGAGTCAAGTCTCCGCATTGGCTGGAAGGAAGGCGGTATGTTCTCGTTGCGGAGTGTAGGTACTTTTTGACAAAGCTGTTCCAATGCATTGGTAACGTCTGTCATTGCTCGCCATTTCCGGACTTCAGATGCGATTCCATGGCAGCTTGGACTACCAGTACAAATGGCGATCAGTCCCACAAGTTTAGGAACCCAGGAATGGGATATTGACGACAAAGAACTGACAAAGTGGACCCTGAACAGCTCCTCGATAATTCCGGCTCCGTCCTTGGATGATGCAAGATATTCTAGAAGTGCCGGTTTCTCTGCCAATTTGATTGCAACCACCTTGAGAGACGCAGGCTGGTGTCGGAGTCCATGTTTAAGCGCCGCGAGGATAAATTTCACCCGGGTATCTCTCTCGGTAAGATCGAACTCGGAATGGGAAAGTACGGACGCTAAGAGGTCGACAACCTCGCGAGATATGTGTTGAGAACCGGAGCGACGTCCGTATTCGGTGGTGAGCTTTGCATTGAGCTCTAGGAACTGTAGAATATTGTCGACATAGAGGGTGAATCTGGCGAGGAAATCGGTGCGAGCGGATTCCGAAGCCAGAAATTTACCGATCTGAGAAGGATTGGCCGAGATCGTCGAATGGAGTGCGAGGAGTTGGTCTCGAGAGTATGATCTACTCCTTTCGAGAACGAGGCGAAAGGCGTTCATTGTGGGCGGCGGCGTGGCGGTGCTGTCAACAATGGAATACTGATGCTATACGGTGCGCAGGCGGGTGTGAAGGTGAAGGTGAAATATTGAGTGAAGCGGGGACGTAGTTGAGTTTGTTTGTGAGAGACGACTAGACCAGCGCTGTGTGCTCGCCGGTGTGCAGAAGAGGAAGGAAGAGGTTGTGATATCAAACATCAACAGACGCAATGTCGCACAGTGGACTCTCATGTGCCCTAGCCGCACGAATCACAAGCGACTCAAGCGCCCCACCAGCTCCTTCTCGAGGTGTTAACTGCTGCTCTGACCTTCTGCACCATCCGCTACGCGCTATGGCAAATCAAGAGGCAACTGTTACTGCACGCAATGGACTAAGATCTCAATTGTGCTATGCTCGATGATTGGTGCCACGACAAACTTACATCCAAATGATGCATGAAAACTGCAAGCTGCATCAGTCACTGCGACAGTGTCGGACCTAATTACCATTGTACGGCTGTCGACCCCATTTGCTGTACTGCACGTCCTTCTTCGTCAACGCAGTTATCCAAATGCCCGTGCGATAAAGCAACTCCAACTAAATTGCGAGAGATTATGTGAAATTGATCATATGTTTATATAACAGGAAATGAACCAGAACCAAACCCACTACTCCGGCACACCTACATCACATTACTTAATCCAAAGAACGCAATCATCGGGGCCATATTGACAGCCTGTCGCCATTCTTAAAGTAACTTCCACGTATCCCCCACATATCAGGTCTAATCGGGAGTCAAATGAGAGGACGAGATCTAGAGCACTTTCACGGCCCATATCGATGGAAGACACGATGGAGTATCATTATGATGGGCTATGTCGGGCATGACTAGGGAAACTCGAAGTCCGCCTGTGCGGTGGTTGGGCAGTCGCACGGGGGCAAGGCCAACGTCCGCGAACTTTGCAGCACTGGAAGCCTTATTATATTTCACAGCACCCAGAGCGCCGCAGCGCCGCGCTGCCTTATAACTACCCCTGTTCCCCAGGCCCGACTCGACCGCACCGCCGTTATCTGGGTTTGTTTACGCATAAGTGCAGAGGGAAACAATCAACCTGGCCAGAATCCGGGGAAGGCTATGATCAAATCAGGTGACGGGGATGCGAGGGTTCAGTGACTTGTGGAGAGTACATGCCAGAGGTTAGCTTGGAACCTCCCCCGCCTCGTCTCGGTTGTCTCGGCCGCTAATGTTGTGTGGATGCCCCGTTGTTACCACCGCCAGACCGCAGGTCGGACGGATTTCGACTGTCCTTAGTCATGGCCTGCAATGCCCGCAGACAGCCCTCACTATGGCAGTCTTGGAGTGTAGTACACCTGCTACAGGTGGCTCTCCTTGCGGTGATACTGTTGTGGCCTAAATTTCGCATCGTTCCGAGCTCCAGGTAGACCAGCAATCATACATCGCACGAGACAGGAAGCGGGGATACGCTGTAAAGTCGAACACTTTCCTAAAGGCGCATCAGTTAGCACTTTGGGGCAGAATCAAAAGGAGCCAGGAGGTGCAGATATCGACCAAATAGGTGGTGCGTACCTAGACTGCTGCATTGAAGATTAGAGTGACGTTGGTGATGAGTTGGTTGTCGGTGACGCGGGAAGGCATATTCCGGTTGCTGTGGAGATGGGTTTGTTTACTCCACTATCGATCGCGTCAACCTCGAACACGTCAACTTTTTGAGAATTCGGAGACCAGGAAAAAGCCAGCACAGTGATCGTCAGTCGCATTATTCTCTTTCTAGCTCGCAAATAAGGGGTTTGACATTTCTAAATTGGTGTCAAACTGTAGTGCAGCCTAACTGGGGCAAAGCGCCCGCTCCGAAACTGAGATCGGTCTGTGACGGGCAAGGCGCTGCGGTTAAGTCGAGTACATGACGCAGGGTTGGTTGCTGTGGTTACCTCCGTTGTTTACATTCTTTCATCTCGTTCCTTCTCTCCTCCGACTTTTAAATATCTCTCTCTTCCTCCTCCCTCAGCTTCTTCCTTTCTTCCTCACTACCATAACCACACTGTACACCTTGATACTCGAGTACCAAAAGCTACACTTGCTCCTCTCAATAGTTCAATCCATCTTTCTCAACAATTGACAAGTATTTGCCTTCAAACAGAGCTTTTGTCTACTCGACCCATACCGTAATACAACCTCTTCCTCCTCTTACATCAATAAATCAACAAAGATGGCGACTGCGGCCGTTCACACTCCGGTCAAATCCCACTCGAACATCTTCTCCACCCGTCACGCTGGCGGTCGGGTTCCTCTCACACCCTCGCCACGGACAAGGGCTTCGGCAAACCACTCTCCCTTCACACCGCCACCACCGCCGTCTCGCCGCGATCCGGAATGGCATGCCGATAAGAAGAAGTATCCCAATGCGCCTCGGGGATCTCTACACGACACCTTCGCATCGCTTTCCCTGTCATCTTCAAAGCGGCCATCCAACCGGTCGTCTCCGTCGTCTACAAAGTCAAACATTGCAGCTCCAAGTGCCTCGCCGCTACGGTTGGATCTTGGTGTCAATGAGTGGAGTCTTACCGGTTCAGGTCATCCTACCCCTCTGAAGAAGGCCCGCTCTGCGAGACCGACCAAGACAGCCATCCGCATCAATGGCGACCGTTTCATCCCTACCCGAGGTGCTTCATCTCCTACGGCGGCAATGAAAGCGGATCACTCTCGACCAGGAAGCAGCTCTCGATCGAGCTCACAGGATTCGGTTCTCAACGACGATGTTTTTGGACGTGACAGCAACACCCAGTCTTCCGGCGAGGACTCAGAGGACTACACCTCCAGAAAGTCCCCGAAGTCTAAGGCATACGAGGCGTCAATTGCTGAGGCGGTTGGGTTGAACCTTGGAACCAGGATTCTCGCCTTCAAGCCCGCACCTCCAGAGTCTAGCAAGCCGATCGATCTGAGAGCACAGTATAACCGGCCACTCAAGAACACTACCAGTGCACAGACAAGGCGTCGCATCCTCACAGCTCCCGAACGTGTTCTCGATGCGCCGGGATTATTCGACGACTACTACCTGAACTTGCTCGATTGGGGTTCTGGTAACCAGGTTGCTATCGGTCTTGAGCGCAACGTCTACGTTTGGAATGCCGATACCGGCGCCGTCTCTTCTCTCCTTGAAACCAGCCCCGATACCTACGTTTCATCAGTTCGGTGGTCGCAGGATGGCGCCTATGTTTCCGTCGGTCTCGGCTCAGGAGACGTTCAGATCTGGGATGTGGAGGAGGGAACAAAGTTGCGGACGATGACCGGACACGATACTCGTGTTGGTGTCATGTCGTGGAATAAGGCTACTCTCTCTACTGGTTCTCGCAGTGGCAATATTTTCAACCATGACGTCCGTATCGCCGAGCACAAGACTGCCGAGCTCCTCTCACACACTTCAGAAGTTTGCGGTCTCGAATGGCGTGCTGATGGCGCTCAGCTTGCATCGGGTGGCAACGACAACTTGGTTAACATCTGGGATGCTCGGAACATAACAGCTCCCAAGTTCAGCAAGACCAACCACAAGGCCGCCGTCAAGGCTCTCGCCTGGTGCCCATGGCAGAACAACCTCCTTGCCTCTGGTGGCGGATCCTTTGACAAACAGATCCACTTCTGGAATACCACTACCGGTGCTCGTGTCAACTCTGTCGATGCTGGTTCCCAGGTCACTGCTCTCAAATGGTCCACCAACTACCGCGAGATCGTCTCTTGCCACGGAGCCCCCGATAACCAGCTCACTGTCTGGAGCTACCCGTCCTTGGTCAAGAACGTCGAAATCCCGGCCCACGAGACGCGTGTGCTTCATGCTGCCCTCAGCCCGGACGGACAGATGCTCGCCACTGCCGCTAGCGACGAGAGTTTGAAGTTCTGGAAGCTCTTTGAGAAGAAGACCGGCTCCGCTGCCTCTGGTTCTCGCTCCGGCGACAGCGGAAAGGGTGGAATGGCCAAGCAGATGACCATCCGATAAATTGCCAGGATCTTTGTACCATTTTCTCTTCTTGTATTGGAGTAACGGAAGGTCTGGGATTTGGGATGCGGACGGGGGAACGGATGGAGTGCATGTCTTCTGGGTTTTCGGGTTTCGGATTCTTTTGTTTTTGGAAGCGTGGCATATGATGGTGGTGTTCTTGTTGTGTTTTTTCGGGATACTAACATTACTACTAACCTCTAGCCTTCCGTGTGTACTGCTGTCATGTATACACGCTTCCATGAAGCATCTGGACTTTGGTCTGCCTCATGTGCACGAATTTCCTTTCTTCTGGCGCTCTGCATCAGAACTACCTCTTCTTGTGCTTTTGCTTTTTCAGCGTTTATAGTTTCATGTCTGGTACTCACTCGTTTCTAAACGGATTTGTATATTACGGGGGGATACAGTCACCGACGATATGAAGGGACTGTGTTGTTGTGGTGGGTTGCTGAAATAGAAATGAAATGATTAGCTTGTAAATTTGCTCTCCGTGCTTGATATTCTCTATCCACCTCCTGCTCGGTGCATGCAGCTCTGATGGGTGATCCGCCATGACTGATCTTCAATCGCTAAATATCTAGGCATGCGATTCGATACTTAGTCCCTAGTAGCAAAATACCAGTTTTCTCGTTAGATGTGGTGCTGAACTTGGGAACTAAGGGCCGTTTCCGTGCGACAATTTAGAGCGCGGGTCCACGTGGATTCCATGGCTCCATCGATGTGCCGTCTCCCACGATACCATACAGAGAGAGACCTAGCCCTGTGGCATAAGGCTGCAGAACAAAAGCTCAAACATTTTGACTCCCTTGGTCCTATTTTGGGCTACACCATATATCAGAATCGGATTCGCGATATGAGCTCTCAACACATCTGTTGTGATCATCAATATTAATGCACTTTATCTCATCCAATAAACAGCCATCGCAGACGCAAGTTAACCAGCTAGCCCATACTCTTTCCTCCAATTGAATACAGACGTAACTTTCACCACCCAAAAACTTCCAGATGCATTGCCAACTCCTGCATCTCTCCTTTCATGACTCGAACCTGCGCATCCGCACAGGCATTGGCGAGATCCACCCTCAAGCTCTCAGGTCCACAGCCCAAGACCAGCGTTTTCCCTTGACCCACCAACTCCTTAACAACCTCCCCCATCACTGGCTTTCCATTTGTGTATTCTCCCAACTTCGCTATTCGATCTGAAGACGAGGAGCCACGTGTATCACTTGTCACAGGCTCCACTACATCACCGCCCTTCTCCGTAGCACCCGCTTCCATCGCCTCTGTCGATACCGCCGGTCCGGCACTACCTGTGACGTAAAACCTCATTTGTATTACCACCTCGCTTTGTCCGTCAGCGGCAACCTCATCCAATTCCTTTTCGGCCCACGCAAAGTGCTCCGCCTTCCTCATCGCCCATACGAGGACAACACGCTTAATCTTTACCAGACTTCCAGCACTACCTCTGCTTTTGCCCATCACATACAGCAGCCACGGCACACAAGCCGATATACCCCCTCCACCTGCAACGAGGATCAACGTATCGTACAGACATTCCACAGGACGGGTGATGCCGCCATACGGTCCGTCGATCCACGCTAGTGCGTCGGTGTCCGGGTGAGAAGCGCAATACGTGGCGAGCTTGTGGGTGAAGCCTGCATGAGTGCGGACGAGGAAGGTGATAGCTTGCGGGTTATCGACATCCGTGGCTGCTTTGGTTTTTGGTGGATCCACAGTGCGCTGGACGGAGGCGATAGTGAATGGATGGTTGTCAAGTAGTGAAATTGCAGGAAATCGCAGGAAGCAGTGTTGTGCGGGAGTATGGCGGAATCCCCTGGGAGAGATGACTTCGATCCGTGTCATGTCTCCCGGGAGTTGAAGGAACGATGCTGGCGCGCCTACAAGCCACCGGTTGCGTACGTTAAGTTGCCGAGTATACCAAAAGATGCGCGCGAAGTAAGAGGCGAGCCAGAGGGCGATCGTGGCCCAGAGGTACACCCAGGAGTCGAGTTGATTGTTTGCGTGCCAGAAGAGGAGGCCAACGTAGGTGATTGCAAGGAGGATGTGGACGAGGTAGAAACTTTCATAGAAGCGGTTACGAATGGGTTGCAGCGAGAAAATGCATAAGCCAAGGAGGATTGCGAGGGGCGGGGCACCGCTGTACTGTTTACAGATGTCATTTTAGCTTCTCGTATTCATGTACGATTTGGGGACTTTAAGCTCACCTCATTACTTCCACGCATGGCATCAACGTAGAATTCCTCGCGCACCTCCGCATACCCACCGTCGTGGTAGGACGCCACAAAGAATGGGATTGTATGTACTAAGCTCAACCCGAAGCTCATCCACGCCACCCACCGATGGACAACATTGAGCTTCTCATGGCTAATTCCAGTTAATAGTGTTACTAGGTTCGCTTTTCCGGCAAGTGCCACAAGGATAGGGATGCAGGCGAAGGCCATTAGTCCGGTTCGTATAGCTAAAGGAGGTGCCCCAAAGTCCATATTATATCGATAGTAAGGTCTGACAGCAAAAGCGAGAATCAAGAGGAAGAGAAGAGTGGTAAAGAGGAAGACAAGCATGCCACATGACGGCAATCCAAGCTTGTCGAATGGCTGCAAAGTGATACGTCTGTACGATATGTACCTCCCAAAGGCCAGGACTTTTCGATGAAATGAAACTGCAGATTCCGCGGTGTCTGCCCGACTTCTGCGATCCTGAAAACCCTGGAAACGATGAACCGCCATGAGAATGAATATGATGATAACGTAGTACCATGTCGTCCAGTGACCGTACTTAAATTGCCCAGCCCAAGGTACCATCTCCTGCGACATATTTGCAGCTGCGGCGAAAGCTGTGCAGGATTCGTTGATGCATCTTGGATCTGAGAGTGGTAAATCGGCAATCGGAGAGTCGTTGGTCATGGGCATCAACATATTGAGAATTCAGTAGTCAGAGGTCAAAGGTAAAGCTTGAAGGAAAGTACTAATTACTTGGGAATATTCAGTAAGGTGCCTTTTAAGACCACTGACGAGGACGTGGTAGAGGAAGGCACGGCCATTAGTTGTGTAATCCGTTTATCAAAGGCGCTCAAATTTGCGCATGTAGAGCACGGCATATCCCGTTCATGAAACTTGCTCATTATGCTGCACGGGTGTGCATACGCAGTTCGCTTAATGAGATGTATACCGCCAATCACTAGACACACCTTCTGTAATGTCATACTATCGCCGGCAGTGAGTGATCAAAGGCATGGATGTGTACTAAGTAGCTATAGGTTGAAGGTTATTTAGAAGATTTGAAGCTTTTTACGGCATAGATTTATCGCAGGAAACGCACAGTGCACGAGAACCGTGATTCCGTCAGACAACTTTAATCTGATCTGGGAAATTTCGGTGTGTCAGCTATTTTGGCACTGTTGTATCTGCGGTGCTATGCTTCGAATTCCACTATTTTCCTCGAAGAATGAATTCTACGAAGCAAGAAACATATGAGGTTCATCCAGGCGTTGACCCATTGAAGAGGCAAAGGCCCTAAACTGAACTAGTGCTAGTTACAAGTTACAACCCGACTTTTATATAGAGTACCTCATGCGGTATCCGTCTTTCCCTCCTCTATTGTGAGGTTTAAAGCATTTAGATCTTCGTCGATCTTATCATACTTCTTAAACAACCACCAAAAAGGTGCGGTCACGACTAGCATCGACGCCGCGAGCGCGGTATACATGATGACCAACCGCGGATCCTCCACCACGGGAGAAATTGACATGCCAAGAGCAGCTCCCACACCGGCAGTCACCTGCGTCAGTGCCTGCACTAGGGCCTTCATGTTTTTAGGGGCCTTGGAATAGGCGTATTCAGACGCCGTGACAAACCCCAGAATCTCGGCAGCGGCCAGAATGAAATATACAGGAGTCTGAATCCATACACTGACGCTATTGGGAATGCGGCCAGAGTCCGAGGCAGGACATGCAAGAGGCTTTTCGTAGCAGGGACCGGTGTTGTAGATAAGGCGCTGCACACCCGCTGCGTACGCCATTGCTGCTGCCATAGTAACGAATGCAACTGTGATGCGTCCGATGGGGCCGAAGGAAATTTTGTGCTTGTTCAAAAGAGGATAGAGAAGCTTTTGGAAGACTGGCCCGAGGACAATGCAGCCAATGCCGTTGAGAGCTTGAATGGTATCATTAGGGACACCATTTAGCTGCATCTGACCTGCTTGTGAGACAAGATTGTTGTATATCTGATTGAAACACAGGTAGAAGAGAACGAAGGAGGATCTAAACAGTTTATGTCAACAAACATTGCCTATATATCTGGTTGGGAGAGGGTTCAACAAACATCACCCGACAGGCTATAAGGCCACGTTTCATTTCAGCGATGAAATTCTCATCCCAGGGGACCGTTCTGCTAAAATGCTCCAGTTGGTATACCGGTTTCGCAGCGTCCAGTCGGAACTTGCTCCTTGCAGCGCATATGAGTGTCCTCGCTGCCATCGGCAAAATATTTCCTTGAGGTGGTGCCTTGACTACCTTCCATCAGCAAGCTTCCGATGTCAAAGTTCAATGGAGATACACACCAAGCTTATTTGCTTGCACTAATAGCAGAATGACTGCAATCCACAAAAAGCAGGCAGGCAAAAGATAAGCGGCCCAAAATCCATATTCCTTCTCCAACCAAGTAGCAGCAATAGATGACAATGCCGCAATGTTAGTAAACCTGTCAATGTCAGGTATTGCGATTCTAATGGTTGCACGTGAGCGTGCTTCTTACCAGTAAAATACATTGTATATGTACTGTATTGTAAGAGTTCGATCTGCGATGACAAATTCCCCATCGTTGCGCTTTAATACTTGTGGCTTTGTATGTGTATATTGATCACCTGCGAATTTATTTAGCCAACTCTTCGCCTGTGTAGTGAGGGCCTTTTTCACCTAGGAATGGAGGAAAGGTAGCCTTCACACCTCCTACACCGAGTCCAATGAGAATCATAGCTGAAGCTAAACCTCCCACGCCGGCTCCATGCCGCAAGGACGTGGGTAAAGAAGTCGCAAACATCACTAAGCAGCCTGCCATGTAAAATCTGTGGATCCGTTAGTCCAGCCCAGCCGAGCGTGTAAACAGGAACTAGAGACAGCATACGCGAGGCTGATGCTGAGTGTTCTATAGCGACCAAGCCAGGTATCCGAGATAATTGCGAAAGGAAGTGGAACCAGATAGGAGAAAAAGAAGAAGGCATTGTAAATGTTTGTCGCTGTGGATTGTCCAAGACCTAGAGCGCCCGGAAGAGCTTTATCATCCATCCCATTCTGCATATAGTTCTCTTATTGAGATTCAGTTTCGTACTCAAGTAGGAATTCCAATGAGAAAGAGCTTACGCCAGGGGGCTGTGACAGCGTAGTAAGTAAAGCGTTCTGCCGCGCCTGCAAATGCAACTATCCAAACAGTGCTGGGGATGTCATCCACGGTATGCCGGAGACTTCTGATCTCTTCTTCAGTTGCATCGCGTCTTTGAAATTCCTCGTCTTCGCTCGGGACAATTATCATCGGAGGGTTCGAAACAGTGACATCGCCAGTGGGTGTACTTTCGTCTTCAATTGCGTCTAGACACTGGGCAGCAACCTCAGGGACCCCAATGGAAGAATTTTCAGGTGCTGCACTTCTGCAATAGATGAGTTAGCAACTCGCGACCGGAAACCGACGCGACAGAGAATAACCTTTTCTGCATTGCTGCTTTCTGAATTCCTCTTAATGGAGTGGACGCACTTGAGCGCTCGCTTCAAGCTCAATGGCGGAGTTGAGGAGAAGGAGCATATGTCTCTTATTGGAATCGTATGTGTTCCTACCGATACACGAATATTGCCCGTTCGCATAGAATTCCCTCGATCAAAAAATCGGTCTTATGTTCGTCTCCCATGCGGCTAGTCCCAAATTTGAGTGGAATTGCGGGGTTTGTGCTTCAAAAGGCAAACTAGCGGCCGCCTGCCGTGCCCTCTACCTGCAGCATGATACCCCCCACACGCTACGTACCTGACGCCCTGTGTAAAAATATTTGGCCAAAAGGCTCAGGCAATCTACGTAGGCGAGTAGAGACTCAGAATTTCTTTGATTTGGCCATAAATAGTATGGGTGGCGCGAGTTCTAGTTGCTGCATATTATAACTGGAATTGCCTCTGCATTACACGAAAACGAATCACCACCTCAACCATTGCAAGACAGCTCATAGTCCTATCTACGCTTTGCACAATCAGTTTCTATGTCTTCAACACAGAAATACAGTTTGATTGCGGTCACGTCAGGTAGAGCAGGTAAGCACTCCGCATATAGCATTCGATTAGAGCTCGAGAGGAATATTGACTAGCAAGCAGACTGGTTTGATTGCCAATGGGTACTCAACACCCGCAACGCCGGCTCGGAAGAGCGACTCAGCAGGACTTTCGACTTGTTGCTTCGCAAAAGTGACGAACCCATTCCCACCACAGCACTTCCAGCGGCTCAGCTCGAGGGCCCCAGTACAAGCCTCCATGTCTATCACGGTAGCGGCGAAAACGGCTATACTTCCCGTTTCGAGGAAACCGAGCTGGGTATTGCAGTCCATGACTTTCTCCTTGAGTGCGTCGAAGCCGCCCGCACCAGCGCTGTCAACGGGGAACATCTGGCAGCCGTCAAATTTATTCTCCCCGATGCCGATGGATACACCGTCAGGGCGGATTTCTTGGAGCGCCGGCTGGACGGATGCGAACTTGTAGCTAAGGCTAAAGGATTCTTGTCACCCCTCCAAGCGGTGAAATCTGCTGTCTTCAACCATGTTGGGCCGCAGAGCTTTGTCGCGCTTTTCTCTTCAGCTGTAGGGGGGATACTTCTCAAAAATGCGCTCGATCATTCCCCAGAAGAAATGTTTCACATGCTCGACGTGGAACTAAACAACCGGATTTCGTTCCCTTGGATATCATCGGAACGTATTCCGCGCAAAAGACTAGCCTGGGTAGAAGGACGTAAAGATATTGAGGTCAGCAGGCGCATGTATGAGGCTGCTTGGGCCCTTGGCATTACTCTCGTGGTAATTGACAATCCTGGACATTGGCTCGAAGACGACAAGGGACCATATGCATACTTACGGGAAGCATTCATACCGGTCAGCATCGCTGTCGACGAAGGATTCGTGGAGCGCATTGTTGAAGCCGTTCGCAACTATGATAAACCAATCGAAGCAATCATGACTGTCAGTGACGCCCGTCTTGTGGGAGTGGCAAAAGCATGCGAGATGTTTGGTTTTCCAACTTCGCCATCCGATTCCTACGACCTGGCCGGCGATAAATATAAGACGCGGATGATGGAGCTCCACAACGATCAGGCTTTCCGAGTCTTCAGTGTTACTGAGCTCCGGAATCGGCTAAACTCGAATGGTCAGCCAACGTTACAGTATCCTCTCATCGTCAAACCCTGCATGGGCTGGGGCAGCGAATGCGTCTCGAAAGTCTCCAACGAAACAGAGCTTGTTAAGGCAGTGGAAAAGGCTTCTACACGTCACGCTACATCACCTCAACGCAGAACCGATGTTCTTATTGAACCTTACATCGACGGTCCTGAAGTCGACGCAAACTTCGTCCTTTTAAATAAAGAACTCGTCTTCTACGAGATCGCCGATGATTTCCCCAGTCGCGGGGATGCCCCAAACGCCAACTTGGATGATCATTTCCAGGAAACCGCAAATCTCTTTCCAGTTGGCTTGCCCCAGAACGAAATTATCGCAATCCGTGATTCTATCCACAAAAGCATCCTTCGCCAAGGCTTCTCTACCGGCACCTTTCACTGTGAAGCACGTTTGCGGTATTCAAGCGTACACTATACCACCGAAAACGGCCACTTTGATCTCTATCTCAAACGCGGCGAAATACCCGCGCGTGAGGTAAGCGTCTACCTCCTGGAGATCAACGCCCGCCCCGCCGGTTATCTCGAGTCCGTCGCCGTCCATCTCACCTACGGCGTCGATTACTTTGCACAGCAACTTCTTTTCGCTATCGGCGATGAAACGCGCTTTAGAGCGCTTGCCAACCCTTTCCTCCGCGGACCGCAGTATACGCTGGTGCTACTACTGATACCAGAAGAGCGCCCGGGAGTCATGAAGTCGGAGGACCCAGGTGCGGAGCTGTTGGAGCGGTGTCCAGAGTTGAGAGCTCATGTACCGGATTACAAAACGGTTATGAAGAGGGGAGATCGGCTGGCAGGACCGACGGCTAGTGAACTGTCATACTTGGCATATTTTTCGGTGATTTCGAGAAAGGGGCGGAGAGATTGTTTGGAGTTGGCGGAAAAAATTCGGAGGGAGTTTCGGTATGAGCTTGAGTAAGAAGGATGTGTACGTCGGCTTCGTCGTGGAGTCTTGCCTCTTAGAAAGTAGCCTGGAGTTTCCTTTATTGAACGCTATATATAAGAATTCAAATTGGGGTGTCTGTTACTACCGGAATAACTCAATTAAGAGGCGCGCAGCCTAACCCAGTTAGCGCGGGATAATTACCGTATATGGTAGATGACGCTCGAAACAGGACCGCTTTACATCTGTGCACATTTTTAATTTCCAAAAATTACTACAAATGGTGACGATTTAGGCGCTTGATAACTGTATTGGGCGATGTACCTCTTAAGCGAGTTAATACGGTACATAAGTGAAACGCAAAAAACGACAGACTACCTACTTGAGTAATTTTTCAAGTTCCCAGCGAAGCCAGAAACCCTAACCCTGAATTAGAATGACTTGTAATGGCTATCGCGGGCGGTTATAATGATTCTTGGCATGACTCTTCCCAGCGTTAGGGTTTAGGCTTCGCTGGGAACTTGAAAAATAGACGTGTACGAAGCTGATGCATCGACTCTTCCCCACAGACTGAACTCCCACCATGATGCTACCTATATTTGATTTAATATAACATATGGTTCATTGCTTCTGTCTTGTTGAATCATACATCACACCCCTGGCCGCGACATGTTTCTCTCAATGCTTCTAGCACGTCGTTCCACTCATCTCCTTCACCCCTCTTCGCTTCTCAGCCACCGACTCAAGCTTTTCCCCCAAACAGTGGCCCGCTTATAGCGTGCAATCTCAGGTACATTCCCTAGCGAAAGACCCTCAATGGCAGATGCAAGAGCTTCACCATTGCCTTCCGCTTTAATATCCGTCAGCGGGTAGAGGTACGTCTTATACGAAAAGACGACCGCACCAGAGCATGGCAGGCGGTACAGATGCTGCAGTTCGGTACGGAGATGCGTCTGGGAGAGAACAGAATCAGTTGATGGTAGTGGTTGATGGAGTATAAGGGTAAGAGAAGGTGAGGTGAGAGAAACGAGTGATACGGCTTACCTTTGAGATATCAATGTCATCGATTTCGAGGTCATTGTTGCAACCGTCGGTATAGAGCTGGTTCTCCCCAAGCGCGTTCCGCAGCTGACCATGCATTGTGATTGTCCACTGCAAACAATTAATACAAAGACTGTACTTCCTCGATCAAATGCCATTACGTTCGCGCGGCAAACATATCGACCCGGCTGCAGCCGTTCAAACCATTTCTCCATGCTGGCCTGGAGCTTCTCTCTATACCTCGGTACCTCTTCATGGATGTCGCGCAGTTTGGCGCCGAAGATCTTGTCGAGAGCAAACCCGCTGGAGAAGCAAACAACATAGCCTTGCAGGCTGTAGCCATCACCGTCGGGTGCGGGGAGAAGCAGCATAAAGTCCTCGTCGACTAGCCCGCCGATGGTTTTGAGGGTGGCAGCGGCAGAGGGAGAGGGCGACAGCGGGTACAGCGCCCCGGAGACGAGGTTGACAAGGGTGGAGGAGGTAGTACAGAGGCGGAACATTGCGGGGAAGCGTGTGGGGAGGTATGTTCTTACGAGAAACTTATAGAGCTCGTTGACCGCAGGTTTGACGGCATCATGCGCGCGGACACTTGTATTGGGGTGAGTGGCTATTATTTCTTCGCGGAGGGCCAGGCGGGAGAAGAAATTTTTGTCAATTTGTATCAATTTTGAGACGTTTGTTGTCTCGAGCGCTGTGTATTCCGGTCAGAAATCTTGGTGGACTTGGAATTTGAGGTTGGAAGGGTCTCTCATGCCCATGGTAAGGAAGAATTTTGGCTTGAATGGGCGTAACTTGAGTGGCTCGGTCTTCGACCAGTCGAAGTCATGCAAGGGCTCGACTGGCGGAAATTCTTTTTTAATGTCCTAGAAAATATTTTCAGTGCCACTGGTTTATGCTGGAATAACTGATACCATGATATATATCATGATATCAAGTTTGATGAAGAAATGCTTGCATACCTTTACGAATGGCCGGGACCATATTGCTGCGCTGTGTATATAGTTGAACGTAATGTAGCCAAGCACAGCAATAATTAATAAAACCTACACGAAAATATTAGAGTTACAGAATAGTAGTCATGATGAATGATAGGGTACTTAAGAAACCAGACATCCAGGACTTTACTATATTGATTAAGATCAACAGCAATGACAGCCCGAACACCTTGCCGAAGGCCATCTCAGGTAGTAGGAGGTGGCAGAGAGGTTGCATCAACCTGAAAACCCGGCGGCGCTCCTTGTATACTTAAGGACTTACGCCCAGCTTTCTCAAGTATATCATTGCAATTGGATTTTAACCTCCCCATCGCCATCCAATATTCAACGTTGAGCGAGCGAAATCACTTTGCAACAATGCTGCAGAGAAGATATTGATTAGTTTACTGATGTTCAAATAGAATGAATAATGTTGTAATTAATGGTGGGCTTCTTGTAGGAGTTATTCTAACTGATCTAAAAGATTGCTTGAACAGGAAATAGACAGCGTTCGCTCATCCAAAAGGGCAGTTAAACTGGGAGTGAACAAGGCTAGAGCACGGACATAGCAATGGAACTACTACCTGAAAAAGTAGGGTGTTTTATTGACTGTGAGTATCTCGTTTATCTTTGGAATGGTTATCAAATAGTCTGAGAAGCATTTGGAAAATTTGGGGAACAGTTGGGAAACGGTTTCCTGATGGTTAGTAACTTCATACTGCTGCAATCCGCTCTGTAAAATACCACAGTTTTTCATGTAGTAGGCCAATAGGACGACAGTTACTCTAACCCTAGTAGGACATCAATTGCATTCACTTCGGCTGCAGTAGCCGCGCTCTAATAGGTTGTTTCACATGCAACTAATAGTCGAGCCTACCATACATATGGACCAAGATTCCAGAGTTGGTCGTCTCAAACCAACAGGTCCTGATATCCTGCTCAAAAAGCGCTCTTGAGAATGTTTTCTCCCAAATGCTTGGCACGTAGTTTTAACCATTAGGGTGTGGTCGTCTTGTAAACATTCATGCATGTAGGGCTATAAGCGACATATCCTGCTCAAAGGCACGCAACCACTGGTGCGCTAGTTAACGGGGGTTCCCGAGAAGCTTCAATTGGTCTCAGCCATGTGTAGGCATTCAACAGAAACCCATGTTGGTTATAAGGATATTTCCAGCTTAAATGCGCGCCATCACTAGTGCACTCGTTGACCAGCCGTTCCCAATAATTTCTCCGTGGCATCAGCTATGCATACGCGTGTAGAAGATCGAACCAGTTGATATTTGCTCAAAGGTGTCCTCCCCAACTGCCGAGACCAATGTGAACAAGCACATGTAGATTTCTTTGATGAACATTCGAGCTTCCTCTGCAGCCAGTTACAAAAATGGAGATCCAGGGTAATAATGAGTTAGGGATTTTATCGCTGAACCGCAACAGCCCCACATCCACGTGTACCTGGGTCTGGCGATATGTAACTTGATTTCATAGATTGGCGGAATCCGTTACCGATTACTGTAATCACTATATACTTTGCATAGGTTACAGTCTCCAGCCTAGAGCGTCATCACGTGCGCCTGAGAAGATAGAGATTGTCTTGTGAGAATTTACACCACTCCATTTAAACGGGTCGTGGCCAGAATTTAATACCAAACAATCCAACCTGTAAGACATGGCTGGGTTTGAACTAAGAATGGTAATGATTGAACATTTGTCTATGTTCCGTATGGTACACGACTCGTATTGACTCGCAACCTGGAGACGGTTTGCAACTCGGAAGCCCATCTGTAACCCCGTCTCCTATCTGCCAGGCTGGTAGCTTGCTTCCGGTGCGGAGACTTGAGTTCAAATCTGTAGATGTGATTCTTGCAAATGCGGTATACGACCCCAGTTCTCTACGAGTGCCATATGCATTCTCCGAGCGTTGGGGCAACTTGAGTCCTCCCCCGCAAATCAACATCAGGTTTGGGCAGCAGTTACGTCGTACCGTGCGTCAGACACGAAGCTCAATTGATTACACCAGTAGCGCCATTCTAAACTGAACGCGAGATGTGTGCTGAGAAGGTGAGCTCTGGAGTCTTTTGTACGTACATGAAATAAACTACTAGTAGTAAGGTCGCGGGTGGAAGACGGTTTGCAAATGCTCGCATGTTCGTGAGATGGACTAGAAATGTCGCGAACTAGCTACTCCAGTTCGCGAACCGTAAGGGTCGCTGATGGTACGGAACATCTACATTTTAGGGGCAAGTTTCATCACTCGCATTTTTTTGGGTACTTCTAGATTTTAGAACTCGCCATAAGCTAGTCAACCAATTACTAAAACCAACCTAGATCTGCTGCGGCTTTTTCAATGCGGACAGTGTCATAGCTTCTTTCATCGAGGCTGCTAGTCTCGCTACAGCCTCGTTGCGAGGAATAATATTGCAAATTGGACCCTTTCTTTCAGGTTCCATCATGACTTGCTTCATGAAAGCTTCCAGCCTCTCAACGGCCTCGTCGGAGATCTCTACAGTTTAATTTTAGCCATTGCAAGCGAGAAACTGTTGCAAGAAGATTATTTCAGTGAACTCACGGTAGTGCGTAACCAGCCTCGAGCAATGCAGCAGCAACCCATTTATCTCGCCTTGCTTCTCCCACGCCTCCTCGTCGATACCAGCTGCCTCCAAGTCCAGCCATACCATATTTGTTTCTTGCGGTACTGACAACTTTCCCCCCAGCTGACTCCAGTAATCAGCCATCCTTTGCGCGAGTTCATGGCTTCTCCCCAGTATACTTTCTCTTCCGCATGGATCCCGCCCAAAAGCCTCGTCCATAGCAGCCCATGCAGCCGCAGCAACTACCCCAGGTTGACGCATTGCCCCGCCGATACTCTTTCGAATCCACCTTGCGTGCCTCACAAATTCTCCATCACCTAACAGAATGCTACCCACAGGAGCCCCTAATCCTTTTGTCAAACACAAATTTACGCTGTCCACCTCAGCGCAGAACTCGGGCAAGCTACCTGCCCCAGCAACAACCGCTTCCCAAAGTCGGGCGCCGTCCATGTGCACCTTGAGCCCATGGTCTGCCGCAAACCGTTTGATTCGACGCAACTCTGCGAGAGGCATAATGACACCGCCGAGGGGATTTTCGAGGTGAATCAGTCGTGTAGGACAGGTGCACGCGTCCCTGCCGTCTGAGAGGACAATCTTCCGCTCGATGTCCTCTACCGTCAGGTACAGTCCATTGCTGGGCAGCAGTATCTGAGGAAGTGCGCCAGACATGCTTGCGACACCGCCAGCTTCCTGGTGGATTATATGGCTGCGGGCGTCGCAAATTACACCGTTAGGAGGCCGCCCTAGATGTGTGCGGATGGCAATTTGGTTGCCCATAGTACTGGAAATCATGAACAATGCGGCTTCACGAGAAGCCAGCTGGGCGACGTGTGCTTCGAAGCTGGCGGCCCCATTTCCACCCCAGCCATCGTTCACGCCTGCATGTGTGATCGCACATAGCATCGCTGGTGTGGAAGTAGTTGTTATGTCGCCTGTAATTAAGAATGAGCACTACGAAGCCTCACAAGGGCCCACAGGAACTTACTGCGAAAATCAAATGCTGCCGGGCCCGGTTGCAGCCATGCACTGGTCTTCTCAACGCCATTCGTAGCGTTTCCTGCTCCGCAGATACTGTTACCGCCGTTTGCGTCGATAATCTCCGGCGATTGTTGCATCTTTCCAGGATTTCGTTGGGTTGCGGTAACGGATTTTCTATCGACTTCCGTAGCGAGTTATTCTTATAAATTAGGAACACGAGGTTTGGATGGTCGGATGAAGTTGCGTGGGCTATGTGAGACGTGACGAACAGAGTTGAGTAAACAAATTGCAAATGCAAAGTTGGGGCCGGTACTGGTGCTGCTAAATGCTGTGGGTAAAGGCATGCGCGCAGTGGGGTACTAGCACGAACACTTAAGCTTCTTAAAACCTTAGAATTCGTTTATTATCAATGACAAGAGATGCATCAATGGATTCACCGACACAGTAGCTAGCTACATTTCACCTCCGACAACACACCCAACCACCGCTTAAGTTTGCCAAGCCCCCTTTTATCCAATCAGTTCGATTATCTTCAGAATTCTTAAGCTTCGGAATTCAGCTATTCTTCGCACAATAGCCCCTAGAAGCCACAACAATGTCCCTCTTCGGTGCCCCTAAGGCCGGAGAAAACTCCAAAACTGTCAGCATCGGGTCTTTCGCTCAATGTAATGGCGGCCGGGTAACCGCACATCTGCCCAGTATATAGTCAGCTCGTGCGAGTGCTCTTGCACGCCATCGATAACCTTACATATTGAATCTACCTCATTCACTTATCCTCGTTTGCAACCGTATCTACCTTATACTCGTATACGAGGCCGTACACGGACGTACGCCCTTACACTGTTATCGATCTTTAGTAATTGGATACGTTTCGCTCACGGGATTTCGTGAATTATCCGTATTGGACGTGTTACTACTCACTATCTATCACTGAGAAGTCACACAAATACACGAGATTACTTCGAGAAATTACACACGCGATCTACCTATTATCGAGAAATTCTACGAATCGATGAGAGATTACCTTGAGATATCCTACGGGTCTCATTACCCCTTTTTCTTGACGCGTCGCATCGAATTCACCGCGAAGCCGAAAAGACAGAAGGAAGCCGAAGACGAAATAAGACCCAAAGACGAAGTAAGATGAGCATCTCGGTTCAGTGTTTTGAGCATCTTTATGGTTGCGAGGCTGCTCAGGCGGCTTGGGCTACTGCTACTTTATGGTCCCGAGGCCGCTCAGGCGACTCGGGCTACCATACGAACCGGCATTCATCTTCACCCGGGCCTTGATGGGCAGGTAGTGATGTCTGTGAAGGAGAGTCGAAGGTCGAAGGGCAAAAGTCGGAGGGCAACCGAAAGTCGAAGGACGAAGCGAAGAGTAGTCGATGACCTACGATCCCGATTTCAAGCGGACGCGATCACCTTATCGTTTGCACGGAAGTGCATGTACCTTATCGAAGTGCACCTGAATCGGAATACGAAGCGCACTTGATGATTACCTTCCTACGATCTGAGCGGAAGCTCCGAAGCGCACTTGACGATTACCTTCCTACAATCTGAGCGGAAGCTCTCAAGCGCACTTGACGATTACCTTCCTACGATCTGAGCGGAAGCTCTGAAGCGGACTTGACGATTACCTTCCTATGATCTGAAGCGCACTTGACGATTGCCTTCCTCCGAACTGAGCGGAAGCTCCGAAGTGCACCTACGATGCGTTAGTATCCACGAACGAAGCTGCAAGCTCACTTACAGAGAATGATTACACAAATCATATGATTGGACGTACGAAGTTACCGCGAGGCGGGCTTCCGAGGGCACAAGCTTTGCGCGAGCTAAGCGCACTTGATTGATATTGTAAGTTCGATCTTCTCTTGGATGCTCACGAGTTAGATAATCGGCAAATCACATACGATTGATACGTGACGAGACGTTCGAATCGGTCAATGACTTCCGACACAACGCCGATTCACACCTCCGAGCCTGCACGATGAAAGCTACTGTATGCCGAGGGCTTGGATATGGATATGGAGCTTGGTGCTGCCGAGCCACTTTGGAGATATGGAGATATGGAGGTTAGAGGGGTCAATTGCACGTTCCCTTCTTGTTTTGTCCTTCGCTTCTCTTCTTATTGGATCTCGGCCCGTTACAAATGGCGACGGCATGGGTTTTACCACCTACCACTGGAGGTGGACTTTCCCCGTGCGCCGGATCCACCGAAAGGTCACCCTCGAGTGGTACCGATCGTAAGCGGGATTTACGAGGGCGTACAAGGGTGTACGAGCCTGGATTCTTTCTTCTTCTCTTCATGTCCGGGTATGCAGCCCAGGAGGACTGCAGATAAAGAGGGGGATGATGTAATGGTGGCCGGGTAACCGCACATCTGCCCAGTATATAGTCAGCTCGTGCGAGTGCTCTTGCACGCCATCGATAACCTTACCTATTGAATCTACCTCATTCACTTATCCTCGTTTGCAACCGTATCTACCTTATACTCTTATACGAGGCCGTACACGGACGTATGCCCTTACACTCAAAGACTCACAAAAGCCATCCCCAGCACCCAAACAACAGGACTCGGATCTGTTGTCGACCTCACCAACACTGCGGCTACTGACTCTCCTACTCCGGAGATGTCACTCACCCCTTCCACGGATTACGGCTCCTTCCCTTCTGGAGTTGTCACTCAGCAAACCACCGGTTCCTCGCCCCCAGTCCCCTGGAGCCCGAGTATTCAGGAGATCGCCTCTCCCACCCACAACGATGAAGTCGAACCAATGGACGGAAATCATGAGAACGACAAAGACGACACCATGACAGAGGTTGGTGCAAACGACAATTACCAGGAACAGTACTCCTCACCACTCTCCTCGTTAAACAGTACCCCAAGACAAAGACCCACCAACATGTTCAACAGGCCGGGCACCAGCATCGTCAAGAGATGATACCAAAATGAAGTGGACATCCCGGAGACCCTGAAAAATTGGGAGCCTAGAGGACTGTCACAGAGTGAGGCACTTTCGGACCAATCGGAGGAAGAGTCGTCAGATGAGGACATGCAGTCGCCAACAAAGTCAGCGCAACGAAGGTGCAGTACGAGGACTAAGACAACCACTGCAGTACGCTTGCTGTACACGCCCAGCAAGCAAAAGATCCCATTCGTTATGGGAGAAGCCGCCAAGTCAGTTGACACACAGGAGAAGCTGATGGAAGTGGTCGGAGAAAATCGGACAAGGATCAAATCCCTGCAAACGCACTTTGACGAGTTTAGAAACACGGAGTGGCCAAGTTACGCTACTGTTTTTAACGAATCAACAAACGCCACCACACAATCCCTGCACGCACTCCAGGAAACGGTGAACGTCATTGCCACGGCGTACGCAAACACGGAAAGCCTCGTCCAATGCATGAGGAAACAACCAGTTGGCGAAGCTGTTTTGAAGGGGCTTGTTGATAGGCTGTTCGAAATGTTTTCGGAAAGGATTGCTGAGGAGGAGGAAAGGAAGGAAGAAGCTGCTCAGCAGAAAAAGACCGAGGGAAAGGTTAGGGAAACGATTCAGGAAGACCAAGAGATGAGGGAGGTCCAACCCATCGTTATCACTCAGACGGCGGAAGACGAGCCAGAGGAAATGGACGTTCAGAGGCCACTTTTGGAGGAATCGAGATATGCACCTGCCATTCCATCAGGGGGGACCCTTCCAGCAGGTGGTGTTGTTCCGGCGGTCCCGATCTTCCCGGTCTTACCGGTCACAGCAGTCCAACTTTGGGGAAAGAAAGCACAAACCCCGGTCGCAGGACCCAGCAACAATAAGGCTACACCGGTAGCCAAAAAGACAATCGACAAGGCAGAGAAGGCCAAAGCCACAACTATGGCCCCTCCCCTCCAACAAAAGGCGATGAGAGACACCGAAATGGAAAAGCCAAGGAAGCCAACGTACGCAGAAATGGCGGCGATGTCAGCCAAGGGCCAAAACAAGAACGAAGGAACTAAAGACAAGGATAGCTTCCAACAGGTCGTCAGGGGAAGAAAGGAGACCAAACAAGATGACAACAGCTTGACTCCCATCCCCGAAAACAAAAATACGTTGGAAAACAGGAGGATTATTTTCAAGAGGAAGAATGGACTCCCGGTTTCTGAAAAGAAGGATGTTGAAATCGTGTCACAATTCAACATCATACTCACCAAAGCCGGCGTTCCCTTTCACATCAGGGTCACCGGAATCACCACAAATGTTCGGGGAACCATCACTTTGATGACCACCCCCAAAGCCTCCTCCGATATGATCCTCAAGTTCAAGGACATTGTTGTTACAGTGGCTAGAAGAATTGATCCAGGCATTATCGACATTGAGAAGAACGAAACCTGGGAGAAGGTCAAAATGCATGGACTCAGCTTTGAGCAATATGCGACAAAAAAGATGGGAGGCTTGGAAAAGCTTAGGCAAGAAATTCAGGCGGAAAACGAGGGAGTAGTTATCCCTCTTGCGATCAATTGGTTGGGAAGATCAGCAGACATCAAGGAGAAGAAAAAGTTGGAGAAGCAAGTGTCGTCTGTGGTCTTCATGATCAAAGGAAAGAAGGAGGCACAAAGGTGCCTCGACAAAGGACTGAGGGCGGCGGGTGTCTGGCATCAGGTGGAAAGATATGTTAAGGCTGGACCAGATTCCTTTTGCGAAAAGTGCTGCGGGTGGGAACACTTGGAGTCAAAATGCAGAAGTCTTGGGATGAACAGGTGCATGCTGTGTGCAGGCAACCATCTCACTAAGGATCACAAGTGCGATGTCGTCAGATGTAAGGCCAAGGCAGGACAAAACTGCAATCACAACACCGACAAATGTGCAAATTGCAAAGGAGCACACATAGCCAAGAGTGGACTGTGCCTCAAAAAACAAGCCGCGATGGAAGAGGCAAGGAATGAGAGAAGAACTTGGGGGGATAGAGCTCGGGGCGCGGCCAATCAACTCAAATCCCAACATGTTCGCACCGAGCAAGAAGACAAAGCCCCCTCAACCAAGGAGGCCAAAGATAAAGTGGGCAACACCACCCCCATCAACGACAAGGGCAAGGGTAAAGAAGTGTGCTTCGAAACCCAAAACACAATGGAGGTTCAGGTCGCAGCAACGCAACAAGAGCCAGATAGCATCCCCGAGACTCAATAAAGATACTACAAGCGAATTGTAGGAGATCGAGGGAGGCGATGTTTTTGGCTTTGGAAAAGGGAATTGAAGTGGGGGCTGATTTGATGGTAATGCAAGAGGCGTATCAAGGAAGAGGAGGATTTCAAATCAGTCATCCGGGCTTCAGGCTCATAAGAGGAACACGAACAATGGCGGCAGTGAGGATTGACACCAAGCTGCAGATAGACGACTTAGGAGACTTTGGAGGACAAGGGGATGTACAGGTCTTTGAGGTCTCGGATGAGAAGAGCGGGAAAGTACGCATCGTCAATGTGTACGATCAAACCTGCCAACAACATGGTGAAAGGACATCGCAAAGGCCAGCCAGAGGAGCGGACTGGACCGGCATCCTTTCAACAAGCAACATGGTCGTGTGTGGAGAGTTCAACGCGCACAGCTCGATGTGGGACAATGTGTAAGGGCGTACATCCGTGTACGGCCTTGTATAAGAGTATTAGGGTAGATACGGTTGCAAACGAGGATTCGAGAATGAGGTAGATTCAATAGGTAAGGTTATCGATGG
>MU122197.1:300719-311391 GCA_014904905.1 Wilcoxina mikolae CBS 423.85 | reverse complement strand
TGCATGACAGCTCATCTGATTTCGTTGGGTGCGAGTGATATCTTGTGTAGTTTCGATGACGTCCAAGGATGGCGCTTGTACTATCCCGATGCAGCTATCATCGAGTGATCGTAGGTGACCCCGCTCTGATGGCTTTTGGTGATGTACAACTTGTGAGGTGTAACATCGTATTAGATCTAGGCCAGGTACAAATGGCTTTGGTACAGGTTTTACTACCTACCACTGGAGGTGGATTTTCCCCGCAAGCCATATCCACTGAAAGGTCACCCCCGAGTGGTAACCATCGGCAGCAGAATTTACAAATGCATCTGAGGGCATACGGATTTGAAATATTTCTTCCTCACTTCATGTATGGGTATGCAGCCCAAGAGGTCTACAGATAAAGAGGGGGATGATGTAATGGCAGCCGGTCTATGGCCGGGTAACCACCCAGTATATAGTCACCTCGTGCGAGTTCTCTTGCACGCTATCGATAACCTTACCTACATACTGCTCTTAGTGTTGGCAATGAACCGCCCGGGGTTCGTACCATTGACGAACCGATTTGGTCCGTGCGAACCGGATCCTTGCCAAGCCTTTCGCCTCAAACCCCACCATTTCGACCTACAACTGCGAACAAAAATAAGTAAGCGAGTTCTTGTCCGATCTGCTCGATTTTTAGTGCATCTTGTAGCTAACTTCTCCCGCTACAAGATGCGCCAACAATCGAGCCAATCGGACAAGAACTCGCTTACCTATTGTCGTTCGAAGATAGATGGTTCGCGAACCGGTTCGGACAAACCTCGGAACTTCGTCCAAATCTCGGATCGAATCCGTGTCGAACCCCGCCTTGGTTCGATCCGCGACGAACCGATCCGCTTCGTTGCCAACACTAACTGCTCTACTCTATTCACTTATTCTCATTTGCAACTGTATCTACCCTTATATTCTTATACAAGGCCGTACACGGATGTACGCTCTTATACAACCCGTTAAACCGAAATATGGGTAGAAGTTACCATTGCAGTGGATATAGAAATAATTCTGGCAATCTACTGTGTTTTACTACTCAATTTTCTTTTTAAAGAAGCATAAGCTTCCATCTTATACCCATGACATTCACTGATAGAAAATTGTAAAGCCTGTGGACATTCACAAGTATCCTTGAGATATCCCGGCCATGAATATGTTCATAATCTGATCATATTTGCAGATACTCGCATGCCACTAATTATCATCAATTGCCACCTATTATTGTCAGATCATAGATGACTGAGTATCATCAGATATCCTGGGCTTCATCTGTTCTATGGATCTCTAAATGGATATCTGGTGGTATAGGACTATTTTTGAAATTATGCTAGGCCTTACTGATAAGGCTGTCTGCATAATGTCAGTGATTTGAGTAGACTACGTGTGAACATTGGATAGATAGTGATGAATATATAGAGGTAGACATCCATTGGTAAACATATAGTAGTAAATCTTCAGGGGCTAATATACAGTTGCAGATATATATTGCCTGATCTAAATTTGGTTCTGCATATGGCTGAAATATGGCAGCATATATCAAGCAGTGGTAAATACAAGGTAACCAATTCAGATTCACAACAGTTGATATACAGTAGCAGATATACAGTGGTATACCAGTAGTTACAGCGGTTAATACATAGAGATGGATACTGCGCAACAGTATGGTACAGGGCTTGGAAAGTGATCAGGGTATCCGTTCATGAACATCAGTTTAATAAAGTCTTTTCAAGGCAGCGAAGCTGCCTCCAGTGCTTGTAGTTTGGAAAATATTTAAGGGGTGGACAATAGAGTCTGGTAGAATTAAAATACTGTATCAGGAGTTTCAGAAGGGATGTGTTCCACATTTACTTAAGCATATGTAGTTTCTTATATATGCAACTCCACAACATATATTGCAATGATCATATTCTTCTATTTGCTACTGTATTAATCTTGTGAAGTATCAGGGTGGATGTTGATCTAGGGTTAGGGTCCTACCTCTTCGGGGAAACCCGCTGTTTAGCGTCACACTAAATTGCGGGATTCTTTTCAGGGATTAGGGCCTGCCGGTTAAGTGCTGGCGTGACAGCCTCATTTGATCACCTCTCCACGCCTCCATAGCATTCGAGGCTATCCCATCCGCCGGAGCGCAGAGTCTTCTCCGATCGCCTGACTTTGAGCAGTCGTCCATAACTTACCTCATCAAAATGCCCGACTACAACGGCGTCTCGGCTCGAATCCTCACATCCTCTCCTCTCGCCGAATACCCAGCACCCTCCGACTTCACCTTGCCTTTCCCGGTACTCAGTGTCTATGTCGAAGCGCAGCCGGGCAGCAATTTCAGCATCACCTGCGACGCTCTCCCCGGCAGCGTTCCAAACTCGATCGCGTTCAAGAGCAAAATTGACGGGAAGAACTACCACGAAGGATCCGTCTTTCGCGCGAGGCAGAAAGATGCCGGTGTTTGGGTCGAAAATAATACCGCTTTCCAGAAGTACAGGTTCCAGGATGTGAAGATGGTGGAGGAGAGGGGGGTTGGTATGATCAGCCGTGAACAGGCTGCCGAGATCGGTGTGATAGAAGTGGCGGTGGTACGGTGCACGATGAAGAAGGTTGTGGAGGAGGTGAAGGCGAAGAAGGTGAGGAAAGAGAAGAGGGATGAGCTGAAACTCAAAAAGAGCTCGAAGAGTGGAAGTCCGAAGAAGGAATTGGCGATGTTTGAAACGCTTCATGAGAAGGATGCTAAGGGGCGGGATGTTAGTGCGATGGTAAGGTTGGTCTTCACTCTAACTACCATCGCTTACTATTTACTCATCAAGTCGACAGCTTTGGACAGCCAGAGTACATGCCCCGCAGAAGTAAAGCCAGCGACGATGCGGCGACTACCCGCACCATCATCAAAATGGTTGATTGGCAAGATGGCTGGAACGAACCATACGTGTTATTTCGATTCCTGTACCTGAAGAGAGATCGACTACAAGCGCTTGGCCTCATCCCCACAGACCCCGATGCAGTGCAGATTCGCGTAGAGCCTGAGGAACCTGTTGTGAACGAACCGGTATGCATCTCCCACTATATCTGGAAACTTCAGCGCTGACCAATAGGTATTGCCCGAGCAGAAATCAGAGCAAAAGCCCAAGCTCAAGCAAGAAGGAAAGGACAAGGCTCCTACGACCAGAGGTGTCATCGTATGTCATTCTTTCAAATTGCTAACCTCACAAACTGACGTTTTTATCGCAGGTAAAAGCGAAAAGGGAAAGACGGGACGAATTGAACTTCATGGAGATTGAGGCGGTAGATTTGACAGATATTTAACGATTTACGAACATCTTTACAGCTCGGCATTGCTGGATTTCTATTGGCGTCCTGTGCGGGGTGGGATTTTTGTTTACCATTTGGCGCTGGCAAGGGGATCTTGATATTTTTCTTTATTATTTTAACTTGTTGGTCATGACTTCCTTTCATTGGGATATGGGTGTTCCCGGAGTGTCAACTGCATCATAACTAATCGGAGTTTTCTTGTCTGCTAAGTGTCTGCGATTTATGTGATTCTATAGAAACCGTGAGTCTTCAGGACGGATGACGTTTGGTCACGGATTATGATAGTTTCGCTAGAGTGGTATCTTTCGTCACAGCACCCTCTCGCTACTCAGTTCTCTCCTTCTCGACTACGCCGCCATCCTTTTCCCTCTATTTTAACATCTCAGCCTTCCCCAGATGAAGGCCTTAACTCCGGGATTGTATACGGTCCAAGTGTTTCATCACCTCACCATGCTGCGAAGTCAATATTTTAAGCGTTTGTATCATTCAAATGTTGGTGTTACATACAGCTCATCTACCTACGCTATCGTTGATTTGCTAACGTATCCATTGCAGCTCCTTCCACACATATTCTGGCAACTGCCCCCTGCACAGTTCCAGTAGCAAGGATTATGATACCTATCCACGCTCTTGCGGTGAAGGTAGAAGTTTTCCTCTATTACTACTGATAGTGCTAAATGATCATGTTCTAACTAGTACGTGAGAAGATACATATCTTAAATAACAATTATACGAGACCAAAGACGGCGGACTCCCGAGAAAGTAAACACGATGCATTATGGTCAGACCTACGAGACGCATCAATGTGAAGGCTGACGAACATGACGTTGGTGCAGCAATACCAAACTTTTGTTGGCAAAGCACTGGAGCGGAGGGTGAGACCCCATTTACATACGTGGAGTTTACGATTCACTCCTGGTCGATGATCTTCGCCGCTTCGTACGTCACGCATCACGGGGGGCCCGTTCGAAAAAATGGTCACGCATGAAATCTTCACAAATTTTCCGCCAAGTGCGTAAATGATGCGGTCTAGTTGTTTTCTGGGGCTTTGTGTGTGATGCTGACCTGGATTATACGACTCACAATCACATAAGACCATGACGGTGTTTGATGTGCCAGAGCCACTTCCTACCGATCTTTCAACACACCGCGAAAGTCTCGGGAAGATGGGGTTCTCCCAATATTTTCGATAGTATCGGTTGTTGTGCTTACTGAGGGGGGTGGAGGGGTGCTGTCATTTCTTTTCTCTTTTAAGATACTCGAAAATTTTCTATTCTTTTACTATTTCATGAAGTCTCCACCACCACATCACTGTGAACCTCTGAAAGGAATCAAGCAGCCTAGGCGACCTTCCTTGATGCTTTGGTGCATTCAGCTCCAATTCTGAAGTCTTGGTTGAGGTTTGATTTCAAGACCATCCAAGTCCGCAAATTGCGATATGTTTGGAAACTAGACGCTGTAAAAGTATTGACCAGCTTAATCTCAAGCTAATGAGTCCAATCAAGCTATCGTGAGCCTCTCCCGTATCAAGCCGAGACTTCTCAGACTTCTGATAGTCTCTACTTGAGCTTGTTCTCGCCCATCAATTGCTGCAAGCCTCACCCAATACTTTTCCCTTTGGAGGAGTTTGGCACGAAATCACATCGTGTCACTCGGTATCGTGATTTCATCCTATGGCCACGCGTGTCTGCACTTTAAAAGCCATGCCCTAGGATCACCTGCATTATTTATTAAACTTTCCGTAAACAGCTCTCCCAGACTACACAACCTACATCACACAGCTCACCACAACTTCTGCCAAACAACAACCATGGTCCTCGAAATCCGCTACCGCGTCATCCACTCCAACATCAAACTCACCACCTATCTCTCTGCCAGCATCAAAGTCCCCTCCCTCGCCGCCCTCCGTCTGGAAGACCTCTTGACCGCCAACCTCGAAGATATGGAATGGTACGGCCACGCTCCGCGCAACACCAATATCCGATACGGCGGGTTCCGCCTTCGTAACTATCAGATTGTGCCGTTCTGGAGCGCCGAGGGATTCGATGATGCCCTCAATGAGGTTCTTGCGACGAGGCAGCCGGTCGAAATGATTACCATTACCTTCGACTTCGATGAGGAGGGTCACAGAAGATAGCTGCAGCGAGGAAACAGAGGTTTAAGGAAAGGCAGTGGCAGGTTTTGACACCCGAGGAGGCGGACTGGAAGGATGGTTGGTTTAAGGGAAAGCCTGAGAAATCCGCGTACTGTTGGTGTTTGGTTGGTATCATCGAAGCACGGGAGTGTGGTGGGAAACGGGGAGAAGCTATGGTACTGGAGCATCTGTTGGATTTATCTTTTCACCAGTTCCTCCCTGAAGCAAGTTCAAGGGCTTATACGTGCAACATATGGCACTTTCAGTAACTGTAACTTACTTTGCTACTTATTGTTGATTGTAGATCTCGCTAGTGATAATCTGTGATGTAACCACAGTGGTGACTACAACCGTTGTTCGTTGTGTAGACCCTTCATCCTCCACCACCCCCCCCCCCCCCCCCCCCCCCCCTCTCTCTACATGAATAATACACGTTGAGCCCCTCCAACTCCTTTCACCTAGAGAAAGTCTCTGCTTTTGCCACCACTCTTCTTTCACGGATTCCTAGCTCTCTCTCCTCCTGAATACCCACCACGATGTCTGCTCCCTCAAGACCTGCTCCCGCACCACCTCCAAAACCGCAGCCGCCGCGATTACCTACTCCAGATCTCCCAGCTGTCAGACAGGGAATGTGGCGGTATGTTTACTAGACAGAAGCGTATCTCCCTTCGAATAAATGACTGATCTCTCTGTAAAGCACCATGGGGACCTTCACAACTTGCTTCCTTTTATTCACTCTTACAAGCACCCCAGTCTCCGCCCTTCCTTGCAATCACTGCCTAAAGTCAACCACCATCACAACAAACGACGCCCGCTTCAATGTCGGCACATTTACGGCCCACGGCTCAGACCACGCACCTACAACCCCTTTGCGGCAAGAGTTACTAGTTTCATTTCCAACACCTCCTGCAGTTGATCGTCACCGTTGTCACGACCCTGGTTACGCGGGATATCCATTCGGTCCTACGAGGGCTCAATCTACTACCGTGAAGGCTGGGGTGACGGTGTTGAGTCTGGAGGGTCTAGGGAAACGGACAGCATGTTTGCCAGATCCCACGGGAGCTTCGATGAATGGATTAAGGATTGGCGGTGCTAAACCTTTGATGGGGTCGTTGCCGCCAAAGGAGGTAACGGAGATGGACTTTGGGGAGGGGCTATCAGTTGGGTCTGGGCAAGGGAATGAGAAGGTCGGATTGGTTCAACCCAATCCAAATGGAGGGCTCTACGGTGGAAGGTGGCAGGGTTTCTCTGTTTCCAAACGCTCCCCAGGCGCAGAATCTCAGCCCCAAGACGACGGTAATCAGAAAAAGGACGAGGCGGATAAGACTTCTCCTGAATCGACAGTAGATGGTAACGATCGAGCACCGGACAATCAAGCTTCAACTAAGGTGGAATCGAAGGCCCCAGCCTCATCAGGTCCAGGTGTCGAAGGTTCAACAACAAGCCCGTTACCTATTTGGACGCCTGATGTCATTGCAACTTCGCTTGCTTTGATCCCGGTTATTCTGTCAATCACAATTGTCTGTTGTCTCTTGCTATTCATGATCCTTCATTGCTGCAGTCCTAGGGAAATTACGCACGTTACAAATAACACTTATACAACGAAAGTCGTAAAGAGGAGTCCCAGGGACGCTGAGAAGCCACGGCCAGCAAGCGAGGGACCACCAGGAATCGATAGTGGACAAGAAATCACCCCTCTGCAACCAGCGGCTGTAGCTCCACCAGATGCACAGGCTGATGGAAACCTCGACCAACGAACGGAGCCCAGTCCCAGCAGCGATCTATACATTCCCCACTATCCTCGACAGCATTCGGTTATATCGGTTGATAGCGGTGAATCCGCGGAGAAGAGATGGCATCGCGGTTTACTCGACCTTGGAAGGCGAAAGAATTCCACGGGACAAACTTTCTTCTTGCATCCGTTTGTTCCATCTTCCTTGCTTAGTTCGAGTAACAGCAACGTGGATACCAGTTATGTTCTCAACCAAGCATCAAAACGTTTGGAAACAGTGCCACCTCGCCCGTTGTCGACAGTACCTGCAAGTCCATTGCCCTCCATACCATCACCTGCAAGCTTGTCACCAGTGAGCCCAGCACTTGTGTCTTCTGAACACAGCAACACGAAGACGATGTTGGCCACCGGATTGCGCGATACAGGGTGCGGCACAGAAACGCTTAGAAATCGTCGGAAGGGGATGAGGGACAATTGGCTTAGCAGTCTTTTTGTCGAGAAGGCCCCTGGAACCGAAAACCTGGTTATTTTTGAGCAACGAGATGGAGCAATACGAGGAGCATCTGTTGGAGGAGCACGGGAACCTGAGACTGTGCAGGTTACTGAATGTTCGAGCACTCCCGTAAGGGTCTTCATCAACGTGCAAGACGACCAATTACGCCGTCACGGTTCGGAAACTAAGCGACCTGACATTCCAACTGCTGATGGCAATCACAATCAAACAAATGCCAATAACCGTGGAGCCCAGAAGACAAGAGATTCCGCTCCCCGTCTTCGATCAGTTCCACAACGCCTTGGAGAGATCAACTCGAAAGTCACAACGATTCCATCTACTGACTTGACAGTTCATGAGGTACAGTCCCCAGCCTCCGGTGTCGAGTACCACGGGTGTCAAACTCATTCAGGGTGTTCCGACACCTCACTCCCGGACGAGATTCCCGAGTCCACCATTGGAAAAGTAAATTTTAACACCGAAAATGCCATATTTAGAAGGACTTCCGAAGAAACCCACGTTAGTCGCATCGATGCTGGCCTCAGAGCTCCAATCAACCATCCCAAGGAGACGATGACTATTGAAAACAGCTTCCTGATCCCTCCAGCAGCTCTCGACGGTATAGTCGATTCTACGCCCATCGATACTCAGGCAAAATTCGAGGAGGAATTCACCAAGCAACTTCAAGAAGCTGTTCAACAGCAGGAAGATGAGCAGCAACTATCATTGATGGAAAGCCTGGACGGGTCGGCTAATAGCCCCGATGGATCAGGTCATGGTGACATTGGATTGAGATGGTCAGAGAGGAGTGCTACCGATTGCAGTGAAGCTCAGATGAACATTGGTGATAGATTTGAGTCGAGGCTATTCGTTTCGACGTCGTCCCAGGGGACAAGCAATAATGGGGATGTACGACTTACGGAGGAGAGAGGGAGTACCACAAGCCTGGGGGTGTCTACGAGTTTTTGATTGAAGAGTATGGTAATGCTTATTAAGTGACGGATTATGGATTATGGATCATGGATGACATTGGCTACTGTATTGTATGATTGAGACACGCGCAGACAAGTGACTACTTGAAGAGTTATCGGTATTGAGTGTGGGCAATAAGAATCAAAGATTATTCTACGATGGTAAAACATATTCTAGTCGCATGCCATCCTAGAAGATACTGTTACGCCAGTAAGCAGTCAGAGGCCAGCGGCATGTTGTGGTCATAAATCTCATCATATTCTCCGATGCTATTCTGCTATGGAGATTCTTTGCGTTTCGATGAGGAATCTTGTCTGCAGCCTGGAATAGGGCTTAGGGTTCAGGTTACAGGGTTCAAGGCTCGGGGCTCGGGGCTCGGGGTTAGAGATTGTGGTTGGAGCCGCAGAGCCGCATAGATGGTTCACGAGCAACTTTCAGTTCTGTTGAACATCGATAACCTCCGTGTACTTAGGCGGTCAAAAAGCCCCAGCACCCACTTCTAAGAAAATGCACGCAAAACTGCCCCAAGTTGTGCCAAAACCTTTTGACCGCCTAAGTACATAATGGATTTTAAGGTAATCTCCCCCTCTCCACCTTCTGTTCCGTCCTAACAGTTATCACAGTCGGATCCGTACGAAGCGCTGCCGCTGGTCGTTAAATGTCGCAAAGCGGCCGAGGCAGGACAGAAGCTACTTACCGAAGAAGACGTCGTGGGAGTTATAGAGATGATCAGCACCAACGAGGGCATTAGTCTAAGCACCGCGGTCTTGAAGCTACGAGTAATGGCGGACTGTTACATTGCCCCGGGGACGTTTGAAAAGCTGTCATCGAGAATAAAGGGGTCTTTCAACAAAGTCTCGTACATTGAGCTTGTGCCCTACTTTAACCTCCCCACAGTTGGCGGGCCGCCTGAAGAGATTCCACTATACAGAAGCCGTCTCCCCTTGAGCATCATCAAGAAAACCTGCGAACTGATGCAATATGCGACTTACGAGTTCGGAAGTCTCATCGCACAACGTAATGAGGAAGCACAACCTGGCTACGAACTTTAAAGTTGTGTTGTATATCTTCCAAGGCACCATCATTAATCGTCCCGAAGGAATCGTTCACTGATATCCACGCTTTTGCAACCACCATCTGACCGGTTTATGCCAGGCGGCTTTCAAAAAGCCCGGCCGGGTCTGACCGGACTACAGATCTGTAGATTTCCGAGCGGTCAATCTGACCGGTTAGGAACATTTGTCATCGTCTTCGTCGAAGTTAAATACGATCTGAGCGGCAATCGCTGCGATTAAGTCAGCGCCCAAGTGATTGCAGAGTGTGATGGCTTAGATTTCAAGAATTCGATTCGGGGTTACTGGTGTTATGTCAGATGGCCTTACTTTCCAGCTTTTCGTGTACGACTCCTCTACCCGGGAGGCTTTTTGCTCCGAACCTGCCGCCGCGCTTAACCAGGTAGCATCCGACTTAGACTACTTGAAGAGTATACGCTATAGTAAGGCTCCTGTTCTAATCTGTTCATTGTTAGAATGTGCGGGGCGGCTGAGAGATTAAGGCAAGTTACGACGAGCCAGAAATTCCTTATATGCTAATTTCGTAGGGGCGGGACAGCCACCGAAATGTTCTATGATCTATTTCTCATTGGATACATTAACGGATTACAGAGCTTTCTTCATGTTCCTGAGAATCGACCTCGTGTCCCTGGAACACGCCTTGTCAGCACATCGCAGTGGAGATTAGCACTTGAAGATTCAAAGACTGGATTGGCTAAGCATCGAAAGGCCTCCGAGCTCGCGCGATTAGGCGACTATTCCACGGCGGAAAGGATGGCGACTGAGGTAGTTCAACATATTGAAGAGAGGTAGGTAGCCCCATAGTGGCATAGTCTCTAAAGATTGCTGCAGGCTAACGGATATTTATAGCGTACGACTAGCACCTATTGTTGAGAAGAATGCCCCGTCTTTGTCCTTCCGTGGTCAGATGAGGAGATGTTGAACAGCTATTAGTGGAGGTGTAACTACTTAAGTAG
>MU122197.1:252653-300619 GCA_014904905.1 Wilcoxina mikolae CBS 423.85 | reverse complement strand
GAGGTGGCGGTGGTCTTAATCCTTTTCTCACTTCTGACGTTTGAAATCCCTTCCGAGATTTCCGATTCTACTTTACCTCACCCGCTGTTTTTGTATGACCGACTGTCATCACTTGTGAATATATCTTCTGCTCCTTGATAAAGCTTGTTTCTCAAACAGTTGACTTAATTGAATTTCAGGCGACTTTTTTACAAGGAAAATTTCTTGGAGTTGGAGTATAAGTCCGTACAGATACATAGGTCACTCCATGATACACAATGGCATGTAGACATATTACATCTAGTCGACTTGGGGCTAAAATCATTGACATAACAAGAAGCATCTCAGTTAGTACAAATGACTGAGGACGGTGCCAGAAACACCAAGGCGCAGGTTCGAAACCTGCAGTGTTGTAAACACGACTCAATTCTCAGGCTAGAAACCTGTGGTTACTTGCTTTTTCTTTTGCATGCAACTCCCGAGTCCGCCCGTTAAAAACCGTTCATGCTCTCCCATACCGAGTCAGCGTTAATCTCAATGTTTAGTGTACTTACAAGTTTTGGAACGGTGATAACAGCTAAACTCATTGAAGTGACAAGAAGTGATATAAACCTAGATGGAAGAACATGGTGCTCCAAACGCCATGATGCAGGTTCGAAACCCGCAGTGCTGTAAACACTAATGCCCAGGATCAAAACCTGCGGTTACTTTCTTTTCGCCCTACATACGTAACCCCCCCCCCCCCCCCCCGAGTTCGCCCGCTGGCAACCGTTTATTCTGTTAACTATGAAATTGAATGTCTGGTATACGAGAATTGGAACGGCGATGATGGCTAAACTCATCGAAGTACATATCAAGAAGCTATATAAGCCTAGAGGCGGGAAATGGTGCTCCAGACACCGTGATGCAGGTTCGAAAGAGCAGTAGTCGCTCTTTTGCCCGATCTTTGAGATCACAGTTTAGATCCCGTACAGCATGGTAAAAACAAACGCATATACAAGATCTGATGTCTTAGCTTAGCCGGCGGGTGCTATAAACACCAGCTGTAGGTGCTGTAAACACCGCGGTTCGAAACCCTGAGTCATGACGCTCTAAACGTCACGACACGGGCTCAAAACCTCATGGCTCAAAACCTCAAGGAGCTAAAAACGCTAGATTACGGGTTCTAAACCTGTTACTCTTTGGCCTAGTTTTTGCCCTTCGAGATCAGCTTTGGTGTTGTACAAGATGGCGGAAACCATCTCATATAAACGAGCTGATAGCTTAGCTTAGCCGGTGCTATAAACACCAAGCGCGGGTTCAAGATATTGTCCCCGGCGTTAAGCAGGTCTGGGAACAAGAGATCCTGTGCTGGTTATGAAAACTAGAACCTTTGCAATAACATGAAGCCATCCAAACCGAGACGGCTACACATGGTGCCGGAAACATCACGATGCAAGTTCGAAACCTGAAGTGTTTAACTACTATCCGGTGGTAGAAACACCTGGTTCTCAGGCTAGAAACCTGGGTTGATACTTTTGCTCTTCTACCAACGGTCGCATGGTGACCATCCAGCCCCCCTGGGCCAGAATTTGCAAACGCTATGACATAATCTGAGAACGAAAGATCCTGTGCCAGCCATGGTATCTGGAATCGTTACAATAACATGAAGCAGTTCAAACAGAGCTGGCTGCGTAGGTGCTCGAAACACCAGAATACGGGTTCGAAACCTGTAGCGCTCGTTGCTAGTTGGTGATAGAAACATCAGGTTCCTAGGCTAGAAACCTACGATTATCACTCACTTTTTGCACTTTCACTAGCGGTCAAATTTGGCGCTGGGAAGCAACAAGTGCGGTGATATAATATGAGAACGAGAGATTTTATGTTGGCCATGATGGCTAGAACCATTGAAATATCAAGAAGCAATTTACGCAGATATGGCAGAATTTGGTGCTGAAAACACCAGAATACAGGTTCAAAACTTGCAGGGCTCGGTTACTAGTTGGTGGTAAAAGCACCGACTTCGAAGCTTCTCGGGCTAGAAACCTGAGATTATCACATTTTTTCTCGGCCGAATTGGGCGCGGGTGATCATCTATCCAGCCCTTGCCACACAGAGTTTGAAAGTGTTGGAACGGAGAATCTTTCGTTGGCCATGGTGGCTAGAACCATCACAATATTAACAAGAAGTCCAAACCGAAAGGGCTGTGTACGGTGCTGGAAACACCACAATTCAGGTTCATAATCTGTACCTCATGATGCTATAAACATCTAGACATCAAGACCTCAGGCTGGAAACCGGGGATTAATCCACTTTTTCGTGCGCTGGTGACCGTTCGAATAGGTATTCAGCTTTGTCGGAGCATCTGAACGAGTGTTCTCATGCACAGGCTTTTTCCCTCCTCACCCGTAAGCTCGCGCGGAGGAAACCGAAGGAGGAGACGCTGGTTTGCAAGTGCATTGAACGAGACACTGCAGGCTTGGACGGCTATGGCGGGTAAAATTATTCGATTGGCAAGAAGCAATTTCTTAGTATAGATTGCGGAACATGGTGCTTAAAACACCAGAATGTGAGTTCGAAACCTGCAGCAGTGATCAATGGTGCTATAAACACCAAGACATCAGGCTGGAAACCTGGGATTAATTTTCTTTTTCGTACACTGGCCACCGTTCAACTTTGTCGGAAGCCCGGCAAAATAATCAGACCGAACGAGAAACGTCAAGCTGGTACTGCTATGGTGGCTAGATTCATGACAGTAACAACACGTAATCGAAGCCGAGAAGGCGACACATGGTGATAGAAACACTACAATACAGGTTCGAAACTTGTACTTCTCACAGTGCTATTAACATCCGGCTCGAAACCTGGAATTGATTCTCTTTTTTGTACTCGGGTGATCGCCTCTCGACTTTATCAGAAACCCGAAGAAATAATCTGAGGAATCATCAAGCTAGAACGGCTATAGTGGCTGAAATCATTCCATTGTCAAGAAGCAATCTCGGTCGAGATGGCTGAGCAGGGTGCTGAAAACACCAGAATACAAGTTCGAAACATGTACTGCTCAATGGTGCTATAAACACCAATACCTCAGGCTCCAAACCTAGGCGTAATTTTTTCTCTTCGAGTAACTATTAATCACCGTTCTCCTTTATCGGTGCGACAGATATCACAAACGCGGCAAGATAATCTAGATGAGAAAACTTACGGTCATGACGGATCGGATCTTCCAGTTGACAAGAAGTAACCTCTAGTACAAATAATGGGGACAAGGTTCAAGAAACGCCATGATGCAGGTTCGAAACCTGTAATGCTCAATGATGCTGTAAACATCAAGCCATCAAGGCCTCAGGCCAGAAACCTGGGATTAATTTTCCTTTTGCATGTACTGGTGTTCGCCGCCTAGCTTTTTCCAAAGCCCGGCGAAATAATCTAAATGAAATTTGGATGGCCATGGCGGTAAACATCAGCCAGTTAACAAGAAGCACTCTCTTAGCATAACTAGTGGGGACAAGGTGCGAGAAACACCAGAATACAGGTTCGAAACCTGTACCTAGTTCATAATGGTGTTATATGTAAATATCAAGACATCAGGCTGAAAACCTGCCTTCGGTTATCTTTTTCGTGTATTGGGTTACCGCCGTTCAATTTTCTCATTGTGTTGGGTACGAGTCGGGTCGAGCCTAGGTTTGGGCTTCCAAGATTCTAAAGTATGTACATTTCCGGAGGAACGAAGTCTGCCTAATTGTCCCTGAAATCGTGATAATATACCATACCATTGACAATTGGTTAAACGACGCAAATAAGTAAAGAAATATAGTACCACAGTCCACAGAATCCCGAGGTTTCATATCACAGATGGATCGGGCACTGGATAACCACAAAAAAGCTTCCGGCAAAAGCTCGAGTCAAATTCGCTTTTAGACCGGCCCACGCCTGTGCCCATCACTACTCAATCAGAAAGTACAGCGATATAATCTGAACGAGAAAACTTCAAGCTAGGAGACCAAGTCTGGGCGCGAGAGTATATTTTGCCCTTCTTTAGTCTTGTACAAGATGGTGGAAATCAATGAGAATATCAATAACAGATACCTTACCTAGCTTAACCGGTGCAATAAACACCAGGAGCAGTAAACACCGGGTTCGAAACCCCATGGCGCTCTAAGCGTCAGAACAAGGCTAGGGTTTACAACCTCATTATATATTGCTATAAACACCCGGGTTCGAAACCTCCAAGTCAAAGGCGCTCTAAACGTTAGGACACGGGCTCAAAACCTCATGGTTCAAAACCACATGTCGCTAGAAACGCTAGGCCGCCTGCAATGCGCACTCTTTTGCCTTGATTTTACCATTAGAGAGACCCAGCTTGGTTTTTGTACAAGACTGTAGGGATCATTGAATATATGTAACGGCTATGACGAAGCAAACCATCCAGTTAACAAGAAGCAATGTCTTAGCGCGCGTAGGTTGCGGTGTATGGTGTATGAAACACCACGATGCAGGTTCGAAACCTCCGGTGCTGTAAACACTACATAATTTTCAGGCTGAAAACCTGCAAAACTTTTCTTTTCTTTTACACACACCTTCAAATGTTGCCAGCTGGTGATCGAAATCCTTCACTGAAAGCTAATGTCTGGTATATGAGACGATGGCTAAGCTCACCGAAGTACTTAGGAAGCAGCAATAAGCCTAAAGTAGATGGAGAAACATGGTGCAAGAAACATCATGATGCAGGCTCCAGTGATGCTGTAAACATCAAGATTTTAGGCGGTTATCACTTTTCCACCAACGGGTGAATTTGACGCTGGTGACTATCCAGTCTTGCTTGTGGTGATATTATCTCAGAACGAGAAATGTATGTTAGTCATGGTACCTAAAATCATCCCATTGAGAAGAAGTAATCTCTTAGCATAGATAATAGAGCATGGTGCGATAAACATCCAGACCTCAAGCTCTTCTTCTGCAAGAAACACCAGCATACTTTACAGGTTCCAAACCTGTACCACTGAGGTACTATAAATATCAAGATTTCAGGCTTGAAACCTGAGATTATCTCTTGCTCTTCCACCAATGGTCGAATTGGAGTCTGGCTATCATATTATCTCAGAACGAGAGATTATGATGGCTAAAATCATCCAGTTAATAAGAAGCAATCTCAGCCGTGATGGCTGAGAATCGTGCTGGAAACACCAGGCTACAGGTTCGAAACCTGTATTCTTAATGGTGCGATAAACATCATGCAAGATCTCACGCTGGAAACCTGCCGTTATCACTTTTGCTCCACCGACGGTCCAATTTGGAGCTAGTGTGTGTCCGGCGATATTATCTCACCACAAGAGATTCCGTGTACATGCTAGACATGATGACTAAAATAATCTAGTCGACAAGAAGTAATTTCTTAGCATAAACAGCAGCGCAAGGTACAAGAAATACCAGAATGCAGGTTCGAAACCTATAATCTTCAACGGTGCTATAAACACCAGACCTCAGGCTCGAAACCTATTATCACTTTTGCTCTTCACCCATAGCCAACGGTCGGGTTTGGCGCTGGCAACTATCCAGCCTTTCCTAAGCAGCCGGGCTAGAGTTTTTATGTGCGGTATGCGGTGATATTATCACAGAACGAGAGATTATGATTGCTAGAATCATTCCATTGGCCAGATGCAATCTCAGCTGTGATAGCTGAGCACGGTGCTGGAAACACTAGAATGTAGGTTCGAAACCTGTCCTCCTCCTCCCGGTGTTAAAATCACGAGACCCCAATGCTCGAAACCTGCGGTCATCACTTTTACTTTTCACCCATGGTCAACAATCAAATTCGGCACGGCTACTATCCAGCCTTGCCTAGGCAGCCACGAGAGATTCTGTGTTAAACATAGTAGCTAAAATCATCCAGTTAAAAACAGACAATCTCTTATCATAATTTGCCTTCGCAAGGTGCGAGAAACACCACTGGCGGAATGAAGGCAGGTTCGAAACCTGCACTCCTCACTTGAAATGGGGCAAGCAAAAACTAGGGCTGGAAACTTAAGGTTATCATTTTTGCTCTTCAGGTTGGTGCAAACGACGAGGGGTATACGAATATATTAACTTGAATTGAAATTGTCGGAAAGAATACTTATATTATCATCACGCATACTCCTCCATTCTCATTAACGTAGACGTACAGATAGATGCCTTCCCCCAAAACACCACCTGAAGGACGCCCGGACAACATAGGCAAGCTACAGGCAGTTTATTTATGAACAATTGCAAGATATAAGATTGCTTCTGACCTTTTCAAACTCGCAGATGAGGGAGGGGTATAATGATCAGTCGCGAGTCCCGGACAAGTAAAATTCTCAGTATTAAGATGGCCGATTAGCTTCAAATTTTCAATATTCAATGACAATATACCTATGTAGTTCTTACATGTACATCTCCCACTCGAATGAGGGGCACCGGCAGGGATGGTATCAGGCTAAAACAGGCCTACTCAATCTCGTAAACACGTTCGTTCGCCCCTAACGAATCCGATACCGCAAATAATATTTGAGGAGTTCTGCATGTCTCAAGATCCGAGAATATGTACGTAGCCCAGCGGCACAGCACTATGTGGGGGACGGAAATAGATCCGTGAACCTGCCTGATTAATGAATGGTGGAGTGGAGAGATAGAGATAAACATTCGAATTCCTGTCGATAAACAATCAAAGCAACATCGTATTCATAACAAAGTCCCATCAATCATCAAAGCAAACGCAACGTAACACAAGCGTATCCCACAAAAGAACTGAACTCCCATCGCTCAAAAAATCCCATTAACAATCTTCCCCCCAATCGTTGCACCGGCACCAAAAATCGCCGCTATATCATCGTCAGCACCAGAATCACTCGAGGTCTTGGGGGGTACAAACCATTCCCAAGCTTCTTCCCAAACTTCTCCCCATTCTTCCCCAACGCACTCTGTTTCTCCCCCTCCCCACTATTCCCATGCGCCACATCCGTCATCATATTCCCACCCGCCCCATACCCGCCACCATCCTTCCTCCCCGGCAACGGCGGTCCTCCACGTCCCGCCAACACCGCCGTCTCCTTAACATAGCTACTGGGGAACAACCCAATCTCTGACGTCCCCAACACCCGTCCACGCCACCAATCATCCTTCACCTTCTCGACAACCTCAATCACGTCGTTCGCTGCGAAGGTAAGATCTCCCGCCTCGCTGCCATTAAACGCCCACAGCGCCTCTGCTCTTGAAAGCACCAGTGCGGTGGGGGTGTAGCTTGGTGGTGGAGGCTGCGGTGGGGTAGGGCCGGAAATGGGTTGCATGGCTTTTTCGTGGGCGGGGGTTTTGGTTGATGCGGGTGGGGACATGGGAGGGGTGAAGCCGAGGTGGGGGACGGCGGGTGTCGCGGATTGTGCGGGTGCTTGTGCGGGGGTGGAGGTGCGGATTGAGACGCTGTGCGGGCTGCTGGCGGACGGGGAGGGGAGGAGGGAGAGGATTTGGGAGAGCTGGGAGGAGGTGATTAGTGAGGTGTCGTGGAGGAATTCGAGTTCCTGGTGGGTGTGTTAGTAGGAGGATATGGGGGAAAGGGAGGGGGGGGGGGAGACGGTTTGGATTGTGCGGATGGCACGGTTTTGGTAGGCGCGGGTGTTGAGCGACATTGTTGCGGGGTTGAGGCGGGGGATGGAGATGGGATGGAACGTGGAGATGGGGTGGAACGAAAGGTGGTTTTGTAGTAGGCAGCGACGGGCGTGGGAGCGTGTTTCGTTGTTGTGTGCGGTGAAAGGAGTGATGGGAAGGGAGAGACAGTGGTGGTTGTGTTGTGTCGTTGGATGGTTGATGTGCTGGCGAGCTGGCGTGCTGTCGTTGGTTGCTGCCGGAGTGAGGCTGTGTTTGTTGGGTTCAGCCACATCTGAAACATCCAACACAAATGATGTAAAACAGCGCTGAATCACTTCGGATATAGCAGCAATATGTTTCATATAATCAGCGCCGCAAAGAACGCGTACTTTCATGCAATATTATTCTCATCTGTCCTCGAAACCCCACGTGATCCAGGGTTAGGTGTCCTCACATCCGAGGATTGCTGACACCTATGACGTTCCTGCATCCTCCCTGCATCCTCCCCGCCATCTCCCCCGCCACAACAACAACCATGTTCCGCCCACTCCTCCGCCTCCAACGTCCCGTCCTCCGCTACTACTCCTCCAAACCCGGCATAACCAACAACGACCCCTCCCAATTCGCCTCCCAAAAACACCCTCCAAACACCTCTGCCTACCGCGGCTCCCAACTCAACAAACCCCTCAACCCCTCCCTCTCCCCCTCCACCCCTTCCTCCCCCGCCTCCTCCGTCGGTGCCCACAATGCCCCGCCAGACCTAATCTCCTCCTCCACCACCTCCCCCGGTCTCGCGGGCTCCTTCGCCGACAACGAGCTTGGCGTCGGCGAGATAACCTCCGGCACCTTCCGCATCGAGCCACTCCGGCGGACAGGCGAGGACCTTACCACCATGCGCGCCCGCCTGCTATATCAATCCCGAAAGCGCGGGATCCTAGAGACAGATCTCCTACTGTCCACTTTTGCGCATGAACACCTTTCAACCATGACGAAGGAGCAGCTCGAACAGTATGATCGGTTTTTGGACGAGAATGATTGGGATATTTATTACTGGGCGACGCAGCAGGCGCCGCCAACGAGTGTGGAGTATGCGGAGGGGGGAAGCTCGCCGCCGGGTGGGGGGGCGGATGTGGGTGTTAGGGGGGCGGCGGTGGAGGATGCTAGGCCGACGGTGGAGGAGGTGAGGAAGGGGAAGGGGGGGGTGGGGTTCGGAGAGCAGCCACCGACAGAGTGGGCGCAGACTGTGGGGAGGAAGAAGGAGCCGTATAGACCCCCACCTAGTAGGTGGAGGGATAGTGAGATTTTGAAGATGATTAGAGAGCATGTGGAGAGTAGGAAGGGGAAACAGGCGGGTGAGGGGAAGGATGTGGGTGGGATTGGGAGGATGCCGGATTTTGAGTAGTGGAATGGAGGGAAGGGTGTATATAACTGTACAATAGCTGATGTATATTTTGATTGTTGGGCAGGGAAAATGTAATTCGATAGAGATGATATGGTGCCAACTTCATACGTAATCACTGGAATATGGGTTTGAGGCTTTTATGGTATACAGACACGCCCGAGAAGGTACTTTACGCATATTCTTTTAAACACCTTACCTTTTCACAATCTGAAATAATCACATCGACCGAACCCATGATCTACTGAGTACTTCGAACGCAGAAGCTTTAGTACCTGTAGCACCATCTCCCCACTTCCAGAATCCCATGTTTGAATCCGGGAAATCAATCTAAAATTAAAGTGGATAGAGGTGTGTAGTGATGTAGGTACTCAGAACTGTCAAGAAGGCGATCCCGGATCCGTAGACTCCATTTCTGAAGCAAACAGGTCTACCAGATCCAGGTTTATCTTGTTCGTACCTACTGGTAAATGTAGATCCGATACTGGGGCTACGCGCCAGCGAAAAAAAAAAGCCGTCTGACAGACTATTTTTCGAACAAAGTTTAAGAATTATATTAATGACCACGAAACATCTATAACCACATTTACTCATCACAATGTAATACTTTACATATGTACTTTACAGAGAAGTATGCAATCATAAATCCAAACCAAAGAAAGACAAAACGCAAAGCTCCTGACAATCTCACTGCTTCAAAACACCGTCAAACACCTAGCTGGGCGGAAGGGGCAATGGTCCCGGGTACGTTGCGTCCGAGCAAGAAGCCGCACATCCAATGCGAGTCTGGTCCTCCGGAGTCCTAAACTCAACATCTTTCGACCAAGCGGTGTAATCCCCATTCTTACTAGAGCATCGGCGACGAACATAGCCTTGCGAGACCAACACGACATCACTAGTCCACACAGCATGGCACTTCTGGTCAGCCCAGGTGCACGAGTCGCTGGTGGTTGCAATGGTGCAGGTAGTCTGACCGCCGCTACCGTTGAATGCACCACCGACACTCAGGAAGTCCTTGATGATATCCACGTTGATGTTGGCTTCACCCCCTAGACTCCAGCTCGCACACCGTTGGTTGGATTTGACCTTGGCGCTTTGGCAACTTTGCGTCGTCGCACAGTCGATCGAGGTTGCGTCCCGGACCCAACTCTCCGCTTCGTAATACTTCTTCACGTAGAACTAGGCTCTTTGTTAGATTTGTACTTGGCGTGAGGGTGCGAGCGTATACATACCAGGTCTGTCCAACAATGGACACCAGTTCCGGCAAATCCGTAGTGATAATCATCGCCAGATCGCACGTAAGAACCTTCTCCATCCGTATAGGAGCTCAAGGTGCCGGTCCAATCTCCGAAATCGAAGAATGGGGCAGCACGGGCTTCAATTTCATGGGCGTTTGCGTCTCTGGAAGCCAATTCCGCTTCAGTGCGTTTTGAGATGTCTTCGATAGGAACAGCAAGAGCTACAGAGAGAGAAGCGGCCAAGGCCAACAGATACGACAGAGTGGGCATCTTTGGTAGTGAGTGGGTTCTGGACCGTTATTGGAATAAGAAAGAAAGGTGGCTTGAGAGAAGATCGAATATATGTAACTTTGTGGAGAAAATGCGATGCACGGCGGGTGTTTGATATCGGAAATACGTGAGGAGATCTGAAGGTGAGCTGCTGCGAATGATGCTCTCCTCTCGTCGACCAGAGGTTCCTTTATATACAAATTTCACCCTCGAAGACCTCGGGCTCCTGCGATATCGATGCCATTGCTATACCCCGTACAATAAGGCCACCCACTAGTCATTGCAGATTACTCTTCTAGAATGTCTCAAAATCAGCCTTATCAGGTACTCGGGACCAAAATCATACACATGTACAGCTCATGACTATGAGAGGCGCATAAAGGGGTATAGTACGTAGATTCAGTTCTGGTGATTAGTGATGAACATATGTATCCGCGGCCGACTGGAGGTCAGATTGATCGCACAGCAACCATATCAAAGCCACTTATAATTTCAGAGTCTGTTTTTGCCCCCAAGTCACTGGTTGCGAAGTTTTATGGACATTTATATGTACCTGATTCCATCACTTACAGGTCTGGAGGCCATAACCACCTAACTAGGTCTTGCAATGAAAACTGAAGCTTCAAAGATTAATCACTACCGTGACGAATATTATTGATGCACATGATGCAATGCTTGTCGTTATATTTAGAGAGCTGTCGCTATGATACCGGTACGTTTAATTAAGTTTAAGGCAACTGCCATGTTTTGTGGGATTAGTCAACTATTTTCCACGCATTGATCCGGAGCGCGCGCGGTTAAGAGTGTAAGCATCATGCCTGAAATGGATCAGGCAGTGAACACAGTAGGAAGGAACCGTCAGTCATTATATTGCCTTGTGTATCAGCTTTTCCCATTTGGGTTGATCAATTCCCTTTGCACCAGCTGTTGCATACTCTGTACTCAGTCAAGTTGGCGTCCCATCCATATGCCATCAAGGATGGTCGTTTAGTGGCCCCTTGGAGATCGTGGTCCCTTCGAGCCGAACAGAGTAAACAAAAATAGCACTGAAGGTTGCTCGGAGGTTTCTTTTGCCGTTCTATCAAAATTCCAGAGGAACGGCACTAATTGTTGCTAGCTCTGGCCTCGTCATTTTACCTTGGGTGGCCGGCCTCGTCGCTGAAGTTAAAGTCTTCACTCAGCCGCACAACGAAGGATAGAATCGAACACCCATATCACTCGTTGTTTCCCATTCGAGGAAGTAGCACGACGAGTAACCCATTCGCTACCTCCATTTTGGCTTTCTGCAGGAAGGCGCATAGGGGACAGTAGTTACAATTTATTTTAGCATCACCTGGAAATCCAGTTAAGGTGGATGCAGTCAAATTACTTACAATAGCGGTATACAGAACGCATTTGGGATTGCCTGGCAGAAATGGTTTGTTGATTCTGTAAGACCGAGTAGAAATACCCAACTGCAGGAATATCTTGATTACAAGAATAGTATATAGGATTTCGGTTTCGAAGCTCTAATTGCCTCTTTTCTTGTAATACCTACTTAGTGGGTTAGTTCGCCTAGGGGGTAGTCTGCTGCCTGGCAATGCAAGAAGAAAGTCGTTATAGAAGCCTAAGCACAGCCCTCAGGTAACATAGGAGCGCGCCATTGTTAAACATATTTTAGGCCGTGCTTAATGTGAGTGGGCAAGGCACAGAAAAGTCAATAAACATCGAATCTCAGAGGCGGAATCCTCTAATATCAAATGCTCGCCCGCGCTGGTATATATATGCGCAGTTGCGCGTGACGAGTCCTCGTGCTGTCTAAACAAGAACTCTACTTGCCACAGCTTCCTCACCTCTACCAGCCTGTTTAGTGATATTCATTTAAATTGAATTTCCAGGGCTCGAAATCCAGATTGTGAATGATAGAGAGTGACTGGGACACTACTTGTTGAATTTTATAATGAATCTATCCAGTGATCTCACTGCAGCTGCTTGATCTGGTGCTTTGCGGCCTGATATTATTATTACTGGATTTGATAGTAAAGCAGCGGAGCATTTGCAAATTTGTTTCTGAACTTCATTATCATTGTCATGTGATGTGTTGCTCACGGCAGTTGCTATATGATCATGTGAGGCGTTTCAAGACTTGAAAATCTGATCGTGACAAGTAGATCTATTTACTTAAGCCGGTAATTACATGTACTTTCTCTGAAGTGCGTTTTGGGACAATCATTTTTCGCAAATCACCACTTCACGGCCCTGCGCACACGTACACTCCATCGTCAGTCACGTTTTTACTCGAGTACGCACCACACAATAACCAGAAGGAAAGAGCGACTCTATATAATATCGAAGCTAGCTTATATGATGTGTATAGATTACAAAGCATTCCAGCCACATCGAGACTCAATATTGAGTGTATCATCCATGATCCATTTGACTCTAGCTAGAACTGTAGCCACTCTGCGCGGCATTGACTTCCACAACTGTTTCGGGTACTCTGAGTCGATTTACTCTATGGAGTACTTGCGCTAGCCTCTGCCCAATGACTTTCGGAGGACTGCCGGGAAGGTTGTGGTGGTCGTATCTGGCCATGGGAGTGAGACAGCGGCGGTCAAAGTAGGGTTGATAAAGGTTCGGTTTGAAGAGAACAGTCGGTCAGCACCATCTGTTCTAATTTTTGCGGCCGACTGTCTGACTATCTGCCCCTCCACAAAGTTTGACAGTTACCCCTCGTTTTTGTGGTGGGGGACGCGGTTCGCGGGGCGGACATATTTATCGGGTGGTAGATTGTGTCAACTCGCGAAAATTTTGTCCGAGTCTAGTACCTACTCACTCTATGTATACTGGGGGACGCCTCTAACCTGGGCAAAATTGGGTGTGAACATTCAAAAATCGGACATTACACACACACAAAATGACCCCTGTCACACACATGATTCTTTTTTTTGACCATATAGTGGACATTCCCTCTGAACCCCAATTTTTATAGCGCCTCAACCACAACAGATATTTTAATTTTGAAAACTAAGATCGATAGAGATGCTTAAACTGAGTCGATCTTAGTTTTCCAATTAAATAAATATTTTGTTTTGGTGGCGCTGAAAACTTTCTACGAAGCGGGTTCAAAAACACCCCGGTAGTTTTAATTCGCACTGAGTGGGGAACTATGACCATGACATGGCGATTACGCGTTTTCGATAACCAATAAAATGTCAAGCTCGCTTTGATATCCCGCAGTGAAACGCGCCCAATCGGGAAATCCACAATTCTCTCACCAACGGAAGATCAATCCGGGAGGCACTCTCCGATAGACAAAAGTTACCGAGGCTTCCACTACAAGCAGATGGCGCTTCACTGTGGCAAAAATACTGTACAGATATTGGGACATTTGCAAATGTTTTGGAGTGCTGTTTTATGAATTTGAGCTGCACGATTCTGATCAACTTGCTCGCGCGCGGCGCTCCTTTGAACAAGCTTTGCTTAGATTGACTCATAACTGCAGGTTGTAAGATGATATCTCAAGCTCTCGCGTTATTAGGCTAATCTTCTGGCGCGCTTCTTAAGTTACTCGTATATAGCATGGGACTGACATTTGAACATATGACCTCTCCCACCCGTGGATGCATATGCAGCTGCACGCAGCTGCGCAGGTTGCAATGAACGTGCAATATCAATAGGCAGCTAAGCGAAGACTTGCAAATCTGGGCATGTCACATTATGTGTATAGCTAGGAATACAATTTCTAGTGACGTTTCCGAGTGGTTCATCGGACAGTTGGCTGGCCCTATCGATATATCTTGGCAGTCGACAGTTGGCATATATGCATCATCGTGAACGCCTGGATAACGATCGGAATGAATCTCAATTGCAACCTCAGCAGGAGGAATCATACAAATCCAGATAATTACACCGACACACTTCAACGGATCTAGAGTAGAGTCCTTGTAGAATATTAATTAACCATAGCATTCGTTCGTCAACTAACCAGTGTTTCAGCCCCAATTAACTTTAAATTTAGATTAACATTAGACGCATCTTTATCACTGTCATTAATCCAATCATTCAGCCCACAAGACATGTACATCAATTTTCCTCAGTCATACCCTAAAATGAAAAGAAAACTAGCAAATCAATGTCGTTTGAGCCTTGTAGCACCATCTAGAAAATCCCATGCAAAACCAAAGCTGCTATAGTACCCGCGAAAACTGCAATTCCGAGGGGTGTTTTTACGGTGTCTGCCGCTGCTGAAGTGAAGCTCTGTACAGGAGGTACAGAACTTGATGTAGCGTTAGATGTAGTATTGTTGGGAGGAGGAGAGGATCCATCCAATGGCTATTGCAAATTATTAGCAAATTCCTTTCATAATATCAAGTAGTGGATTCAAGGGGGGAAATCACGCTATCAATAAAATGTATAACTCCGTTTTTCATGACAACATTCGGCCTCACCAAGCGTTTGCCATTCACCAACCTGTCGCCCGTCGGTCCAAACGTAATATTAATAAGTGCCCCGGAATCAGCAGTATAAGAATGCCCAGGCAGAAGGCTTGGGGTGTAACCCAAAAAGTTTGAGATGATGTGAGCGTTTGGGCTCAGGCCAGAGCCTATCTCGCCAATAGGCGCGAAGACAGTTATTCCAGTGGAGTTCTCGCACTTATCGAGAAGGTTTGCCGCAACCACAGCGTTAAAAAAAGGTATTGCAGAACCTACAGCCTGCATTGTTGTTGTGAACAATTGAGGAAGGGTAAATCGGCTATTATTGCCTTTAGTATCAGAACTTATAATACATACTTCTTTGATTATGTCGGTGGAAGAGAAATGAAAAAGTCTGACCTATTAACACCATAAATTATACCGCGATTGAACTTGAAAGGACCTTCAACTTGGCTGACTACATTTCCATTACCTGTCACAACCTCCAGGAAGGCTAATCCTTGTCCATCTGTCCGAGCTGCTTCGTTGGAGATGAATCTTGCAGGCTGGTCCACTCCCAGATTCACGAACTGTGGGTTTTCCAGAAATGAATAGATGGTCATGTAATTACTGATTGGAAGGTCCACGGTCCCAGAAATTTGTCGCTTCTGGTCGGGCTTTGGTGGTTGTTTACCGAGTTGCGCAGAGGTACTCGCCTCGGCGTTAGGGTCAGTTTGCCGCCGGCTGATAGTATGGTTTTTGTTAGTTTGCGTCGGTGGTAAGCCTTGAATTGCAGTGTTCGTAGGTGCAAAGACTGTAACGTCGTTGCGGCCGAGGATCTGTGCGATGAGATCGGGGTATGTGGAAAGCTCTGCTGCGAATGCATTGAGACCATTGGCATTTAGGACCTCGATAACACCTTGGCCTAAGGTAGGACCAATGAAGAGAAAAGAGTGAAGGGCAAAACAGAGTGCCGACTTCATTGTAATGAACAAGGTAAAGATTGAGCAGATAGGATATATGTTGGGAAAGGGGATAATTGAGCGGTCCGTTGAAGACTATACTACAGGAACTTTGAGATATATGGGAAAAGTAGCTCATTTATACACAACACAAATCAAATCCAGTACAGAAGTCGTCATAGCTCTTTGCGATCTTCTTGTGGTTCAATGTAGAACAATTGCAGAAGCACAAGTTCCGATTTGGAATCCAGCTCGGCTTAATTGGTACCTGAAAGGTCACAAAATAAAGCAATCGTCCAGTCATCAACCTGAACTGATGTGACGAGCGCACTAACCATGGACTATGCGATCCCGCCAATCAACGCTTGTGATAATTAGCATCCAGCAGTTCGTTTTGTCACAATGCGCAAACATAATACTCGATGTGTTGTCACGTCATATGTGGCAGCTTATCCCCGATTCGCTCAGACCGCCTTGAACAGAAGACTCAAGGCTGTGCGATGTCGATGGACGATGCTAGTTCTGCAGCAAGTTTTAGGGTTCGTACGTACCGCGTCACGTCGCAATGTTATGCACGTGGGCTCTGAGATACTTTGAATGGTGTTACGCAGAAAGAATTCACTCCGAGAATGAGGCAATACCGCATAATCTGGACGAATTCGTTGCTTTTGTTGCTGTACGTGCAGGTTGCATAGGGACCGAATCTGTTGTTTCTATTCGCCTGGTTTCAAACCTTGCCGGATTGCCGTCTTGTCATCTAGCTTCCGGCGTCAGGCGAATAAAAGTTACCATTTACACAGCCTGCTTGTACTAAAAAGGCACAATTTCTTATTCCCTGGATAGATCCGTCCGTTTTTTGTATGTGCAGGTTGAAGTGCATAGCCCACTGAACACACTGGAAAGTTTCCGGCTTTACCGCATAGCGTGCATGCTACTTCGATACTTGGCCACCCATAGCTAAAGGCGGATATCTCTTCACCATATGCACAATTGTCGCTGGTTGCAGTGTGATCTGTCCACCCGCCATACACAGTTATATGTGCGACTGATCATATACTCCAGATCTAGAGCCGCCGGTTGCATGGGATCTTCGTCGGCCATATAAATGTGCAAACTAAGGTAACTTACCTACCTCGATTGCTAGCTGTGTCTCGGCTGAGGGATTTGAATCCCCTAATGGATGGATTGAGGATGAGAGATAAATTACTCGGGTTAGATAGCAAGTGTATCTGAATCGGACGACCTCGTTCTGGGGAAATATTGTGGGACGCCATGCCCAAGTTTGGGTAAAACGTCATCTGGTATATAAAAAAAAAACGGGTACTAGTTTTCTGGCAGTCCTAGCAAAGGTTCGGATGCTCCTGGTATTAACAATGCTGTAGGCCAGGAACCAGACAAGATAAATAGTTAATTATTTGTGGAATCCCATAATATGACTAGTTCCGTGAGATTGTTAATTTTCAGATTCAGATCAAGATCCTATACCGCCTGACCCGAGCAATTACTTAATGCAATCGGAAGCCCTTTTAGCCCTTGAATAATGAAAGGCATTCAGCACAGGCAACAGCTCACGCTTCACACTGTCTATGTGCATAAGCGGCAGAACCTGACTACCATTAAGAACTGAGTAGCATACAAGTGTATTGCATTGTGTTTTTTGCGGTCGAACAAAAGAAACAGGCCGTGCCGTGGTTGGCCATAGGCATCATTGACGTCGACGACAACTATCACGATAATCCATGTTCAATTCCTGTTCATACGTAGGTATATATACGTGGACTTCGAGTCATGACTGCATTGTGCTTTTCATATTTTGAGCAAAAAGAAGCAAGGCTGTGGTTAGCCCTCTAGTGTGGACGCGCAATCATTCACATGTTTGTGCATATTGTGCTAGACGCTAGACTTCTTCCCCCCGCGCGACAGGCTCAGTTTCAACAGTGCCATCAGAACGGACATGAATTCGAAATCGGCAAAACCTGCAGATGCATGGCCAATGGCGGAGTGTAATATGTATACCCAGATGTCCAGATAGCAATTACTACTGGCCGTATCAACGGATTGGAGGCTGCTTTGGCACATACTCGTGGGCTTTTCTAGATTAGCGGTCAGTTATTGGGCGTTTCCAAATCAAATCTTTTACCCTGTAACATCCACACCCATGTGGGGTGGGTATTCAAAGTGATTCCTCAGTGAATTTTGTGGGTATGGTTGCCTACACACGACTATTACACTCCAGATAAGCCTAGTTAACGTTGTCATACTCCGCGCGAACTTCATATCGAACTTGTTGTTCAGCTCCGCTCCTCTCGAAACCCGCAACGAATTCGAACGCAATTTGGTAATAGCACTGCCCATCTCCTATTCTCACGCCCGAAAGTAGACCATCAGTTAACTAGAAATAGATCCAAGGCGAAAATTTATACCCTCGTGTTTTCTACGTTAAATCCATCCGCCGTATTCGAACCGCGGGGGTCTTCACTCAAACCGTGTCGTAATTTCCATCCGACCTTGAGGGAAGGCCTGGACAACAAGGATGGATTTCTACGATACTCCGGCTTCGGAGAACATCTACATCACCGATCGGTACAGATGGTTCACCATTCCACAGAACTCGACTCCGCCGATACCCCGTTTAATTGTCCCGGTATCGCAAAGAGAATCCGTGATCTGGGTGGTAACCTACACCATCCTCGTCGGTTTCGTCTTTGCTGCCATGACGAGACTTATGGCTGGACTTGTCCTAGCCTATTTCACCTTAGGACGCTCGGGAACCCGCCATGCGATGTTAGTGGCTTTCATCAACACGGTCAACAACCCATCGACGGCAGCCAAAGTTATGTTTGATTATTTCACACAATCTCTATCCAGCAGCCGACGGAAGGGGAAGCATGCTACGGATTGGAGTGCCCTTGGAGGGAGTCTTCTTCTCTTTGGTATGGCCGGGGCTATGGTTTCCGGCGGTATTATCACGAAGTACCTTCTTGGTGGTCAAGCGCTAGTTGTATTCAACTCTGCTCCGGTGAACCCGGCTGCAATCTTCTACCCCGTGGGAATAGAAAATTATGACGCTCGTAACCTATCAGATATAGCTCCCGAAGCGTTTAGATCACTAAAACGCGTGCGGAATGCTGCCATCTACCAAGCCATTGGACGACAAGAAGCGGCAAAAGGGCAGTTAGACAAGAGGGTGACAGTCAATACAACAAAAACGTTTGGAAACCATGGAATGGAGGTTCGCTTCGAATACCATTACAATCTCACCGGCTTTGAGATGGGAATTCGAGACGCTCCCGAGTTGCTATACGCTGTTTCGGGTCATTGCAGCACGGCGTACGATGGAGTGGTTCAGGTCGATAATTCGTCTCTAGCTAACAGCACGAGGGCCTTCATTGATCGCTACCCATATTTTGGTGACGCTGCGGATGCAAACGCGGTAGTTCTGTTGGAAGACCAGTTTACAGCGCCGTTTGCCAGTGTCGATACGGATACAGATACGGCTGGGCTGAAGAATAATGTGCGGTATGGCGGATACAGGTTCAGTATTACACCGCACACGGCTTATAGGTTCTCTCACTCTCCGAATGATAACGACACCTGGTACCAAACCGAGAAAAACCCCAACATCGGTAAAACTTGGCCTCAAAATTACCCCTATCGTGTTAAGAGATTTAGGCCTCCACTCCACTGTACCCAGAATGATACTTATTCTCATGGAGGAGTGACAGTCAACCATGTCACAAAATTGAATACACTTCCTAAGTTGAAAATGTCCTTCTTCTTAAGGAACATTGTGTTTGGTCGCGAGTTCGGCAGCCCAATCTTTCTTCTCCTCACATCCAACGCCAACTACGATGCACTTGAATCATCCACCTACTTCGACGCCAACCAGAGGGGTTTCGATGCACAGTATGCAAGTATCGAAGCAGATCTCAAAAGATTGGTCTACATCGCCTTCACATATTCTCGAGAGGTGGTTCGAAATACTGTTCTTCTATACCCGACTCTTAACAATGAGGGACTCAAAAACGTAGCGCAGAATGGGACGGATAGGGTACCCGATGCATATGCCGATATTTTCCTAGATACTCGAGAGGTTGCGGCATTGGACGTCCGTGTGATGGTCGCTACCCCCAGCGTCATGATTATCCTATGGCTTCTGGTGTTCGTCTGGTCCAAGATGACGAGTCCAAAAGCGAACGTCATCAACCATGGCTTCCGGTCACGCCATACCATGCGAGGTACGGCATTGAAAGCTGTTCAACTTTACCGATACCTTGACGAAGAGATCAGCGGAACACGAAAATGGTCAGGGCGGTTATCAGAAACGCCATATATCCGAGACTTGGACGACGAAGAAGAGGATTGCGGTTCAAACGCCCGAGGGAACGCCGAAGCGCCCTTGCTGGGACAGCAAGGGGTGAGCAAGGGGGGAGTCGAAGTGTCATCGATGGAGAAAGAGGTCGGTTCCGGAGATCCACCTGTTTCTGCTCAGCCGCAGCCAGTGGAAGGGAATCTAGAAAACAATAAACATTCGAGATATATCAGGCCTAAGGTCGCTTTGGAAGAGAAAGTCCCGCCAGAGGAGAGAAAACCAGGTTGGTTCGACAGGCTGATCTGGGGTCCTATAAAAGGCCTCTTCGGAAAGGAGTTGGAAGCACCTGGTCAGCGGAAATTGGAACTAGTCATGACACGAGATTGGATAAACGACCCAACAAATCCCAATCCGGATGGCGCTAGTCCGGAAGAGGGCGGCACAGGAAACGCCCATTCGAAGAACACCACCTTTCATTGGAAAGACCTTCGGGTGAATGTGTGAACTGCTTTTCAATTCATCTCGGCTTCAAGGTAGGAGGTATCCTGCGTCGCTACAGGTGTCTGAATTAACTAATCATAATTAGACAGTAGTATACGTAGCTTCTCAACTTTCAATCAATGCCTGGACGAGTCAATGTTTGACCGATGTGTACGGTCGTGAAATTACCCATTCCTACCCTGCTCCGTACCCGGTACTTTTTCTTTACCATTTCTTGAATTTTATTTGGGCTTGCACCATTCACATTGCTTATACAACATGTTAATGTTGATCATGAATCCATGAATCATGTTCTCCTTGAGTTGTTGGATGATGAAACAATTGCAGGTGGCTTCTAGTATGTTTACTTTCTCGGGAGGTTCTGTGGTTAAGAAATAATTGGCCTATTTCTTATAATTATGCCTTTTAAATGTAACATGTAATATCATTGGCCAATTGGTTCGGCGACGTCTCACCAAGACTCGCGATAGGGATCGGAGAATTCATTGAAGTAATTTTTGTGAGGCCTACGAGTAAAAAATGAGAATATAGTTATTCTTAAACATTGTCTCTTGTCAAGCTTATATTGTATTTTGTTAAAAATATCGTATTTATTCACTTAAGAGGTGCGGCTTTAATTACTTAAGTATGTTAGCGTCTATTTTATTACCATTAATGGTAATTTATTGGAAATTAAAATACATACAGACCCATGCCAATGCCCCGTTTCGGGGATGTTGAGTACCATATACGGTAAACAATATACGCTAACTGTGTCTTAAGTGAATAAATAGAGACCGTGGGCCCCAGGCAAATCCAAAATTCACGTTCGAGAATTCTCACGCATTTAGTCAATCAACAGTGCGATCGACTGTAGATCTACCAGCAGTTGTGCGGTCAAGAGTGAGAATTCTCACTTAGATTTGCCCGGGGCCCGCGGTCTCTAATACGGTAGTTGGAATTGAGTGTAGACGTCCTGGGATAACGTTAACGCTACAGCTAGTTGATGAGATGGAGATACGATTATAATTACTTAAGTAGCTATATATTCGATGGATAAGATGCTCTAGCGAGAGCTAGAGAAATACTGACTTTTCATCTCCGCTTAGCTGTGCTCTCGTAAGGTATACTACTAGACGTTCATTTTTCAGAGTACGCGTGCGAGCTTGCGAGCGGGAGAAAACTGAGCTTGCAAAGTCAGCTGATGGATCGTTTACGAGCGAAGCTTCACGGCTCGCCTGCAGGCCTGCCGATCGCAAGGGCCATGAAAATTTCGAATCTGTGCTATGTATTCACAAAATACCTCTTCGCCCTCATGGCAGCAGCATTTTCCGCCAAACTAACCCATTAATATTGCATGCGCCTGACCCCATACCACGACACCATGGACAACGTCTGAATTTCGTATTTTATCTATACAGCAGTCCAGAACTAAACTTTATCTAATGGGAAGTTAGACGGAGTTATACATACCTATTTTCAGAAGGTGTCGGGGGATGGGGTATTTTAGCGGAAAAAAAAGCCCTACCGGTATGTATACGCCCTGTTCTGTGTACATGCAAGACTCTTGCTTGGCTTATCTGTTATTCAACCTCAATCTCTGCATTCACAAGTAACCCAAATCATGCCACTTCTCGCCATCACCGATCTATATGAGATTGTTGGGGCGCAGTGAGTAGTGATCACCTTCTCAACTATTCCACACAGGAAACTATGGCTCAACATGTTCTCCCATGAGTAAACATACGTACACACAAAAAAATTCCCCTCTTATCTTCCCCAATCATGTTCAAACCAGCCAATTTCTACTCCATTTCATATCCACCTCTTTCTGGTCTCGCGCCGCGCTGCAGGCTAATATCCAAAGGTACATGGCCCTGGATGCGCCGCTAACTCACCCTTCCCCGGAAATTCCATTCTGCTGCCGGGATAAACGCCGTGAGGACACTGCTCATCGACTTCGATATAATTGGCCTGTAAATGTGCGCCTTCCCAGATCTTGCACACACCCTCTTCAAGGCTGAAGTGCAGACAGTCGACCATTCCCTTCCAGCAGTGATAGCAACACCACTCGTAATTGTATTCGGGGTACGTGCGTATAATCGCCACACCAAGAAACAACGCCATCTCGTAGCCGATGATATTGGAACGGAAGCACCGCTGAGGCAGCACCAACGTGCTGGTTGCGGTTGCGGCTACAGTGACAGTGGAGGCTGTCTCGATGTTTGTCACGGTCGTGGAAACAGACTCGGTGGTGGTAATGGTTTTCGTGAAGGGGACGGATAATGTGGTTGTCGTACCGGAGATGGAGGTGGTAGCAGTGGACGTGATAGTTTGCGTGGTCGTCTTGCGGATCGAAACGGTTTTTGTGGAAGCCTTGGGCGAGATACAGGAGCATGCTGCCGAAATCGATGCCCGCGGGTGATGCACCACCTTCTTCAGCATCCTGTTGAAGCTGTAGTCGCCGTACCGAGCTTCGAGGTCGCGTTTGGCGGGTGCGGTAGGTGCTCCCTCGATACCTTCCGAGACCATGATAGTCGTCGTGGTCGTTTTGGTCGTAGTCGGGGTTGTGGTAATCATATGGGTGATGGTGTCCGTTACGGTGGTCGTGAAGACATCAGTGCTGGAGAGTTTTTAATTTTTGAGTGGTTAGAAAATGTATAGAGGCAGGTGTGAATGAGGAATTTGAGATGGCGTTATATGATAATTACATACCTTGGGTCCGGAGTTATCTGGATATTGTCACCGGTGATTGTTTTGGTGATATTCACGCGTCTAGTGACGGTCTTGGTCCCCATGACCTTGGTTTTTGTCTTGCACTTGATTCCCAGATAGGACTGACAGAATTCATTCGCTCCATATTGCCCCTTCAGATATTGTGTGAGCTTGATGACTTTTCTGCAGTTTGCTGTGTTATTTATTATTAGCAAAAGTACAACTCGAGGGTCGAATCCTTGAATTGGGGAAAATTCCAGAAAAAAGGTTCACACACGTTTCTTTTCATATCGCTCTTCGAGGTTTAGCGATTGACCTGCAGCCGCAGCCGGGACAGCGTCGGCGCAACCCCTGTAAGAAGCAAGGCAGCTTGAAGGAGTATAAAGAAAAGGTACTTCATCTTCGCTTTTGCAGGTGGTAAACCGGTGGGAGATCAAGAGCGTGGATAAAGGGCAGTTGATATATGTATTTTCCACCCGCCCAAAAGGAGACGTTAAAAGTAGAATCTCAGCCACCAATGGCCAAGCTAAGCTGCCATGGCACCGAAAGCGACCATTTCGTGAAATTCTCTACACTCGATCTTTCGCCGAAAGACTTGAATATCTGACGTTATCCATGACCACAGTATCGCCTGCCATATTCGCTGGTGAGATAATTTTTCAACTTCTAGCGTTCCCTTCTAAACGAGCAGAACGTTCGAACTTCCCCATTACTCTTGATCTCTATCTAGCGCTTTTTTCATGCTTCTCAACGATTTGAGTGGCGTCTAGTCGAGCGTCTAGTCGGGGCTAGGTAGAAGAACCAATAGCAATCGTCCACTTGTGGGGCAAGGACGTAGATGCTTAGCCCCTAAAGACCCGAGAACATGGCGCTTGGTGTTATGGCCTCGGCGATCCGGTTTAGCCACAACTTTCAAAGATGATTTGCGTAGATCTAGACTTGCAAGCGAGGTTGATGTGCTAGTTGACGGGATGCTACGAGACATCAAAACGGGTGAGTGGCAAATAAGAACGGGGGGAGCCGAGAGTTCGAGCACGGCCTAACACACAGCCAAAATAACGGCCAGAACTGTAACTGTCTCATTGAATCCTAGTGATCCATCATATACACACAGCATACATGTATCTATAAAGTAATATACGCTGAAAGAGGCCCGAGTTTCATCCAGGTCTTGTCCCCAAGTCTAGCGTCGCGCACTAGATCAAATAGCCAACAATCTCTTCCTACATAATTCATCACTCGAAGAGTCACGTGGCACTTTGCAGGTGTTTGTGTTATCTATCGCCGCCATCTTATCTGTCTATCGCCGCATCACTCAGAGAATACGGGCACGTGATTTCGACACAACATCTGTACTTCTCAAATTCCTGTACATCTTTCTATCTTCTTGAATATGCACATCTAACCCATACTTTCTCCATACCTTCCATATTTGACAATGTCAAGCCGTACGACTTCGGTCTGGTTCAGAGACCCTATTCGAGAGGACACTACCGAAACCCGCAGGAACACATCCCGTGCAACACAAGACCGAGACTCTCGCGAAGCATCCGAGCAACGAAAACAGGCTGAGGAAGAGGAAGAAGAAGAGGACGACTCCGAAGATGTCATAATGGCAGTCGACCAGAAGGGACCAAAAATTGGATGTGCCTATTACACTGCTGCGGACGAGACTTTAAGCTTCATGGAGGACATTGACTTCCCATCGGCGGATTGCTTTGATGCTCGTGGGTTTGACGATGCTGTAGTTTCTAAATCTGTGCGCTAATTGCTCTCCTTCACAGTAAAATTCCAGATCAAGCCTACCATTCTTCTGCTTCCATCTCGCCTCGACGATCTCGAAAAACCGATCGACGACGAAGGCGGCGACAACACCTTGCCATATCGGGTATTGATTCGACCGTCCGGGGAGTTCTCTTATGACGCTGCGAAACGCAAGCTGATTGCTTTGAGAATTGGCGAGGATTCTGGACCGGATATTCAGGTTCCTGCGGATTTACACGATGTATCTTCGGATGGGCAATCGAGAGGGAAACTACTAAAGCTTGCTGCTTGGATAAACATCGACAGCAAAACCACCGTGGGATGCGCGGGTGCTGTACTAGCATACTTGCAGAGAAAGAAGGCAATCGAGACAGGCACCAACCGAAATGAAAGGCTTGAAATTAGCAGCGTTGAGATGTTTTCTCTTGCAAATGTTATGTGGGTTGGTCGTACAGGGAGACTCGGGCATACTAGAAGCTGACTAGTACTAGGTTTGTCAACGCCGATACCATCTGCAGTTTACAGATTTTTGAGAACGAATCACATCCGAATTTCCATATGCAAGGTAAAGGCGGGCGTGGTAAGGAAGGACTATCGTTGTTTGGTAAGCTCTACTTCTATTTGACCGTTCTGTAGACCTAAATATCTTAGGCATCCTTAACCTTACCTGTTCGCCTTTGGGGCATCGAATGCTGAAGCAATGGTTTCTCCGTCCATCATTATCCATTGATGTTATACACGAACGGCAAGAAAGCGTTGCAATCCTTCTGCGGGACGATAATGCACATGTTCTTTCAAACCTTGGAAAGAGTTTGAAGAGGGTGAAGAACATACCTAAAATCTTGGGACAATTGAAGAGAGGCAAAGGAGGTGGACAAAGAGGCGGCGAATGGAATTCATTGTTGGATTTCGTCTTTAACGCTCTTAAGATACGCAATATCATCCAAGAACTTGGTGGCGGCAATCGGGTCCCAATTCTCAAAAAGGTGTGTACCATTCAATAGACGGGTACGGTGGGGGTGGCGATAACACCAAGGGATAGATTATGGACACCTTTGCGGTTATCTACCTCCAGAATGTAGGGCAAATGATCGCCGACACTATTGATTTCGATGAATCAGCGCAAGCGAATCGGGTGGTAGTCAAAAGCAACGTCGACACACAGTTGGACGAGATGAGACGGATGTTTGCCGGAATGGGTGATATGCTTTCGGAAGTGGCCCGCCAGATAACCACGTCGGCGGCACTCCCGAGAAACATTGCGACGACTCTGAACGTCATCTATTTTCCGCAAATTGGGTATCTTATTACTGTACCCGGGGTGCCTATAACACCGTTAAACAGCGTTTCTGAAAGTACCGAGACTGAAGAGGTTCGTCCGGTCTTCGTTGGTGAGAACTGGGAGTTTCAGTTTTGCACAGCTACGAATTGGTATTACAAAAACCCACAAATGAGGGAGATGGATGATTACTTTGGAGACATGTATGGACTAATCGGAGGTAAGACCATTTCGTTTGTGTTGAACCTCATACTAAAGTGCTGGCTGCAAAGATAGAGAGATTGAGATCATTCATGAACTACAGGTGAGGGTTCTGGAGCACGAAAAGGTACTGATTGAATGTGTTAGAGTATGCTCAGAGTTGGACTGGTACGTGCACACATGCATAGACACCACTCCAATATAGCACGACTTGCTAACTTAATCAGTCTCATGGCATTGGCCGAAGCCGCAGCAAAATACAAGTACACCAGGCCAGTCATGACTGAACAAAATATCCTCAAAGTAACCAAAGGAAGGCACCCTTTGCAGGAGCTCTGTGTTCCGGCATACGTTGAAAACAACGGCTTCCTAGTTGGCGGGAGAGGAACCCCAGATCAAGAACCCGGAAGTAGAAGTGATACCGTCGCCACGGAGGAAGAAACGGAAGGTCCTAACGTGATCCTTCTAACTGGACCTAATTACTCGGGGAAGAGCGTCTACCTGAAACAAATGGCGCTCATAGTCTACATGGCGCATATCGGATGCTTTGTTCCAGCTGAGCATGCCACCATCGGAATCACGGATAAAATATTGACCCGAATCCAGACCAGAGAAAGCGTTTCAAAGGTATACATCACCATTTACAACAAACCCCTTATATCAACTGATCAATTTGCAGATCCAGAGCGCATTCATGATAGACCTCCAACAAATCGCCCTCTCCCTCCGCCTCTGCACCCGCCGCAGTCTCCTCATCATCGACGAATTTGGCAAAGGCACAGACTCAAGCGACGGAGCCGGTCTTGCCTGCGCAGTATTTGAGCACCTCCTGGATCTCTCAGACAACTGCCCAAAAGTAATCGGCGCCACCCACTACCACGAGATTTTTGAGAACGGCTTCCTTACTTCCCATCCGAATCTCTGGTTCGGCCACATGCGCATTATGCTAGATGCCAATGCGGAGCAGGTGGAGGAACAGATCACGTATCTCTATAAACTCGAGGAAGGAAGAAGCACAAGCAGCTTTGGAACCGTTTGTGCAGGGTTGAATGGGATTCACCCTGCGATTGTGGCCAGAGCAGATGATCTGATCCTCCTCGCGGCGAGGGGAGAGGATCTTGTCGCTGCGTGTGTGCAGTTGAGTGAGGGGGAGAGAAAGGAACTAGCAGTGGCGGAGCGTGTGGCGAGAAGGTTTCTGGAGGAGGAGTGGGAAGAGGGGGAGGCGGGTGTGAGGGAGAAGCTGGAGAAGATCTTAGTCGGCGTGGAAGAAAGGGATTGAGGAGTCTGTGTGTGTGACTTTAAAGTATGAATATAGACCGAAAGAATATAGATAGGACTCAAAATAGCATGAATAAAATGTTGCAATTGTGGGTGCAATGATAAGAGAACTGCTTTCGTATCCCACGCAAGGTAGGTAGTAGACTCATGAGCTAATAAATAACTGATCTGCAAAAAGACAAAAGAGAAAGCCCAAACGCGGATTTGAACCACGGATCTTCGCATTACAAGTGCGACGCCTTACCGCTTGGCCATTCGGGCCGCGGATGTTAAACCCCTTCATTTAGTATAAGTCTTGATTAAAATGTATCTCAACACTCGCTCGCCCTCAGACGCCTTCGGCTCCTTCGGGCGTTTGTGGTTATTCACTCGGTGTCTGTGAAGAGAGACAACATAGAGAAACAACGAGAGAGCAGTAATTAAACGTGAATACTAATCCTTTCTACTGTCAGCCCTCAGTGTGAAGTGAGAGTAAAGTCATTCAATGTGATTACTTACTATCTGCCCTCAGTCGCCTTCGGCTCCTTCGGGCGTTTGGGGTTCTCTGTGAACAGAGCCAGCATAGAGAAAACTGGTGAGACGCAGGTAGACGGGTAAGGTAAAAGGAGATGTTACGAAAGACAGCAGAGAGTCTTCGGTAAGAATAGAAGATGCAGAACGAGAGAGGGTAAAAGAGAGGTACATACTAAAGAGGAGGTGCTAAAGAGGATGAATAAAACGACGGAGCAACGCAGACTAGCGGGGTACGAGTGAGACCCAGAGTAAAAAGAAAGACAAGAATTAATGCGGAACAACAAACACTCCAGTACTCGGATTCAATCCAAATAAAACTACATATTTGAGACACGCGGTCGATTAGTCGCATCGAATAACCAAGCTACAGAGAAGGAGAACAGTTGACATCGTACCAAACCCTGCAACCAGTCACAAAACGAACAGAGGAAAATAAGACGAAACTGCAATCCGAGAGCACATCATACAGTCGGAAACAGAAGAGAACGCAAAACAAAACGAGAATCGAACCCAATTGCAAACAAAAAGCCAAGATGATCCACCTAGGCCAATCCCGTAAGTACACACTATATGAGCGGGCCAGCGTAAACGCCGCCCGCTCATAATTTTACCACTCGGATGAAGCCGTCAATCCTATCAGCCCACTGATGTCTCAAAAAGCTTTATTTGATATAACTTCGGTATTACACTGATGTTCCACAGTGTGTTCAATTTAACTCCGGCACCAGATACGACCACATAAAATTTGTCACACACAACCATCAGAACACGCCCCAAACTTTATATCTTCATCCTCACTCAGCTTCGTCATCATCACTGTTGTCATCCGAGTCGTCGTCCTTGTTCCCTTCGAGAAGGTGAGCAGCTAATGCTCGCTCTCCGATATCCGGTTCCGAGTCGGCTTCTTCGATGACGTATTCGAATGCCCTATCGGCAAGAACGCCGTGTCCGGCTTCGGCCACTAAGGCCTTGACCATTCGTTCCCGCATATATTCCTCCGGAGTGGCCCAAGGAACCGGCGGAACTTCTGGCTGGAAATTGGCAAGGACCTTCCGTTTGTGCTTTCTAGCATGGATTGTTGCCAGTAGAAAGTGGAAGTAGAGATACCTAGCGGCAGGCCTAGCGTCTGTCTTGAAGACCAACTCTCTACCGTCGAGGTCTCCGAAGCTGCAGTTAAGGTCTGTTACCGGGACCGCTCTAATACCCTCGTCCATGATTTTCAGCACCCAACGGTCAATGTCGCCGTTCGGTAACAATTGCGCCCCTTCGCCGGCACAATGACAATCTGGTGTAGGTTAAATTAGTGATGGGCGTGAGTCGAGTCGGCTCGAGTCAAAAGCTCGAGCTGTAATAGGAAAACTGCGAATCGGCCCGAGCCTCTAAGCCCTAGAACTCGAGCTTAGGCTACCATCAGAAGGACGACGGTACTGAAAACTTGATCATGGCACCCGTACAGGGCGTGTAGCTCGAAGCAGACATATTAATTCAACACCTTTAACGGCTAATCACCGTTTCTGGCGATACAACACCTCTAAGGCTCTGAGACTACGGAAAAGCCTCGTATTCATAACTCTATGACCGTAGCTGAAAGTTACTTGCTTTATGCATCTCTATTGTTGTAAATAAGACATCACGGGAAACTCGAATCTAGGGTGATTCCAGTGAATGCGCAGAGTTGTGGTTTGGTGGATGATAGCCGCACAGGCTAGAGTAAAGTATAACTAGGCAATTACGCGTGAAAGAAGAACTGGAAGAACTGGAAGAGTACTAAGTAGGTCTGCTGTTCAAAGTCAATGGGCGGAGCTGAAGACTGATGAATTTTATGATATTTGGTGTTAAATTTTGATATGGCAAGTCTATAACAGAAGTCATGAGAGTCGTTCAGGGCTACCAGGCTGATTTGGCGAGATTGCATGGCTAATGTAGCGTGTTAACTTTCGAGACACGAAGGCAAGATGATTCTTTTTTATGATTGGACGTCAGCGGCAAAAACGTGAATCGATTCTCCATTAGCCAATTTCTAATGGGTAAAAACATACTCTAGATTGTTACTGATACTCCCTTTAAGTTTTCACACGAATCGCAAACCATTTCTACCTACATTTCTATCTTAGATCTACCATCATATCGTAATTAATCATAAGCATTAATTAATCACCACACCTCACGACTTCCTCTCCCTCTCCTCGATATCCAAATGCACAGCAGTCCCCGTAGCATCCTCCATCTCCGTTGCCTTTTCGGTTCCCTTCACATCTCCCGCATCACCAGCAGCCTTTGCAAGCTCGAAGTGACTACCCCTCTGCTCATTTCCGCACGCAGTCCAAACCAACAACAGAACAAAGATCACGCTCATCATTGCCGCCTGCGTAATCGCATAATTTGGTCTCTCCTGACCGTCGACGACAATACTGAGGTTCTCGGATATGGTTGAGGTGATTTGCGCGGCTGGGGCAGAGATCATGTTTCCGAGCTGCATGAAGCGATTAGACGTAGGGAAGGAAGACATGGGAAGGTGTAATTACTTGGTAGCATATTCCGGGGAATGAAGATCTGAACTGCGGTGGGGATAGCTCCTGCGCGGGTTAGACAGATTCAATATCTATGCGCCAAGGAGAATCGACATACGTTAAGATGGATCGGAACAACGCCCCAGGCGCCTTGGACCATGAATTGGATTAAAAAGGCGCCGGCGGTGAGGGTTCCCCAAGAGGTTGGGAGCACCCAAAGAGGGATAAGGCATGCGCCAAAGAAACAAGCCGTCATGATCGTAGCTCGTCTACCAAAGAATTGGGAGTAGTACCCGCAAAACTGGAGGAACAAGTGAGCGAACGCGCGAGTGATGGAATGTGAAGTCGGACTGACCGTTCCCCCCACAACTGCACCAGTCTTTGCGATCATTGTGGCTTTGGATGCCAATTTCTGCGAGAAACCCTTGGTTTCGTGGAGGTAGGTTGGGTACATGTCTTGCGATGTGTGACTGGATATCTGGCGGTTAGCGGGTACATCGAAACTTACGCCTTCAAGGCTGAGCCTACCTCATCTACCACAATGTTAGCTAGGTAGGATTGGTGGAAAGGCAGTACGTACGTAATTGAATAGTGCCATCAATATGATGGCATAGACCATTCGTTTCCAATACTCCTTCAGGATCTTCTTTGCATCCGCAATAAACAGTGTAACTTTGACCTTTCCAGTGACCTCGCTATTCTTTTTTGCCTCGACGAACTGCTTCGACTCCGCAAAAAAGAGGCGGGCAACAGCAACAGCTGCAGTCAATGCTGCTCCAATATAAAAGAGCGTCTTAAAACCAGGCTTCGAATTTGGAACAATGCTCATATTCAATCCGGCTGCAATAAGATATCCTAGAGCGTATCCCTGAACCCATAAAGTTAGTTCTGTGTCTGAGGCGCAGGGGGAAAGGGGATTATGATCACCTGTTGAAGGATTCCGGAAAACAAACCACGAGCTTCCATTGGCATATCTAGGACATAATCAATATGGTTACAGGGAAGCGGATATTTGGATCTCATACTTTCAAGAGCCATTGAGGCAGCCAAACCCCAGATTCCGCCCATTCCAATGCCGAACAAGGCTCGAACACCGAGAAACTGCGCGAATGTGTAGCAGTACGCAGTAGCCAATTGCAGCACGGCAATGATCAGAAGGTTGACAATCATCGGCCACTTTCGGCCATAAAGATCTCCTGCGATACCGAAGGTAGCAGCTCCGACGGAACTGCAACCCAGTTACTAAGTGTTATCTCATGGAGGTGAACACTCATACCGGAATAACAAAGTCAATGTGATCGATATCGATATGCTTTCACGCTCTAATCTCCCCATTCGTCAGTGAAATCTTCAGGTCATCCAGATGCAAAGGCGGTGAAGGAGGCAACGAACCATGGTGGTAATATTTTGCCAAGTTAGATATCGAGAGACTGACTGAATGAAAGTCATATCTATATATTTTCGCGTTAATTCCGCTGCTCGACACCCGAGTATGGTCGCGATCATACCCATCCATAGTCCAAGCCATCCAGCCAACAAAGAAGTAAACATAATCTATCATAGTTTAGCTTGATATCGGGCCAAAATATCAGTTGGATCTCATACTCATAGCACTCGGTCGCATGATCGTTCTGAACGGATTCTCCATCTTGGTGCGTGGCAGCTTTCCGTAGACAGTTTCTCCATGTTCATTCATGTAGTACCCATTGCCCGTCGTGAAGATCTCTTTCAGATGAGTTCCGATTCTCTGAAGGCGCGACATGGTGATTGAGCCGTCTGTGTGCCGCCGTGTTCTCGAAGTGAGCGGTGATAGAGAAAAAAATGTTTCTGTCAGGCAGATGCGCTGCAGTTATATAGAAATTGTCTTGCACCGTAAATGCAATGTGTGATCCCGACGCAATCCCCTCTCCCCCCATCCCCCCCTTCCCCAAGGAGCCACCTCTAAACCTCCCCACTTCAATCAAAACACAGGGCCGCTTCATACCAAGACCGGCGAAATGGCGAGAGTCTAGGCAATAGCCGAATTTTCCCCAGTATATCTTTAGGAGTGGATATCGACTTTAATATTTTGTGCTACCGCTACCAGTCCTCAGCATGCATGCATTCTCTGGTGGTTTGCTTGGCATATGAGGGATAAGCTTTGGTCATCCAACAACTTCGCATCGGCCGGTCTTAAGGCATCGCTGCGATCAGTGGTGTTTTAGCGCAAAGCAGTTCACGCTGGAACTGCATGCAGCGTAGCGCACCGCCTGACAGCTCTCATGTCTTGCACAATGTGTGCAGTATTTCCCATTTGACCGAAGAGAAGCTATGTGATAAGCAACAATACGTTCTTGACGCTGAGCGCGCGGAGAAACCGAAGTTGTTGCTCTCGCATTTCCGCAGGGGTTCTAGCTTTTGCTGGTCAGATCTGCCTTCAAAGTGCTTTTTATGGAAATTTCTCCGAACGGGACCGCTCCGAACCATCCCAACCAACAAAAAGAGGGCCGCGGATGGCCAAGGGTATCGGAAGGTGAGTGTGGGGTACGTGATGTCTAGCGATTGTGGGATTTTTGATGTTGATCCATGTATTTCTTGGTTGTTGATGGTGGAAGGTTAGATATCAGTATTGCTCAAGGCATGCATTTAGCACCAATAACCCCGCGAAGTCTCCGCGGATAGTTATGGAGGTGATTGATACGCGTTTTGGGGAGTCGCGCGCGATGTCAAAAAGCAGCATGGTGGTTTATTCTCGATAGTGCCCGGACTGTCAGTTTCGCCACGTGTGTATGCTGCTGCTGCTAAGGTGAAGGCCAAAAGCTGGTGAGCTCGCTTCCAATGCCAGCTCAAGAGCTGGTTGTCAATGTTTTGGTGTAACTGGTGCGCGATTTTGTCGTCGTTACATAGGGATAAAATATTGAGATTATCTCGAGCTCTTGGCGTACATACTAGGTGTCAACCTTTGGAGATAGATATTATTGTCTGGTGTTCCCCAATACCTCAATTGTACCAATTGGAATACCTGAATCAACCTGAACAGTAGCTATAAACCATATAAAATCCTCAGTCCTTGAATCATCGCTGACTACTGGCTCCTGAATTAGCCCGAAATAACTATTTAATCTCAAATTCCGTCCAAACCCCCATTCCAAGTGGTGTGGAGTGTGTCCAGAAGCTATGTGGTAAGCACTCTATGCAACTTCCCAATCCTTTTAGCAAAACGCATGGAAAATTCGAATTTGTCCCTTCAGTGTCGTAACACCTCGGGACGCCGTAGGTATAGACAGACAAATTAATGGGGGCAAGCGATGATGATAAGCTTAAACTTAGTCGCATTGGTCAGACCTGTTTTTTTCAGGACGTAACATGGATACTTATGAAGCGAAAAGCTGGAGTAGCGCTGGGCCTCTCGTGTTCTGAATACCCCAAATCAGTGGCCGAAACTTTCCGAAACGCACACCATCGGCGCCATACACGATGCATGCTCGAATTCAAATCCTGGTGTTTAGTGGAGGATATATATTGTCAACCGTATCATTATTGTAGTTGATACTGCCAAGTTTGGGGCGTAAATCAAGCATTTGCCCAGAAAAGCTTTGTGTGACTCGTCTACAACGTGTGCGTCCGTCCTTCGGTGTTGTGCGTGACGTGAGATTTGCCTGCATGCCGGATTACAACCGTAACAGATGAACGATCTAAACCTAGAACTAAGATCACAGTTATTACATTCTAACACGATATCTTGAAAAGTGGGATCCCGAATCGGTGCCCTGCAGCCGATGGACCTGCGGGAACATGAGAGAAAGTAGTCTCGTAGTTTCAAATAATTCATATTACAATTACAAGCTCACTCCCCGCAAGCGGGCGGTTGAGCCAGCGGTTGAGTCGTGACATAGCCTTATGGGACAATGGATGGATTTTGTTTGTGCTCCGACTTTTCGCTCCGATATGTGTGAATGCAGGCCATCCTGGAGTTAGGTTTGTCCTTTCACGGTCTGGATCTCGTCACACCGAGAACTGGCCCGGAACATCTTCCGCAGCCCAACCCACCCGCAGATCACCCCGCACGGCGACCCCTAGACAGGTGCCGAGGAACTTCATCCCGGTATTTTCCGGTACCCATATATTTGCCATATAAACGCTGCCATGGCTGAATTATTGATGGCCAAGACCCAACGTACTGACTTCGCGGTAGTACGAGACCCCATAATCGCCATATTACTCCATGGTACGATACCAAAGTCCACTCAACTGCCTTCCTAGGGGATATACCGGCATTAAGCTGCCAAGAGACAACTAACGTGGCCAGTAAAACACCGGACGCTTCTGTTGGAAAGTTAATTGGAGAGCGAGGAGAGAGAATCTGCCTACCGGCGAATTCGAAAAGAGAACTACTTGCGACACTATGTACGAGCAGATGGACGCTGCGCTGCGGGTAGTATTTGCCGAACCACTGTTGGTGAGCGAATTCCATTGAGAATAAGTATCAAGATCCACTCTAAGATAGAGAGCCAGCTGCAGATCTGATCCATTCACAGAGTTCGTCTCCAGCGTTGGATACTCTCCAATATCATGCCAGATATGAACCATTCAATCCTTTGACTAGCACAGGTTGGGGACGGAACACCCCGCAATATGCAATACGGTATCTGGGGTTAACTAGTCCACATGTCATCAAGTCCAAGTCCGTGCCCAGCCCTCCATATGCAAGCTTATTCAAGGCGGTCACTCGGCGATTATTGCAATCCATACCGAGACTAGCCAGGAATTAATCCCGAGGCAATTCATCAACCGCGGGGAACTTAGCGCTTGTCAACCTTATTTACATACCCTGTGACACCGATCCACAATTTTCTAGACGGATGCACTTACCTTGTCAGCTTTCCTCCATCGTCAGCCAAGAGATAAGTTGCCAAGAGTCGTCTCGAGATATCCCGCAGTTGATACCTGATTTTGCTTCTCCTTCCCCATTTCGAGCTATATCTTCCCCTCTTCGTTATGTGGCAACGTTGCAACCCGAACCTGGTGTCAGCAATTACCAGTCTACCCTACAGGAGATATGATGTGGTGGTCATTCGGTGTTTCAATACGAGAACATCATCTCCTTCTTACAGGCACATGGATTCACAGATTCTCGCCCAGGGCCTTGGGCCGGGGCCGCATCTTGAGATTCGAAATCAGGGTTCCAGATATCGCTTCCCGCTGGAACTCAGGACAGAAAGCCGGCAGCGGGATTCATGTCATTTGCCACGTGTATGATCGCTTGAATAATTCGCCGCCGTTGCATTTGACCGGATTCCATGCAGGTGAACCTTCGTCTATGGAAACGGTAGATGGAATCCCGGTTCTTTCCTGTTGAGGATAACAGTATACGATGCGGAGAGTGTACTCCGGCCACTTACTAGTACTACTCCAGTCGGCAGTTCGAACTTGCAAGGCAACCTCTCGTTTTGATCCGCTGAATTTTCCAGCATATTAACGGCTGATTCGGAGGATTGCGTAGGGCATAGCGCCTGTACAGGAATGGAGAATTTCGATCTTTGTTTGTCTATATATACTGCGCCTCTATAGGCATGGAGGAATATCGAAAGGACTGTACAATGGAGCAACAGCCTCAGCAAGAGACATCTGTCACTGCTCATAACTCCACCAACTTAAAGATATGGTGCATACCTAGTAGGGATGAACAAATTGCTTTACCAGCCGCGGAATTGCAATCACTTATGCTCGATGGCAGAAAAAAAGTTAAAACTTTCTTTTGTCCACCGAAACAGTCGGAGTATGTACAATATGCTGACTTCGATGGAATGCTCGGTTGCCAGAATGTTTGGGTAATTCTTGCACCGGTTGGTGCATAGGAAAGATCATGAACCCGCATTCCCCATGGCCAATACTGTTCAGGAACTTGTTCTTGGGTTTTTCTCCAAATTAGCAATTTGCAACCCAGCATCTGCAGATGGTCAAACCACATCCACCAACATAACATATTTCAACTACGAGGCAAGTATTTCCATTTGAGTGGTTTATACACATGGTTGTGAAAGACACCAAAGCATGGAAACACCCAGCTTCTGAGCTATGGACCACTGGAAGTGACATTTAAACGAAACGGGTTGTTTATCTATCTATCGGGGTTGTGTTGAATGACTTGGCTTGTTATCTTTGAATCTCCAGTCTTTTCGCGAGCATTGTATGCAAACAAAACAGATAAAAAAGGAAACTGACAGCTACGGTCATAGAGTTATGAAAACGAGGCTTCCCGTCCGCTCAGCCATATCTAAGCATAACATCGCCAGGTTAGTACTGCAGTGGGTGACCATGCGGGAATCCCTGGTACTGTAGTTTTGCACCTCCTTATCACCGATTGCTAGGTAGATACTTCAATGTGCGTGTACGGATATGCGCCCTACAGAAGATCACCATTACCGATTCAATTTTAGGGCCGCAACTGTTAGTGTGAGTCGTCGCTGTTTTGGTTCATTACAAAAGAGCGAGTGTATACATGTATACTTTTGGTTTACAAAGACAAGTATAGAGTAAGGGGAGATGACTTAGTTCTCTTGGAAGTAAGAAGATATCAGGTGGTATTCTAACACTGGAGCATATGCCGGGTGACTTTCTGTGACCCAGTGTTCATCTAACTATGGCAGTTTTCCCCAGTCCCCTCCCCTGTACATAACGGAAGGCCAAGTCATCAAATGACACCCAAAATTGCCTCTCCAACCTGATGGCAGCAGAACTATCCATCAGAAAACCAGAGCCAGGCCGCTGTTGTACATGCTGGTTGGCCTCAAATGCAACGTACGACCGCTACGGTCTTCCGAATTATCGATTACCAACTACGAAAGATAGTGAAAAATACGACTTGATTACAAACAAACCTGGGCATGAGTTCATGTATTATTCCACGCCCAAAAAGGGGAAGCTGATGACCAAGAAATCCAGGAACTCAGTATTAATGGGGATGGATCTGGAGCCACGGTTGCGAGGGGGGTATGTTTGAGGGGGGTATGTTTGAGGGGGGTATTGGTAGCTGGACGTATTTTATTCAACAAAAAATAGTGTGGATGCGGAGGTAATTTTAGAGTAGGTTGACGGCTAATCATTGCGTCTCAATCATTGTTCGGATGGCGGCGAACCTGCGTACGCGTATTGTGAATGGAAACTGAGGAAATGGAGGGACATTCTGGTGGAGGACGCGACTACGATATAAGCCAAGTGCAAGGGAGGGTGGATGGGTTCCGAAGACGGTGCAGAGTGTACATGTTGAGAGTTTGATGAGGGAGCTTTGTGAAGTGATTGAGAAAGAGAAAGTGCTGGAGATGTTGCGTACATACGGTGGTGTGAGACACACTGTCCAGATCCGGATGCGAATGCGGATGCGGATGTTAGAGTTCCACTGGTAAACACACACACTCGATGTTGTACACCTGTAGAAGGATTCTACGTGCTACGTCATCTCAATCTGTATTACTGTGCGCAGGTCATCCGTCAGTAAATGAAAATAATGCCAAGTGACTGCTCATGTATCTGCACCTTGTTAAAATCTAATAAGTCTTTGGATCGGGACAGGGCTGTCTCGCATATCTGCATGACGGCAGTTTGAACCAGGTAACATAGCCTAAAGAATGGTGATCAATTTTTAAAAATTTGTCTCTGCATACATGTTACAACGGGGTGTATGTATTAGTTAGGAAACGAACCTAGAGACGTACATATAATGAACTGGAGATATAGATAGGAGCCTTCAGCTTGCACAGATCGACTCGACATGGAAATCGAAGTCATCGCCCAGGCTCCCAAGAACAAACCCCTAGACGGGAAGTAGACTCAAATATCGAATCTGGAAGAAGAGAGTACGCCTACTGAGGGTTTTAGATGAAGCGAGCAAGTTCGTCCTGGTTGTCAGATTATTACGCGGTCTGGGAATACTTACAAGCCACTCACACTAGCTTGCAAGTGGCGGTGATTGATCAGTATTTCAGCACCTCCAGTAGCTATAAAATACTTAATCCTTCTCAGTTCTTCCTGAATATGTTTGTGGTTCTCCTCCTGCCGTAAAGTGCAAAATCTGGAATTCAAACAGTACCATGAATCAAGATCACAGCTGAGTCCTGCAAATCAAAATTTTGCCCTCCCACTCTCGCGTGCGAGCGAGATTTGAATGCTTGTACTCAATAGGGGTTCCACAATACAGGCCCGATGGTGGTATCCTCTGCTTTTTGACGCAAAATCAATTATTGGGTGCTCAAGTGGATATACGTTACAGTAACCCCTAACCCATCGGATCCTTGCTTCCACAATGGAAAGTCAATTCATGGTCCGGAGACAGGTATCTAACTTCCCGGGGAAGATCATAGCGGCTCTTATGTAGTGAAACCTTCATGCGACTCCTTACCTCAAGTTCAGGTTTGTTTGGTGATCGCATCACGTATACGCATGCTCATCTAGATCTAGCCCCAGCAAAATCGCGATATACAAATTTCCCAACAAAAATTTCTAACAGTAGTAACGATATATGGAAGCCCGTGTATATAGAGATCGCTGTCCGCAATTATGCTATGTAGGATCTTCTAACCAGCCCATATCATCGCTCTCTTTCATCACCACCACGTAAACATTAAATCCAACCAACATGCAACTCAGCTCCATCCTTGTCATTCTTTTCGGTGCTGTTAGCACTTTCGCTTCTCCTACTCCTATCAGAAACGGGGAGTTTGTCATCGACATCCAACTCCATCAGGACTCCAAGAGTGCAAGTGGTCGTCGTGGTCCTGGCCGTGTAGCGTTGACTGGAAATAGTATGCTCACTTGGAATTGCACATTCACCTTTTTCCAAGATCTAACGATTTCTAGACGACATTGATCTCCAGGACTGCTGCCCACCAGTCAAGAACTGCTATCCCATGTCCGGATGCGTAAGTATACTAGCACGCACAACCACCATGCAAAACTGATGCAACGAAGACTAAATGCGGAGATGGCTCGGACCCGACGCCATATTGCGGCTATGGAGGTGAGTCTTCCATAAGAATAGCTCAAATGCCATTGACACAGAGGCAGAATGTAATGTTTTCGGTTGCAACTGCGACGGAGGATGTCGCAAGTAACTGGTACGGGTTTACAACTGCTGAGAGATTGTTGACGATGGGAATCTTCATTTCAGATTTGTTGTGTCGTTTGGCCATTCCGGAAGGCTGTACTCTCGTTTTAGACACTTAATTTACCCAAACGATGAAATTGTTTGATTTTTTGATTGAGTCGTGTTGCATTTATGGTGGAATAGTTGCTAATGCACTCGAATCTCACCTCGTTGAGATACTCTTTAATTGAAGATAAGAGCAAGTGAGTGAAGAAGAAAATGGAGTTCCATTGCCGGATGCTTCGTCATATGTAAACACTCGAAGCCAACGAGTGACACTCGATAAAACTGAATTGGAAACCCAAAGGCCATGCCAGGGAGCACAAAAGGAGTGCATAGCACCGTGCCTTGTAGCTATTTTGCCACGGAGTTTTTGAAAATATACATCCATGATGTTATCTTAACTGCAGCGTTGTTCCATTTGTCGGATGTCAGCAAGATCTCGATCGCGAGTCGTAAGTACAAGATATGCACTGGACCTCGAATAATTTTTTTCATATGAATCATGTCAGTTTGGCCAGGTAACTCATGAAAACCCAGTAGGGAGCTCGAACATGGCTTCCCTCAGTTCCGAGGGTTCTCCAGCGATTAAACGCCGGTTTCCAGATTAATAGGATAAAAAGTCCTTCACATCACGCCTTTTATTAATTGACACTTCGACTTTGGATGACACAAAGGTGTATGGTTAGTAATCTCTTAAGCTAGCTTACGCTTGATTGTTGACGTTTGCTTGATCGCGTCGCTAATTGCGTGTACCCACGGAACCCGCCCGCGGACGCAAGCAGCTGGCCACCAAAAAGTTGCATGTATATATATAGAAAAAACCTGATTAAACTCCAAAGCAAGATCGGTGAACCCAGAAAACGAATAATCTACAAGAAAGCCCATGACTTAGGGACGTTACTATATACTCCTTCTCAAGTGTGCAAGTACCGCGAATAATAATGCAAAAAGACTAGCAATACCAGCACCAACGCCAGCTCCCTTTCCAATATCGCCCGTCGTTTTGTAAACTGCACCGAATGCAGCCAAACTCAAAGCAATTGCAAACAACAAAACTAGAGCCAGACTTGCAATGCTTGGACCATCTATGAAATGCAAGCCCCATTCCGCCTGACGCCTTCCGCTGTGTGGAAGTTGAAGTGCAATTACTCTCTTCGGCATACGCTCAAGTTCTTCTGAGCATCCGAATTGAGGCGAGCAGAAGCAGCGAAGAAGAGCGTTGCCTCCTATTGGAGCACCCTCCCTATCCGATGTTGGAGTGAACTCGTAGAGGACATCTTGCGGCGAAGGGAGCAAGGGTGTAATTGGGACAACGTCCGCGAAATCCTTGTTGTAAAGTTCAAACTATGTAGTATGAAGGTTAGTGTGGTGATATCACGCAATCAGTAAGGACGACGAACCTTCACAAAATTGATTTGCGCCAAACTCCTAAACAGAAGATGACGCCTCCAACTCCACAGACCCCCGAGATGGTTGTATTCGTGTCTAACCCGCTCAAATACATTTCCAATACTTGAACCAGGGGATATAGTGATTTGTCGGACGATAGTGTCTGTCCTAATACGGCCTCGTTCGAATTTGGGTACGTTAAAGCAGCATAGTAAGTAGAGGTCCTTTTTTGTTTCAACGTTCGATGGTTCTGCCACCGGTACAACCGGTCGATCGCTAGAATTGCTGCCAGGGAGAGTGCTAGATGCAGATTCTGCGTGATCCACCTGACTACGGGTCGCCGAGGTCAATGATTGAACTTCCTGGAAGTGATGCTCACACGATCCGGTCTCCAAAGTAGCACACTTGATAGTCTCCGAGGCTTCACTAGTACTGAGTCGAATGAAATCACTCTAAAAGGAATCCATTGTCAACTGCCAGCCCTACAAGTGGATTAAGAAATTACCTTTGTGCGATGTGGTGGCAAAAACGGCCACCATGCCGCCGGGCAACCTAGATAGTTCTCCACGGCTAGCTGAAAGCGACACCAACGTGTCCTATGAAAAGGGTGTATAGTCTCCTGGCTCTCCAGGTCTTCCTTTTCTGAGATGGAGGCTTCTAGTGTGAAACATGTTTGGCGAGGGCCGTTGGCCTGCTTTCAATCAGCTTGGGAAGGATATGTTGGACCCACTAAAACTCACCGGATTATTGGATGGATCCCTTGGTGAGCGGATTCCTCCTATTATATATTCCATGTTCGAATTCGCGGATTCTTCCTCCATGGGAGTGTGGCCTCTGGTAATATCTACAGAGCTTGAACTATTTTCGCTATACATATCCAAAAGTTGACGAACTTCAGCCGCTGTTGGTCTTCTGTCGGGATTCGTATCTAGCATCCGCCTCACCAAATGGACTGCATCTCGTATCTGGGGATAGGTCCCCGCTTCCTTGGTTTCAAAATCATTGAGCCAACCTAGAACCTCAGGCTTTACTGCAAACCCATCGTGGAAAGAATGTCGTGCGATGATGTCGCCTTCTGGCGTGCGGCACGTAGTTTCTCGCGCCTTATGAAAGCGGCTGACTCCAGCTGGTCCCTCGACAAGCCATACGATAATTTCCGAAAGGATACATCCCAGTGACCAGATATCGGCAGCTCTTCCCGCGCTCTTACTGGGCGGTGGTTTTGGGCGGTATTCGGGAGCCCTGTACGACACAGTCCGATCTTCTTGCGTTTCGACATGTAGAGGGTTCCAGTACGAGAGTTTACAGTCTTTCTTTCTGAATTTTGATAAACCAAAATCGGATATCCTCCAGACGTTATTGTCATCGTTGTCGTTGTCGTATAAGAGAATGTTCCCTGGATTTAAATCATGATGGTACCCAATTATTTTGTTATCATCGTCATCGCCACCATGATGAAGAACCGCCAATCCAGAAGCGAGGTCTGCAACAAGACGCAACCCAATTCCTAAGTTTGATACGGAAACTCCCCCTGCAGTCATAAATTCCTCGAGATTGCGATCCGCGAGTGGCGCAATGAGATTCCACTCGTCCCCATAACGGTAGCAACCCTTGACTGGTAGAAGGTTCGGATGTTTATTCCGCTGGTGAAACTCATAAATAGAGCGGCAAAGATCACCGACAGCAACGTCTTCACGCGGGCTGATAGTTTTGCAGGCGTAGGTATGGGAAGACTGCGGTATTCAGTCAGTTCAAGCTAGTGGTTCGTCAGGCAAAAGTTGAACTCACCTCGTATTCTGAACCGAACCCATCATATGATGGGTGAATGGTGACTTTATATACCGTGCCAAACCCTTCGACCCTCTGCTTCAGTCTGGTACGCTCGACAATAGGCAAAATGTAATCAGTCGTCCATTGTGGGGCAATGATTTCAGGACCCAGATTTGGTGCTAAAAACTGGTACTGTTGGCTCAAGAAATCCGTGTCAGAAAGCGCGATGTCAATTGAACGGATGCTATCTTGTGAGAGCGGTAAGGCATTATCGGTAAAGTGGCTTGAGATAAACAGACTCGCAATGTCAAGACGGTCGAGTAGGACTAGCGTTCCGAATATTATCCGACAATTGCCAGGAATTGAATCGAGTACTGGCTCGAGATTTCGATTGATCATCCATAGGATACAACTGCATACAATCGGATCGTTCAACCAGGCGTTGTAGGCATCGTTGGGGATGAAGAAACGACCGTCTGCCGAACGAATTTGACTTTTTTTGAGCTTTTCCCGGAGGTAGTTGAGGTGATATTCGGTTGGAGCGAACGAAAGGGCTGCTGAAGGCATCCTTTCTGTGTTGTATGGCGGACGAGGCAGTGGAGGTTGAACGAAGAGAGGATTCGTGCAGGTTCCTAAGCAGCGACCTGTGGGTGAGAACTGCTTTGATGAGTGCTGTTTCTAACGCTGGTCCGCTTGGTCAGGGTATTCGTAGCTTTATGCTTAAGCTTGCTCCGCAGCCTTGTATGCACCTCCAGTGAGGCAGTGCTCCACAACTCCTGATGTAGGTGGTTTGATTGGAGCAGTAGTCCGCTCTCATGCGTGTGCGCACTTCAATGACTTCATATACTCGTGTGTGTAACACCACCTGAAACGTGTGCACACTCACCACACGCATTACAAGGCTACCGAGCGGGTGTCCCATGGCCAGCAGGTGATATCACCAGCGGGAGCACTCTTCCATGGACTCCTCTTTCAACGCCCACAATTCAGACTTGCTAGCTAGTCGAGACGAGCTATGATTTGGGTTGTCTCGAGCCATATCATTTCCTGCCATCGACTTGCTTGTTGGAGAGGAATTATAGCTATAGCTGGTTCTATGCAATTAACTTGAATCCGGTGATGTGAGGTGACTTGAGGGTGTGAAATAAATCTTGGTCGGTGGAGCGCTCTTGCTCCCAAAGTCCTCTTATATCGTCATAGGCAGCGCTCCTCCTCCAATGATGTGCGCAGCGAGTAACGTGCCTACGCAGTATGTCTCCGTCGGCCTTCATTTCATCCAGCATATTAAGTGCTGGAACAGGGAGTAAAGGCTCGCAACGCGGGTGGTGTTGGGCTTGTACTAAGTACTAAGTACGAGTAGGTGATAATTTGTCACGGAACTCAGATTGGGAGAACTGAGAACTTTGGGGGTTCTTTGTTGCATTTACGAATGTAGCTGTAGCAATATTAAAATACCTCAATTCCATCGATTATGTTCCTTTAGGCGTCGGTGCAGCTGCAGAATCATCACTTTTGCAGTCGTTCAAAGCTCTCGAACATCGATATGTATCCTAGGATCACGAGCGCGGCTGCAGTCGATGTGCATTGAACCTAACCCACATCACGTGTACGGAATGTATCCTGGAACCATGATCTTGTTTCTCATCGACATCAGAAAAAATCCCAGCGTAGGAAGGTGACTGTGTTACGGGGTAGTTCTACCTCCAGAAAGGGTGTCATAACTTGGCATAGCTCTGGTTTGCAGAGTTTTGTTTACCTATTTAGTACTTACTTAGTCTTTGGCGAGCTTCCGGAGGGGGAAGCCTTCTCTCGTGCTCAGTGGTGCGAGCTTGCGAGCGTGTGACTATCCACACTAGGAACAAGAAGGAAAAGTTTCGAAGTCAGGCGCCCTGCGGATGAATATAAGCGCCATGTCAACAGCCGCATTCTTTGTGATTGGACTTCTTCTCTCTCGCCACCACAAACCACAAACCCACAAACCACAAACCATAATGGCTACCGACCGCAACTTCTACCGCACCCTAATCCTCGACAATGCCAAGGTTCTCTTTCCTTCCCACGATCCCAAGCTGATAACCACCCAAAACAACACTGGAGCCAAGCTAAAAACCCTCATCGTCTCTTCGACGACCGGCGAGACGCTGCTCTCACAAGACGGCGTCCAGAGCGAAAACTACACAAGCCTTCTCTCGCAGACGCAAAAGCTTCTGCATATTAAGGTGAATCATGAAGGGTTGAAGGGGAGTGTGAATGGTGATGCGATGGAAGAGCTTCGTCGAGAGAACGGTGTACTTCGAGGGAAGCTTACAGAGGCCCAGTTGGCAATGTCGAAATTGGGGAATAATGAGCTTCAGACACTTCGAGAGCAGCTTATGGAGAAGAAGGTAGAGCTAGCGGAGACCAAGTTGGCGATGGCGAACATGAGGATCGAGGAGCTGCAGAAGCGTATAGCTATGTTGGAGCTAGCGCAGGAACTGAAAATGTAGGGTATGAACACGTCATAAAATTGCGTCAGTTGCCAATGGGGAGGAGCTTCGAAGTGTTATGTACCTTTTTCTCTCTTTACTACGAATACCTAAGCACCTACTATGTACTACGTCCTTCTGTTTTGCTATGGTTAGATATACTACATCTCCTCACCAGTGCGTACAAATTATGGTCTTCATTATTGCCCCGTCCGCACCTGAAATTTATATCATCAGTCAGGTGGTTCTTGCCATACCCTTTGCCTAGAATTGAGAACCGCCTTCACTCCACTTTCAGACATCCCGCATCCCTACATAGACTGAGGCACTCATATTTCCAAAAAAAAACACATTCCTCCTCCTCCTCAAGTCTCGGAGTGTGATACTAGGGTTCCGGGACTACTCCTCCACCACCGAAAACAGATCCCCGGCGTATCCATTCCTCCCTGTAGCTCTCTCCTACATTCCAGCACAGCAACACTCCTCCTTCCTCTCGTCTCCATTGCCAACTTAATATCACTCCAACTTTCTTCTCCGCCTTCACCACTCGTACCTCTGCAAAAGCTTCAGGAACGCATCGAGTCCACACCTTGCCCGCCGTCATGGAAATGATGCAGATCCGTGACCATGTGGCGAGATTTCAGGCGCTCATGTACCAGCCGACCCAACCCTACTTGATAAAAAACACTAAAACCTCCATGGCCCCGTATTACCGCTGTAAAAACTCTTCTGTCTCCATACACCGCAGGACATACTTCTGCCATTCACACGTACGGCCGTCGTAGTAACCAGTTAAGGGTGCAACAATAAGACACAGCGCCCAAACCCCCACCCACGAGTGGCCCCCAATGACTATGGTTACACAACCCCATGTTGGGTTCATTTGTGCAACCCAACAAGCTGCAGCTATCTCCGCCGCGTGGAGCCTAACCTCGCAACTTCACCACCTCACCGCCATCTCTCACCACTGTTCCGCGACACCATCTCTCAACGATGGCACCCCGCCGCCTCTTCCCCTCGCACTCCACAACCCTTCATTCCGCCAACCGTTTCGCGCCCCTAACCGACCTTCCCGACCTCAAACCACTAACGCTCTCTCCCCCGCCTACATGTACTTCCCCCCTTGAGTCTCCTGTTCCCCCCCGCTAACATTCCCAGCCGCCCCGCCACTCCCACCCAGCAAGATCACGCTCCTCCCGCCGGAACTCCTCCTCCTCATCGCCTCTTACCTCCCGCGCGGGCCTCTCAACGCATTAATCCGCTCGCACCGGCGCTTCCACCTACTCCTAAACCAAACGCTATATCGGCGAGGAATTCTCAGTCTACATTACTACACCCCTCAGCCTCCTGCTCCCGACTTCCGCAAACCCCTAGAAATCTCTCAATCCACCCTCTCTCCCTTCTCCGATCCACAAATCCCCGGTCTCGACTCCTGTCTCTCGATCCTAGGCTGGGCCATCCTCCACGGCCCCCCCGGAACGCTGAAATGGTTCCTCTACTATGGCCTATCGGCGAATACGCGCTTCACTCACTGGTGGGGGGATATGTACCACGTGCCGCTACTGATTGTGGCGGTGTTCCATGAACGGGAGAAGGTAGTGAAGTTGCTGCTAAAGAGTGGGGCAAGGGTTAATGAGACGGATGAAAGGGGGTGGACGGCGATGAGGTATTGTAGGGAGGTTTGTGGGACGAGAAGAGGGGTGGAGAGGGGGTGCGTGGTGTTCCCGACTATGGGGTGTACGGAGACGAGGGTGTGGAGGTTGTTAAGGGGTAGGGGGGCTTGGTAGGGGGGAGGGGGGAGGGAGGGAGGATATGAAGTTGAAGAGCGTTCCGTGTGTGGGTGTAGGGTACAAGGTCGGGAATATGTCAACATCTTGCAAACAAACAAGAGGAAGTTCTAGATTTCTCCATTTTCTAGTTCATGGGTATTAAGAGTTCACGTGCATTCCTCGGTGCAATTGAGCTTGAGATGTTGCCTAAGTCGATGGCAAATCTAGCCGTCTAGATATCTCCATCCATCTCAGAGTGGAGAAGTGAGTGGCGAGAAAAATGGGTAGGTATTTCACATGTACATGTACTTTCAAGCCCTGCCTAGGTGGCAACTGAGCTCTTTTTCACGACGGCAATTCTGCCTCCTCTACCTAACTCAAGCTACCAGCGTAGTACCACTGCAAATACAGTGACAAAAGCTTACCTGAACCGTTGTGGCTTTTCATGTACTAGTACTCAAAGCAACTTCTGGATCGGATAGCTTCATTTGCCTTCCTAACTTCCTAAGTGCAGCGTCGGCGAACCCCGCATTTACTAGACGGGACCGGTCCGGCCGGCCGTTTCTTGTCATTG
>MU122197.1:210874-252553 GCA_014904905.1 Wilcoxina mikolae CBS 423.85 | reverse complement strand
CCCCGCAATGCACGTCCTCCCTCTGTGTAACCGCATGAAAGGGTATCCGGTATCGGTACAGCACGTTTGGTTGGGATTGATGGCGGCAGCTGTTGGGGGAAGGTGACATGATGGGAATGGGAAAGAAGAACCAAAGCAGAACAGGTACCTGATTCCACCGGCGTCAGTGGCGTTTTGGATGAAACGAATTGACGAATAGGATGTGTACCGACACAAGATCTCCCCCCGCCGGCCAAGTCGAATCCGGCTGCAGCTGAGATCGTGGTATAAACCTACCCGTAATAAGCAACCTCTCCAACCTAATCCCAAGCCGAGGAAGAAATGCCCGTTGTGGCTTTTCCCACTTGCTGTACTTATGGCCACTTGACCTATGGCGTACTACTCGAGGCTTAGTTACTTAGCGCAACGTGGGGCGTGGAGAATAAACGACTCCTCCACCCCGCGGCCCCGCCGAGTAAGGTCCTTGGTATTAGCCGTTGTGCTTGCCGAGGAATCGAGTTGGATGAAGCGCGGGGTTCTAAGGGCATCAACATGTCTCACATGAACGACCGGGAAATAAATTGTCTCTGATCTTACTCTACTCTGCCCCCAATAACCAAGATCCCAAGAAATCCGGAGAGTAAAAAAACGTCTGGGCGAACCAATAATGCTCGTTTACTGCTAGTCCCACCAGCCGATCTCGGGTTCTTCCTCCGGCACTAAAAAGGTTATTAGTTATGATACCCAGGATTTAGCGGATGAGCTCGAGGGATGATGTGATGAAGTGCCCCTGATTTATTGGAAGAACGTTGTTGTGCGAGGTGGAGGTTATGATTGTAATGAGAGCTAGAGTTGCACGGGGCTGTGGGCTCATTTACTGCGTACTCTACTCTACCATCACCAAGCAAAGCAATTCGAGGACTTGCGTTATGATGGTTGTGAGGTCATCGCATCCAGGCGGGGAGTGACGGCCCGTGTAACCCTAGCGTCAACCTACCAAGCGGCGCTTGTTTAACGGCTCGATCCGAATATTGCTTTATTCCGCCGCCATCAATTTCTTCCGGCTTGGAATTTAGTAACGTTCTTGCGTTTGTGGTGTCTGAGCAGCAGGGGGAAACGCACCAAGTTAGGAAACCTTCCGTAGCATCATCTCCGTTCCCTCCCTCCTTCTACAAATACCCCCCCCTCACCACCACCACGCTCCTTTTTTGTTTGCTTGCGACAAACAACACTCACCAAGATGAAGGGTTCAGCTCTTCTGTTTGTGGCTCTGGCCACTCTCAGCGTCAATGGAAACCCCGTCCTGGATGAACGCCAAACTACCAAGGAATTCGATAGCCCGCCGTATTTTCCGGCGCCGAAGGGTGGGTGGGTGCCGGATTGGAGGGAGGCGTATGGGAAGGCGAAGGTTTTGGTCGGGAAGATGACGTTGGCGGAGAAGGTTTGTTTTTGTTTTTGTTTTTGTGAGGGAGGAGGTGGTTAATGTGTGTGTGTGTTGGTTTATAGGTCAATATTACGACGTCGATTGGTGTGTATACTGCGTTCTTGGTTGAATTGGAGAGGTATGTACTGACGTTGGCGTGTTATAGGTTGGTCAATGGTATGCTCTGCATCTCAGATTTGCTACTTCGAACAGAAGGTTGACGACAATGCTGTAGGGACGCTGCGTCGGCAACACCGGCCCCGTCAACCGCCTTGGCTTCCCTTCGCTCTGTGCCCAGGACGGCCCATTGGGAATTCGGTTTGCAGACCTGATCACCGCGTTTCCTGCAGGAATCACTACTGGCGCTACATGGGTATTTCTTCCTCGGGTATGCTAGCAAGGATATATGATCTGACCAGCACAGGACGAGGATCTGATCTACGCCCGCGCCAGAGCAATGGGAGAAGAGGCGAAGGCAAAGGGTGTGCACGTTCTTTTGGGTCCTGTTGTTGGCCCGCTTGGTCGTGCTCCGCAAGGTGGAAGGAACTGGGAGGGATTCGGTTCCGACCCGTATTTGCAGGGAGTTGCGGCTTTCCATGCTGTTAAGGTTTGTTGGCCGAGGTTGAGTTTAGGGAGGTGTGTGCTGAGTGATGATGGGTAGGGGATTCAAGATGCTGGTACTCAGGCTACGATCAAGCATTATATTGGGAATGAGCAGGAAAAGTTCCGTGGGGATGGGTGGACGCATGATACTGTCTCGGCAAATATTGATGATAGGACGTTGCATGAGGTGTATTTGTGGCCATTTGCGCAGGCGGTTAAGGCGGGTGTTGCGGCGGTTATGTGTTCTTACAATACGGTAGGTTTTATTGGCGTTCTAGTTGATTGGAGTGTGCTAATGTGATTGATAGATTAATGGTTTGTTTAAGGCTGCTCGACGGAAAAAGGTTATTTGCTAATTTCGATAGGAACGTACGGTTGTTCGAACTCGAAACTCCTCAATGGTGTCTTGAAGGATGAGCTTGGTTTCCAGGGCTATGTTATGGCCGGTTCGCAAAACCCCCCTGCGACGTTATGGAATGTTGCTCACGCTATGCTAGACTGGCTTGCTCAACGCTCCGGTGTGGAGGATATGCTTTCTGGATTAGATCAGACACAACCGGGAGACGGAGAGTCATGGGCTAATGGTAAATCTCTGTGGGGAGACCAACTCTCACGATCGGTCCTCAACAGCAGTGTTCCTGTGGACAGATTGAATGATGCCGTTAGTAAGTATACCCTCCTCAGCGGCGTCCAGTACTTCGTTGACCGAAAAAGCCCGAATTGTTGCTGCATGGTACCAGCTCGGACAGGACAAGAACCACCCTCCGGTTTCTTTCTCATCATGGACCACCAACGACACCGATGTGCTGTACAAGGGTGCTAATACCGGTCCTATTGTCCGTGTCAACGAGCATATCGACGTGCGTGCTAATCATGGAACGGTTGCTCGCGCGGTTGCCAGAGATGCTATTACATTGTTGAAGAACACCAACAACATCTTACCTCTCAAGGCCTCCGACAAAATCCGAGTATTTGGATCTGATGCCGGTCCCAACACCGGCCCCATGGGTGGAAACTCTTGTCCCGACAGAGGATGCAACAACGGTGTATTGGGAATGGGTTGGGGATCCGGAACAGCCGACTATTACCCTGGTCTGAAACCTACCTGACGATGAACTGTAACCTATGCTGACTGGAAGCAGATATCTCAACCCCTATCAGTGAAATCAGCGCTAGAGCAAGGGATGTCCAGTCTATCCTCAAAGACAATGTCACTGCGGCAGTTACCAAGATGGCGAAGGCTAAGAACGCAAAATGTCTTGTCTTCATCAGCTCCGACGCAGGAGAGAAATACATTACTGTCGAAGGAAACGAGGGCGATCGTAACGACCTCTACGCATGGCACGGTGGAGACAAGCTCGTCAAGGCCGTTGCGGATGTCTGCCCCAACACCATTGTCGTCATTCACACAGTTGGACCCGTCATTGTCGAGGAGTGGATTGACCACCCCAACGTCAAGGGTGTGATCAACGCCCATCTCCCCGGTCGTGAAGCAGGCACATCACTCGCCGATATCCTCTTCGGTGATGTCTCTCCCAGCGGTCATCTTCCATACACCATGGGCAAGAAGCTCTCCGACTGGGGAGCCAGCGTACAACTCATCACCTCAGGAAAGGGAAGAATCGACCAAGAGTACACCGAGAAACTAAACGTCGACTACAAGTGGTTCGACAAGAACAACATCACCCCCCGCTTCGAATTCGGCTTCGGTTTGTCCTACACAACCTTCAGCTACTCCAATCTCTCCATCAAAAAACTCTCCAACCCCACCAAGCTCCCCCCCACTCGCCCTCCCAAGGGTCCCGTCCCATCCTACCCAACCACCATCCCCCCCGCCTCCGAAGTCGCATGGCCATCCTCCATCACTACAAGAATCCCAAAATACATCTACCCCTACATCGACAACCCTTCCACCATCACAACCGGCCGATACCCATACCCAACCGGCTACACCACCACACCCAAACCCGCCCCCGCGGCAGGCGGAGCTCAAGGAGGTAACCCGGCGCTTTGGGACGTAATCTACACCGCCACCGTAACCGTCAAGAACACAGGAAAAGTCAAGGGGAAGGCAGTTCCCCAACTCTACCTCCAATTCCCATCCGGAATTAAGTATGAAACCCCGATTAGACAGCTTAGAGGGTTTAAGAAGGTTTTGCTTCAGCCAGGGGAGAGTAAGAAGGTTACGTTTGAACTTACAAGAAAGGATTTGAGTGTTTGGGATGTGGTGTTGCAGAATTGGGTTATCCCTGAGGGAGGGAAGGAGGGGTATACTATTCATGTTGGAGAGTCGTCGAGGAAGTTGGGGTTGAAGTATCAGACGGGGGGGAGAGGTTGGATTACGCAACAGCAGAAGACGGAGAAGGAGGACAAAATGGAGAAGAAGGAGAAAAAGGGGGGGGAGGTAGATGTGGATAGATAGGATATGTGGGGGAAAACTTAGAGTGGTGGTTAGGTGCGGCGTGAATAATCTCTTTTTCTTTGTGGAAAGTAAGGGGGTATAGGATAGGTTACTCGCTGTTGAGTAGAGAGCTTTTTTCTTTCTTTATATGAATTCAAGCAAACAATTGTACAAGCAAACTATGAAACAATGATAGTTGTGATGGGGGGTGATGGGGATGAGTGATGCGGTGATGAGATACCAAGATACATCAACACAGCTCAAGCTTCCCCGACTCTTGCACTCATACAAATGCCTTCCACCGTCCTCCTTCTACCATCTTCCTCACACCCAAGTCCCCATTTCAGCACGCACTTACTTACGTCTCGGAGCCTGCTACATACAAACCAATTCTTCATCATTACTACCACTTCATCACCTGCCGATGCGGGGTGTCACATTGCAATCCCTAGTCATATTAATACGAATGGACTGGGCTTGTCTCGCCTGAATTCCTTAAATCACTGGACCTTCCTTCCTAGCTCACAAATATAAGCTGGGGAGCCTTCACCGGAAGGATGGAGTGTTTTCTGCCCGGTCAAGGGTGCACATGTATTCACATTCTATCAGTAGGGCAATCGATTCACTCAGCACTAGGTTCGGAGCAAGGCCAACGTTGTATGACTTGTATGCCTTCTGCACTTGGTGGAAGGTCAGTGCCCATCGGATGCTTGCGTTGCGCAAAAGTAAGCTCACGAAGGGTACAGGCTATCGCGATATCAGACGTATAGGCGGATCCTCTGTCGGGTGGGTAATCGAGGCCAAGGGGAGTTGGAATCTTTACGGTGATGGATTTGTGATCGCTGACGCCGAACTGATAAGTTCACTTGATGAGTTTGCAACGGGGTTTCTGGGAGAAAGAACTGGTATGACGAAGAGCATCAAGCAATCATAACCGCAGCCAAAGAAACACAGTCAAGTAGAGTAAAGAGTGCGAGGGCAAACTTCTTCGGATTTCCACAAAAATTAAATGTCTCTTGAAATTCTCCGTCATTTGAAATCACTCATGTTTGGCGACGTGACATACGGCATCCCAATACGTTCTGTCTCTCACATACCTCTCCCTCCCAAAACGAAGTAACACGTCTGCTGTTTGCTTACGCGGGACAGGAAGCACTTGCGGATACCCCAATAACGCCTTTTCGCATGCTCAAGATCTGGGTAATGCACGCAGTTTATTCATAATCCTTGCACCATACATTTCCCCCTCAAACTTTTAACATGATCAACCACCCCCCTCCCCCTACTATTTACTACTACGTAATAATATCTAGCAAACGCCACTTCCCAACCAACTTCATATATGCCTCCTCACTTATCATCCCTAACTCAACGGAATCCCACAAGACCTCCCTGAAAATAACCCACCTCAAAGCCATGCGCGCCGCCTTGTCCATCTCATCCTTAATCTCTGCCTTGAGATCCTCAGGCACTGTGGCGGTATTGGTAGTTCCCGATGAGACGCGGGGATGGTTGTTGATGCGAGCTAGCAGGACTGAGATGGTGGTGCTGCTGAGGATTCGAGCCTTGGACTAAGCCGCACAAGACGAAGAGTAGGAGACTGAGGAGACTGAGGTTCACGCCCAAACTGGCGATTCCCATTTGCAGAGGAGTATTTAATGAAGTCGGCAGGAAACAATGGTGCTCCATCAGGGTAATGCGCAAATCACCTGAGCATGTCCGCACAGACTCTGCCCAAGATTCACTGCGCCACAGCTCCGATGGAGAGTCCAGTAACAGAGCCACTCCAAAATACATCTTTGATTTCATGGACTGTGCATTGAGCATTAGCGTAACGACTTCGTTGATGTCGTGAGAGAAAAGTTGACCTTTCGTCTGCAATGCGTTGTTTCCTTTAAGGCCTTGCTTATCCGCAGTAACTGGGACCTCCTTGGCGTAAATTGTCGGTGTTGGGAGACTCCGGCGGAGCTTCTGCAATAGAGTGGACAAGGTGTATGGGAGCTCCTGCAGTTCCTTCGGTGTTGCCAAATTGAGTACCTCTCGCAGTGAACTGTATTCAGCTCGACTTATTCTCGTCTTCTCACACCAAACAGCAAACTCTGATGTAAACGCACTTATGCTTGACATATCCTTGATGTCCCCCTGGCTGCCAATATCCACTATCATTTTCATGGCGGCGAGAGTATATGGAGATGGGAGGGAAAAAAAAGGATGAAATGTAATCTCTCTTTTTGAGTTTGAGATGCCAACATTAATTATCTTATTCGTCGCAGATAAGCTTAAATTGACCCAAATCAAAAGTTATTGACTCAACCAACAAAATTATGATGGCGGCTAATTTGTTTTTGGTGTGTCAGGGGTACAGAACGTTCTCACCGAGAGAGACAAAAGCATTACCTTGATCAATGTCGGCAATCTTCTGTTCGAAGTAGAAAACCGGAAATATGCCAACAATCAATGAAGAAAACCGAGAGTATGCCGCTTATTGGATTAAGACGTCATTGAAGACAGACATCCCCACAAAGTCGGTCTACTAGATTGTCAGCTGCGGTCTGGGAGCAGATAGGAAATGCAGCCTTACCCAGCATTCATGTTTACCACCACCAGTCCATCATTGTCTCTACTCCCGACCACCGCAGCTTGTAATATATCTTTAATGTGCGAAAGATTTGTTTCCACCTCAGGCCCATCCAGTTCCCAACCGGAAACTCCCCCGGCAATTATTGGGGCTGCAACTAGGCGCCTATCCGTTGGACTCGCGTCGTCGAAACACCATAATATGTACTGTTGATTCTTATCCTTCTTGACAAGACAAACTAAGCTGGGGGGGAGGGGGCGGTGTATTCACAACTACTCCCATTAAGCCTTCTGCCTCCTGCGGAAAGTCCCAATCCTAAAGTTCGGCACACATTGTACCGGTTGCCCACCACAAGGCATATGCTTTGGATGTCGAGAAGTATAGCTCTCCCAGCATACATCTCACCTCGCGGAAGACACCTTCCTTTTCCCCAATTCCATCCCATCTTTCACCGCCAGCTCCTCATAAAGCCACTTCCGACTCATCTCATTACACCTCTGATTAGAATTTCCTCCACCTCCAATCCACACTTCCTTCACTTCCTTGCCAATGGTCTTCAGCCTGCCAACCAGTTTGATTGCCAATCGCACCCTGTCAGCTCACTGATGCGGGTAACTTTTCCATCCTCCACATAGTCTGGGTCATATAGACCCATCACACCCTGCTTGATATGAACCACAAAAGTGTGCCATTCCTGTAGCCCTTGGTCCCGTTGCTTTTTGAGCCGCTGGGTGTGGTTGTCTAGGATGTTGCTAATGACGAAGATAGTGCCTGGTTTTGACTTGAGTCAGGGGGCTGAGGTGTAGACTGAGGAATGCTGTAATTGTTGAGTTCGGCCTCCAAATCCTTAGGGGAGCTATGCGCCTGGGCCTAGACGTCTTCCAAAAGAGTGTTCTTGGTCTGCATGTTCTTGTAGCATATGGGATGCTCGTAAACGTAGGTAATCGACTTGTTGTTAAGGGCCTGCAAATATACGGCCCATTTCGAGGTGGGTGTCGAGGAATCAAAAGATTGGTTGAAGTTGAAAGCCATGGTGGTGTTGTTGCTTGTTCGGCGGTGAGAATGAAGGAGAGAAGGTGAAGAGGAGAGGAAGAATTCGGCGGGTTTTAATGCATCGAAGTTGCTGAGCACTGTTAATCATGTTACCGCCTTATACGGGAAATCAGAAAGCTTGCCTTCTCCTGCTACCTCCTCTTCATCGGGTAGATGGGGGCGGATACGCTGTTGGTCGCGTCGGAAGTTCTGTACGTATCGAACGAAGTTGCTTTGCATTGTTGATCACAATATTGCTGTATACAACCATCATCAAGACTGACCTGCTTCTGCTACCCTCCTTCGGCCTCACGTTGAATGGTGATGGATGCGGTAAGCAGTTTGTCGGGTCTCGGCTCTTGTAAGCTCACGAGGTGGTTGGTGTGTATGATGTATTACAAAAGAGAAACGTCCCCAACAAGATACTACATAATAAGTAGTTAGCAACGAACTCTAACCTTAAAATATGTGGCACGGCGTGAGTGAACAAAAGCGAAGAGGATGAAGTAACAGGTATGCAGTAAATATTCGTCGCGAAGAGAGAAAAAGTTAACACCTCGAAGCTCCTCCCCATCTCTAGTCCGTCAAACACCTTTTTCAGGTATCCTGTTTACAAGTCACCGGTATACCGATACTGGCAATTGACCAAGTTTTTGGCGTGTCCATACCCTGTTCTCTCATTTCGTGCTCCAACACAGCTATGCGCTTCTGCAGTTCCTCATTCCTCATATTCGCCATCTCCAACTTGGCCTCCGCTATTTCCACCTTCTTCCCCATAAGCTGCTCTCGAAGTATCCCATTCTCCTGACGAAGCTCTTCCATCTCGCGTCGAAGCTGTTGCTCACCACCACCGCTCACACCACCATCAACTTCACCACCACCACCACCACCACCACCATTCGCACTCCCCTTTAACCCCTCGTTCAACTTAATATCAAGAAGCGTATGGGTGTCCGAGAGAAGTTCTCTGTAGTGTGCTTTTGAGAGCAGCGTCTCGCCGGTCGTCGAGGAGACGATGAGGACTCTCGATTGGGTGCTTATCAGCTTTGGATTGTGAGAAGGAAAGAGGACCTCAGCATTGCCGAGGATTTGGGCGCGGTAGAAGTTGTGATCGGAAGTGGTAGCCATTATGGTTTGTAGGGTCTGGTTTATGGTTTATAGTGGTGAGGAGAAGAAGTGCGGGGAAAATATTGATCTACATGCATGAGTCCTGGTGTGACCTGTCGCTGACGTTCATCCACGGCGCGGCTGACTACCCCCCTTCCACAGAGACCAAGCGAATAAACTCTAGAAACAAGACCCTTGATATCGCCCCTCCAGTTTCTTTGAAAGAGTTATCTAGATAAGTGAATGCTCCCTACTCCCCTACCTATTAGACCTAAAGTACACTATAAAATATACATATGTAGGTCCCAGCGTGTCATGGTCATACATAAACCGAACAATGAATTCAATTGCTACATCGACTTCTCCGGCCATCCCAGGCTTTAGGGTTATTACTTACATCTACCTGGCGTACTATGGCAATGGTATTTCCTTCCCCTGTGTTAACCGCATCACTTCCCCTCATTGGTTTTACGGTTAAAGAGGTGAAAAGAGAGGGAATCGAGAGGTCATGATGTTGGTACAAGATGATATGACATCCGCCCTATTGTATGGGGTGGAGATAAGGTTTTCGGCCCACCTCCGTATGTAGGTTCCCGTAGTCTCGAACCACTGCTTGTGCTACGCCTGTAAGCAGTTCGAGACTAAGGTTCCCGGAACCCTGGTCTGACCTAATCCGTACTAGTTTGATTTCTTTCCTCCCTCTCTCCAAATCGTCTGCCTTCCACGTTACTCGACACAGTAACAATCACCGTGCCCAATTCTCGCTTTTCTTTCTTTTTTCTTGTCCGGGTATTATGTCGGTTCCAGCCGTTCTGTCATTGTGCTCAAGCGACTCCCAGAGCCATTGATATCGAATCTTGAAGACTGGAGGACAAGAGATGGGCACAGAATGAAAGGGCCTGGGGCTTTGGTACTATTCGAATATTCGTGGGCCAGATTGGTACGCCTTCGGTCGCCAAAGTGCTTCATCACTTACGGAGTCCTGGCATATTTCGTCCCGTAGCTGCGGCATCTCGTCCTGCCCGGAATATCTCGTCTTGTGGACAGCACTCTATCACTGTTAGGTTAGGTTAGTGCTACTCAAAGCTGAACCACGAACACTATGCTAACGAATTAGCATTAGGCCCTTCAGATCATAGGAGCGCACTCGCGAAGTCATGTTGCTCCTGAGACAGACTCTACAATATCTCTCCAATGACACGAAATCCTATGGGGTAGCGGCACAGCTACAAATCCTGGTGGGGTCTAAAGATCAAGAATGCTCTCAAGCGTGAAAGCGAGAACAATGCCAATGAACGCAGGGATCCCAAGACAATTTTCCAGGATGTTTGGAGCAGTTTCTTTGGTAACGAAAACATGATCTTATGTGATAACCAATAACTAACCATTAAATAGATCCTTCCAAGAGGTAGACGGTGCCCGATGCTTTGGAGAAAATATTGCGATCCGGGAGTACTTCAGAGACTCCCATTATTATTTCCCCTTGCAATACTTTCTGACCGATGATTTGGGGGACTGCGAATACTATGGCCGCCAGACCTTTCGAGACATATACACCTCCACCATTTTGGTGCAATTCAAAGATACGAGATTATACTTTCTGCACGAAACTCTGGAAGCCGGAAAATCGCAATTGCTAGCAGCCCTGTCTTGTTTGTTTATTAGTGAAGCCCCGTTGACGGAGGTCGTCGAAGATGCCATCTCTTCACCGTTGACGTTGGAAAAGTGAGAGCGTAGTCTATCTTCCTGACTACTGCGCAATGTTGAGGAACCATTTCAAGTATCTCCAAGCGGCTTTGAGATTGACCTTTACCGGAACATCGAGGGCAAAAGTTTCCTTCGCTCGACCAAGTCAATGCCTTGGACCCAGAAGAGGAGACACTCGACCGTTATCCCAGTGAACAGAAAAGGCTAGTCCGCAACTACCGCATCTATTCAATATTAAAGCACCAAAATAACCTAAGTAAGTCACCACGGGAATGCATGAGAATCCATGGTCCACCACGATTTTAGCACAGTGCCTTATTATCGAGTAGATACGTTCTCCCTCGCAGCATCTAAAGCTGACAAATTCCAGCGGCAACTACCTTCACGCGCAGCACAATATCCTGAGCCAGACCGGAGAAAGGAGGCTCTGTTGATATGGCGGTCTAACCAAGGTAAAACTTCCCGCAACTCACAGCTTCATACTAGGCTAACGATCTATAGTTGGAGATGAAGAAGTTGTGGGTGGTCCACGAGCAGATACTTCCCATAGAACTCATAAATATAGATAAAGAATTGTTCGAGCATCTCACAGGAAGAGTGCCTAGCCATACTCTCATTTAACTGGAACATCTCTCTGAGGAACAGGACGGTGGCGAATATGACCCGGAAGAGATGAACGTTGGAAGCGAGAATAAATATCTAGAAGGCGAGCCAGACGCAGGAGAAGATAGCGCAGCCGGAGCTAAAAGCTCTACGGATGTGTATGATAAAATGATAGTCCGATTTTATAATCTACTTTGGAAATCGGACGAAGTAAAGGGTCTGGTAGCAAGAATCTTGCTATTTATACAAAATCGAACCGACAAATTGCGAGACACAGATTGTTTATGCTGTACGTGTATGTACTTTTCGTCGATTTTCCGGAATTTTAGCTACCAACGTTGCAACGTTGATGGTAAGTTTCGTAAAACTGTACTGTCATGCCTCATGCATTCGCAAACCCACATCTGTATTATGCACAGCAATACCAGCCCTGACGCAGCCCCATATATCCAAAAGTGCTGAACAGGGACAAAGCTCGCCATCTCTCATACCCGCTCTCCCCGAGCCTACTTGACCCCCTGGCCCAATGGCAAGGGAAGGGATTTGAACTTGTTCAAACGATCTCGTCAGTGGGATGCAGCGTAATACCAGCAGTATGAAGATCCTCTTCTCAGTCCACAAGAAAAGAAGATAAATGATTCGAACCCTTCCGAGCTATTTATATACCTCCCCGGAGAAGGTTTTTTAAGATGCAAGAAACAGTTCACCCACTAGCCACACACGGACATCGGTGCGCCTAATGAGCAATGCAGGTTCTGAAGCTGTGATGCATGGCAGTGGTGGGGAAATGGATAAATCTCAGAGTCTTATATTGCACGTGATCTAACGTCACATATACGCTATCTAATCTCCCTTATCCCCTTATCACTCTCAGTCTTCCCCCAGACGCCTAGTTCTTTTTCGCTACGCGGAAGCTTCTACGCAGCGAAAAAAAAAAGCGTCACGAGACTACCAGACGCCCGGCCTAGAGTTCATAGGGATCAACAACACGGTTTTGAGGTAACTGATCGAAAGATTGGGTGATACTTAGAGAACTTAGATGGAGAGAAAGTCACGTCAGAGAAGGAGCGAGATCTAAGTATTTATGTTGAAGAGGCAGAGTATGGTTGCACGTTTGCTGACAATGGACAAAGTCATGAGCACTTATCGGACTGATTTCCGCGTGATTCCTGCTCGATTCCTACTCGAAGAGAACGTCGCGCATGCAAAGAATACCTACCGCCGCAATAACCCGAGACCAGCGATGACTTCCTTTGAAAACAATGGTTCGGTTGATGTTAGACAAATTTAAAGGTCCGGAAGTCAATGTCCGGGGTCTTTTTAGTGTTTTCCTTCTTCTCTTCATTTCTAGTCCTTCCAACGACTCCACCGCGCTCCCAATCACGTCTGTAAATTTTAAGCAGCCGGCGACAACCTTCTCGAGCCTGAATATGCAATTGAATCGCACACTGGGAGTGAGTGCACCGTGCGCCGGCATTATGAAGTTTCTTGTTCTAAAGAGTGTTGCATTTCGAGTACGTGGACGACACGACGAGCTACCTAGGTACTGCAGGTGTATATTGCTGGATGTTGTAAGGTGAAAGGGAAGGACCGGGCGTATCCAATGATGGCATAGAAAATGATCAAGAGAAAGCCAGGAAGTGCTGTTTGAATTTGTAGATGGGACCCGGAGTAGCGTGCACGTTGAGAGCAGGATCCCGACATTTAACATTCCCCACAGCTCAGATGACAAAATTAATTGATAAGCTGGAATCGAAGAAAGCAACAAAAGCAGAACGAAGCCACCCAACAAATAAGCCTCCACACTAGCCCATAAAAAGAAAAAACCGAAGGCATCCATCTAACTAACCGCTATATGTATGAGGAACGAACCCCATTTAAGCTCCCCAGAAGGCTCCCATCCTTATCTGGGATTGCCATTGGTACCCTTCAAAACCGAACCACGACGTCCATTGGCGGGGATGATTTTAGGTGGAGGAGTTGGCGAGGTAATTGACAATGCGGGAAATTCGTCAGCGCTATTATCCGGCTTAGATCTAGCTCTTCATCGTCCAAAGCGAAGCACGGGTCGAACCCACTTGGAATTTTCACTAGAATCATCGATATCGATATCTGGTTCATCCTCCACGTCTTCACCAGAAACCGAATGTTCCTGGACACCCAGCTTCACCTTTACATTCCCCATCTTCTTCCCTCTATACTTCGCAAATACCTCCATTGATGTATCTGGACCTGGAACGAGCACCAAGGTATATTTGAATTTGAATGACTTTCCATTGCGTCGCTCGTGCCATCGGATCTTTTTGCAGTCCACATTCCAGGGTAGGTTTCCAAGGAACCTAACACCTAGTCGCACTGAATAAGCCGATGAAGAGAGGGGATAATAAATTTGCGGGCTCTCACCATTGTCGCTTGGCCATTGAGGCGGGGGGTCATAGCTGCAGTACACAAGCTCGTCGCAGAAACGGCGAATCCCAAAATCTAAAAACTGGATGTGAATTTTACGTTGCAGTTCAGTCTCATATGTGACGCCTTCTCTTATCTCATCTCCCTTTATATCGGTCAGCCAGGGCCCCAAGAGACACCGTGAGTAGGGATGGAAATGTGATTGAAATGGGTTTATGCTCATATAACAACCTTTCTCACTATCCATTCGATCTGCAGTTCCTGAGTTATTGCGGCGGCGGTGTGGCCCTGTAATTTTCCCTTCTCGTTGTTCGGTGGTGTGTCGACGGTCCTGAATCCATAACTATATTGCGACTTCCTCGATTGAATCATCTTTCTTGGAGAATTGTCGAGACTGGTGCAGCGCTCAAGACCCCAAAGCGTCGCGCCCCGACAAACTGCAGTCCAACTAGTTTTATCAGTATTTTAAGGTATTAAATAATACAGGTTGTCATTGTGCTTACGGTTTGTTGCCTTGGACCAGATCAACCCCTGTACCGGCAAGCCCAACGCGGAGGAGTTCGAAGAGGTATGAGCTCTCCCCAAATCCACCTACAAGGAGCACCACCGTGGTTTTCTTCTGACTTATGGCTTGGTGGATCTGTCTTTCCACAAGTTTCTGAACCTTTAGACAAGTCGGGCGGAATACTTTATTCAATTCTTTCCTAGCCAGATGTTAGACATATATTCTTCCCGGACTGAAACATGAATACTTACGGATCGAGAAATATGGTCCCATCCTCAATACCTCGATCGATATCGTCAGGTACTCCACGCAAATCGATGGTAAGCCTTCGATTTTGTCCGAGGTCATACTTGAAGTCGGGTTTAATTCCCCAGTCAAAACTTTGCCTCATCTTTCTTTTGTTCTTGTCGCGAATATTATTGTACTGCGTCCGTCCTACATGCCTTTCAATATAAGCTTCGAATGATTTGTCTGAAGCTCGAGACCGTAAGTTAAGAATTCAACCTGTTTCATGGGAATTGGAAGGGCACCTATAAAAATCGAGCCACAGAAGTCTCCTATGAATCCGCTAGTATGCAATTTACCTTGATTATAGCAAAACAGAGAGTCAGCGTACCTTCGCCCACTGCAAATTCTTTCACTTCCAGATAAGGTTGTGTTTTTACCACCTCGTACGTTTTAAGATCCTTGAAAGAAAAAAAATCAGTATGCTGCGGTGTTCGAATGGACGTTGCATCTTACACATGTTCCCCCTCCTGCATCGCAGACGGTAACGATATCCCTCACGTTCACTTGTTCAGGCTCCTTGAGAACTGCCATTGCTGCCGCTTCGGGTTCCTGTACAAAATATATATTTTTCGGTAGCTCCGCCTTACGCGCCAATTCCTTGACCTGGTTGTACGAGTTAGGCTCCCATATCGCGGGTGTTGTGAAAATCACTCGAACGGAGTAGGTGTCCATGAAATCGGAACCTAGACGCACGCGCAACTGCTCCTTCGCATGGCCCCAGATGCAGCCCAGGAAATCGACAGTCACGTCCTCCGCCGTCTTGCCATAATCACTCAAGAGTTTCCTCAGTGTAGTTAGCTCCAAGATGTCGCGATATTGATCGGCAGCTCCATCTTCATTCAATTTCTGTGGTTGAAGAAGGAGTTTGAACCATGTAAATGGTTCTGATTCCTGTTTATTGCGTCTCCTGAGCGCACCAAACCCCCAGTTTAATAGCTCGTGTGGTTCTTCGCTGCTATACTTCACCGCCGTTGGAACTTTGTGTGATGTCGGATGAGGAGCCGATGGGTCTGGCCAGTTTCTGATGATATTAATCCCGCGATCGCGTCCGTTTACCGCCCACGACACCCCAGAAAAGCTAGATTGTTTCGGCCAAATGCCCACACATCAGTTCGCTTCGCTGGCGCAATGACAGTGAGAGAAGGGGCTCACTCACGTTGTTCCAAAATCGATACCGATGACCAGTTCTCGTGGCACCTCGTTTGCAGCCATAATGTGATCTAGTGAATATGGGTAAAGGGAGACCTTGTATCCCATCCAGAAGGGCAATTATGGCCGTATTTGAGTGAGATGTCTGGCTGGCGAAACATTCTAAGCCATTCATAGTTGAACCCAGCATGATTGGCTGCAGTCCTTGCGGGGTTCGCATTCCAAAGCTGTCACTTTGTTCGACGATAACCGTAAATCTGAGTTGTAGTCGTGTTCGTGTTGATTTGCAATTTATCGAGTTGCAGTAGACCACGTATGAAACACACACTTCTGATGTGCTTTTCGCAAAATCGCTTGAAGTGCTATGACGTAGCCCATTGCCATGTTGCGTCAAGTTTCGGCGTAAGATAAATGTTCCCGTCTTCAACTATATTCGAATTGATGTTATTTCGCTGGTGTGAACGCGCGCTTCTTTTTCTTGCGATCGGACTTGTCATTCATTAGAGGTCGCTAGCTCACCGAAAGGGGATGCCCCTGATCTTTCCAGGTAGCATAATCGATTAAGGGTAAAGGCAGTGCACGTCAGTCAAGCAGTTTTTCCAAAGTTGGCCAAAATTCTACCAGGCCATCCACCAGACTACCTAATAAGTACTTAAGTAAAACTTAAGTAACTCCGGATCCGTGAGCTGGAGCTCGTAGTGGGGATTTAGTGCCGAAAAATGCAGCCTCTCATGTTGCTCGAAGGAGTGATGCTCCATGCCATTCGAAAGTTTCAATCTACCTCTTATAGTACTAAATCGCTCCACAAGTAAAATTAGCGCGATCGCGTCTTGCAGATTCTGTATATATTACAACCTTAACGTAGATATAACCCACAAGAACAGGTTCCTCTGATCCCATCCACCAAACATCAAATGCAGCACCAACACCAACATCTTGCATTAATGCGACATGTAGAGTATAGTATGTACATACAGATGAAAAACTTCCCAGTTTCCGAACGAAGTGCTTGTGGCCATTCAACGATCGAGTTGATATTCTGCTGCATGAGAAAATTTGAGACCCAATCCTACCAATGAAACCAGCGGGTCTAGTCTATATGCATGCAAACCCCGATAACCATGCAATTCGCCGTTGGCGAGGTGCTTTTCATGGGTGGCAGAACAACGTGTGTGTGACACATGCATATGCATAAGAAAACTCTACATAAGTAGGTTGTAAAAAAGGGGGGGTTTTCACAAACGTGGTCTCCCTGTATTAAAACTCTGTTAATTCTGCAGACGTTTCCAACCCGTTTTTGAACTGTTTTCACGATGGTTTATAGAATTAATAGAGTTTTAATACGGTTTTTTAAAACCCCCCTTTTTTACTACACTATAGATGACGAGTAATCTCCCTTTTTTACAGCCCTAAAATTCAAGTAATCCGTACACGAATTCATGTTGCGTTTCGGCGCGAGTTTGCGTTGCGAAGTTAAGCCACATGGCGTGTTTAGGAATCCATCAAGATCGAATGTAGATTGAGCTTTGTCAAAACCGTGGTTTCGAAATTTAACTTCTGGGAATTCAGAACAAGTCATCATTATTGTGGTTGCACAACTTTCTCACCTCAATTTGCAGGAGCAACCGAACGAAGACAGCCCACGATGAAAATGTTTATGATTCCTCCTCTTCTAACAAGTATAAATAACATCGCAACCCCACATCCGCGCAATGGAAGATAACAAATTACATTCAATCACTCACACAAAGCACCTTCGCCTTAACTATGCATGTTCTAACTCCAGAAATTTTAAAGACTCCCGGAAACATAAGAATCATGACTGCTCGCTGATCCCTAGGTGCTTCCTGATCCACTGCTTCCATCGTTAAAGCATTGAACGGAGTGGCGCCTTCCGGATTAGCCCTAGGGTTCGAGATAACGAATGTAATGTCGGGCCCCTGGGTCCGAAATGCCTGTTGAATTCTATTCCGAGTTTGAAAAATTTCGTTTAGACTCGCCCTGACCACCTCCTCTGTGGTACCCGACCTGAGGTTGGCGAATTTCAGTACGATTCTAAGGATCAGGTCGCGGAACCCGTCGATTTCAGCAGCGTCTATCAAGCATCAGCATTGGAAGTTGATCTTCACGGTGGTAATTAAAAAGCTTGCATACTTTGGCGGGCTTCCAGGGCTGAGATTTTGTACCCGACCATGCCTTCGATTACTTTGCGACGTAGCGATCGGTCTTGCAAGATCGGTAACATTTCGGGTACGAGAATAACGTGACGGATTTCTGCCTCTTCGGCTGGCGTGAAGGCGGGTGGTGGTGGGGGGTCTGCTAGAAATTCGCTGCTCCATGTGTGTACCTCCTGATAAAGTTGTTCGTATAGTCGAACTATTGATGGATCGTCGAACACTGATTCAGGGCTACCCCTTCGAGCAACTCCCCCTCCCCCACCTCCCCCCTCTTTTTTTCCAAAACACACTCCAAGTACCTTTGCCTCGCGTACGTCTGGTCCGTGCTTGGGACCGCGACCGGCACGCTCCTTTCTCTAAAGCACACACCCTATATACGACTACCAAGCCCAGCCTGAGTCGCGGAACAATAAAAGCCCTATTAGACGATGGTTGCGGAGATGGATGAAGAGGAGATCGACATTAAGGGTAGCGGAGACCCGTCCGATGAAGTCAGCTGTATCTGCGGGTTGCGGTGCGGGAGAGGATCGCGAACAGTTGAGGGTAATACGCGAAGCCAATTCAAAAAATATGAGTCCAGCACACAGCTGTTCTTATAGAAAATGCCAAGGTCGGAAAACACGGGGCGGGTTATTTCCGGGGGTTCCATTGATCAACCTAGTATAACCCGGGTCCCAACAATCAGCATTTTCCTTTTTTTCAAACCATCCTCACTACGGAGTATTGTCCAACCGCTCGCAAGGTCAGTTAGACAAATTTAATTTGTTAGTGTTTGGTAGGAGAAGCAGATACCAGTGCTGGTTGCTTTTTGTGTGGATTGGTAGCCGTCTTATACTGAGATTAATTTGTTGTAGAAATTGGGCAATCAGCGGAGACTCTAACCGATAGGGAAATTGCCAATTTCGGGTAGCTGCGTCCGAGCCAAGCGCTGCCGCGGCCGCAATTCGCTAACTAACATTATCTATTATTCAGTCCACAGATCCACTCGATTCCTATCGTTAACTCAATGCTTTGTACAATACAGCCGAATCAGCAACATCTTTGTGCCGTTTGCTATTCATGTGGCCGGCATTTAGTACGTACCAGAGCGTGCAATGACTGGCCATGGGTCAGGGACCTACTGGAAGTAGTAATTTCTAAAGAACCAATCTCCATTTAGGGCAGTTCCAGCCACCCAAAAGTCCTGGTCCTAGATACCTGTGTATGTACTCTACTCTAGAGTACTCCACTCTATGTGCTAAATGAGGGGGGGTGCCGAGTAAAACTGTGTAAATTGTTTTTTGAGTATATAAATGTGGCGATTGCCATGGGAAGAATACCTTCGAATTATACAGTTTGCTACACAATAGAGTGGTCTTTACTACCTGTTTTTCTTCAAGGACTAAGTGGAATGGTTGACTGCCACTGATGTTGTTTTAAGCCAACAACTATTTGTTGACTGTTTCTTTTCTATTTTCATGCTGCCGGGGCCGGCCCGAGTACCGGTGATGCATGCGCAGCGGTAGGGTTTGGTTTTTATAGTGGGGAACGCCTCTAACCTGGGCAAAATTGGGTGCGGACATTCCAAAATCGGATATTACACACATACAAAATAATCCCTATCACACATGTGATTCTTTTTTTTGACCATATAGCAGACATTCCCTCTGAACCCCAATTTTTATAGTGCCTCAACCACAACAGATATTTTAATTTGAAAACTAAGATCAATAGAGCTCCTTATATTGAGTCGATCTTAGTTCTCCAATTAAAAAAATCTTTTGTTTTGGTGGTGCTGAAAACTTTCTACGAAGTGGGTTCAAAACACCCCGGTCGAAGGCGTCCCCCACCATACGCAGATAGGATTGGTTTATCTCCGAATTTATATAGCGACAGGGGGAGGCTAACGGCCAGCGAGTGATGTCAATATGCCTCGATAAGTCCCAGGGCTTCGTTGGCGCAAAACCAAACTAAACCAGCGATGCAATTATCTAGTTGTACAGTGATTTTTGTAGCTCGCATATATACTCGACAACGGGCAAGAGTTTCTATTCTCCTCACCGAATCAAACCCGAATGGGCGGCGCCAGAATTGTCGAATAGGCTCTGTTTAAACGCATCCTGGAACACTGCAAACCAGGAATACAGCCAGATAATATGGCAATCTCCCTAATATAATAAACAAGTCCTTGCAATTGCGCATGCGCGCAATAGCTTCAAGTTGACTCGAAAGATGATGATCTCTCGGGCTCCGGTGGTCCATAGTCATCCTACCTGTTGTGTGTTCATGCTCACCCGCGACCCAAAGTATGCAACGCAGAAAGGTCTCTTTGCCCACAGGACTCCGTGGCAAGATCTATCTAACGAGTCATACCACTTATTGTTGGTGTAGTAATTACTGTGTTCGAAAAATGAAGCCCCTCTGTTTATATCCGTGATGGGTGGGTGAGAGACAGCCTATTAGGTATCCTCACGACTGCGTTTTTGGCGTTCCGTTTTGCTGTTTTGAAACACCATTTCTAAGACTTTCGGTTTAATCATAATGAACAGCAATTTTTGATGTCGTCGTTCTTTCTCAGGCACTACCTCGTTTGTCAGCTAGTGTGGTGATATCCATAGGACTTGAACTTTACACATCATCTCCGCAGGAGGGCTATGGCGCCCACCAGTTATCTGTGGCCTGTAACGAGTTGTAAAACGGACCATCAAAACGCCTTGGACCGGCTCTGAGGACGGTTCCGGAAAAAGAATGATACCGGTATATACCGCGAAACGCGTAACTATGGCCTTTCATGAAATGGCAAAACGGCCCAGAAACGGCACAAAAACGCCGCTGTGAGGATCCCTATTTGTCGGGCTCAGGCCTACTTAGCATATACTGCTAGCTTCCCTGAGCCGCATCTTAATTCAACCTCCCAAAAACTGATATGGTTGGGGACTCCTAGTTTGGGAGGGGTAGGACATTTGGATTGGAGTCAGAAAATTCCCCAAAAGGGTAATAATTAATCAAAAAATATTAATTAATCGGAATTGATAAGTGAAAACACACCATTCTGGCTGCCAAGATACCAATTTTGAGCCTCAAAATTGTCTGTTTTCAGCAATTTTTGACCATTGTGAAACTTTTTGTTAGGGGGACATTTTTTTCTGTTACATACAAAAGTCCAACTTTTGAAATTCATCAGCACCACAACCAAGGACAGGAAAAATAAAATGAGCTCATAGAATTGTAGAGCAGAGCCCAATGAAGCGATCTATGAAGAGAAAATTATAAAAAGTGTTTTTTGGTGTGGCTGATAGCATCGGAAGTTGAGGCTCAAAACCCTCCGGTGTAAGGAGTCCCCAACTATAGATGCTGGTGAGACGATTGGAACTGGATGAGATTGATAACGATAAGAAGATCTGACGCTAGTAGAGCTAGCGCCTGCCATGCCAGTCAATTGATTATTGCGCACAAAGTCAAAAGTGACCATGACTTTTGTCCCCAACCTCGTACCTACATCCTCCAAATAACTATCCCACACTCCAAGCTCCTACTATGGAGAAACAAATATCCGTTAAAAAGATAAATTAAAATAACTTACAACAGCAATCACATGAAATCCTCGCCCCAAGTATGCATATGGGTACAGCAGCCGACGCAACCTTCGTTGGAAATTCGAAAGCAAAACTTACTTCAAATACTGCTGAAAAGAAAAATCTAGTTCGGTGTTCCCAAGCGGTCAGCTGGCTATCTGTAGTTCTATCGGCCATCAGTCCTTTGGGATAGACTGTCCGCCCAAGGCTCACAAAAGCTTATATAACCATAGACTTCCATAGATGTCTGTAGTGAGGCAGATAGTACTTGTGAACATCTGTAGGCAGTTCCCGGCAGATATCTGTGTGATTTAATCATGGGTGGAATTATCCATCTATACATCGTCCCATTAAATCTGCAACAATCTTTAGACCGATCAGATGAACATCCATACATCGCAGACCGGACAAATCGGGGTTTTAGAGGCCGCTGCAAGCATAGACTGCAGCAGCGCCACTGCAACCTGTATCGATGGTTGTGCGGTTTTCATCGATTAATGCCCCTCGAGCTTGGTTAGCACAACCGGTGGTAGAAGATTTTGCATGTCAAGCAGACAGAGTTATGCTTACTTCAATGTTTTTGAAACTTGCATCCGTAAAAATACTGGGATAGCGGCAGCTAGCACAGAATACTGAGGGTGTACACAAGCCCAGAGCATCGCATTTTCTCTCAATGCCTGTGGTGGAGTGCACTAGTGGAGGAGGAAGTCGGCGAATCGACAAAGAGCTATTCTATCTGAATCATTTTTAATTGTTGAGCCGTGCGCAAATAGACTGCGTCGAACTCTAACCCAGATACCGTGCTCGAGTGTTGAGAATCCTGACATCATGAGCGAAGTCATGCCATTCAACAGCACTCCATCATCTAGCGCCAATGCCCCATGCATGGATAGAACTGTGCCTGGAGATCACTGAGCCAATTTGCCAGCAACGCATCTTACGGCGACGTAAACTTGTTGCCCAGCTTCTTAATGCGTTTTTTGAAGGGCTGTGCGGGTAATTGAGTGAGTCGGGCCACGAACCCTCCTACACCAAGGAGAACTGCTAGAGGTGAAAGTTAGCTTGCGCGGCATCCTCCGGACCGATGAATGCAGCTGCTGGTGTCATCGCCAACCATAGGATACGTGGCTAGAAAGATGTCGACTATTTCCTACTGCAGTGTTACTCGGGTCAGGCAGTAGAAGATCGGATACCCCATTTCTGGCAATGGATTTTGCTGTGGGATCAGGGTGTTGAGTCACTGTTGACCAGGAGTGAAGCTAAGAACAAAGTCAAAACACACTGGCTTTGCCCTTTCTGTTAATATTCAGATCGTGTTATACCCAATACCATCGCATATCTAGTGAGTTTTGTGCAGTAACCTGCCTGACCCGAGTACTTCTGCGAATCCTAGGCTACGGATGACTTACACCATGTGATATCAGATTTTCGCAAGGATGTAGCTGACTGCATAAAACCAACTGCATGCTTGGGCCACACAGGTCAATCATGTGTTCAAATTGACACCGCTGGAGGTATCTCATAAAAATTTTCAGTTGTTGCTGATCTTTGCTCACCAATATATATCAACTCAAGTGGTTAATATCCGAGATTAAGTATACGTAGAATCTGACGGTATCTGGTTTAGTTGTAGCGCCGTAGGACGCATAATCTGTTGCTTTCATATGACCATTCTTGCAGTTCATGTAATCCAAAACCTCAAGTGAATAAAGTCTGCCATTGCGGTCGCATATGTGACAAATGATCCGGATATCGCGGATTCTACGGTGATAGTCTCGGAATGTGTACACTTCGAGACTAAATAGAATGTATCTAATTGATTCATTGTCCTCATTTGTCCGTTTTTGTCAGTCACTGGCTTCCATGTAATTTTCCGACTCTGAAGGCGACTAAAAAGACCGCCATTAGGGTTGCATACCGTATACTTTACCACCTTAGTCTCGGAGTGTGATACATACCACCTTCAGTGCAGCGCTATCCTACACAGATTTTACGGCAGAGCACATACTCCTACTGTTGTGAAAAAGCATGACTCGTTTGGACGTTACCTTACTATTTATGGTCAATTTTAAGACGAGATTAACCTTCTAAATGACCAGTGGATGTCTATCGGCCATTTCAACAAGTATCAGTAGAATGGATACCATTTTTCGACTATTTTTCGACAAGGCTCTTAACGACCAAAAAAGTCTCCTTTTTTCACAACAGTAGGTACTCGGGTAATACGTATGGTAGACTACCCTCTGATCATTACTTTAATTAGTGCTGGGGATCTCCCGCGGAGCCTCAGGTTAAGATACATGTAAATATATGTAAAACTCAAACCCTTGGGGAATGATTTTGTATGGTATTTACAATTTGCCAGATAATCCACGTGTTTGGTTGACTATGGGCACACGGAACATTCTCCCTATTTTCGAACGGAATGAGAACCCGATGTTCTTGGAGATGCGCGATCGATGCATAATAAGTAATTCAACCCCTGGGCCTGAGCGTGTGAAATCGGTATATGAGCTTATATGCTGGTGATGGGAAGTTGCAGGTGAACTTAAGTTATCTAGCGTAGTAAACACGGTTGCGGCAGACGGAAATAGTATCATGCAAATAGCAATTATCCATTAGCGATTTTTGCAACCGAAACAGAGTGCGAAAAGGGTTAAAGATCGGAGTGAAGACATCTAGATGTTCTCGTGCCCAGACTTTTTCTCCGCGCAAGCTTGCGAGCAAGGAGAAAAAGCCTTGCGGAAAAAGATTAGGAAAGAGGGAGACATCTAGACGTGGCAGTGGACAAAGTCCGAATTGTGTCCTGGCGCCGGCATGCGCACGTGAAGGCGGTTTTAAGAGTAAACAAAAACGATACATGGAAGATGACTTCTAACCTCACCTGTCGGTACTGTAAATGGTATGTATATAGCGCACAACATCAAGTGATCATATATTGATGAGGTGCGCATACAGTCAATGCGCTCCAGCTAACTAATGTTTGTTTGAGCTCATGCTCATGCTGGCTGCAACACCGAGGGCGTACCTAGCTCTATCTCCCCATTGCGGACCATACCCTGGAAGCAGTCACGCAGCAATGAACTTCGACCCACGCAAATCCAGATTCGCGCTATGCGCATATGGAGCAATGCCGATGGGAACGCCATACATACAGGATGGTATGTACGAATATAATCCATAGACGAACTAACTCTGCCAGTCCTAATGCATCACCAACGTCTTGCGGTGCAGATTAGGATTTAGATTCACCAAGTGTACTGATACTGAATTCAAAAGTTGTGTATTGTAACACGAACTGATGTTGATCATAATAATCTTTCCAGCCACCATGTGCTCGACGTACACACTGGAATTCAGAGATGGAATTAGTGTGAAATTGAGTCTGCGCTGATATTTTTGCACTTAAAACTAAGACTGTACGACATATCTAGAGTGCTGATGCCAACACTATGGAGCGTTTACTCAGCACTTAATATATACTCTGATCTCATAAACCAGACCCCTACTCTACTAGCCGCAACGACGAATAGGGTATATACGCAAGTACTTAAGTACTTATATGAGCAATGAGCGTCAAAGTCTGGGTCACGAGATTATATACTCTACTGTTGAGGTGGCAACGGTTTAATTTGTTTGTACTGGTATTTGTCCAATCACATTTCTACCCCTCCGCAAGGATGTGACTATGCTTCTCCGTCGAACCCTTCGTTCCATCGATATATCGATATTATCTACTCTACATCTTAAGCACCAACGAAACGCGATTTCTTTGTGAATACTCTCGTCTACACATCTTAAGAGTCCTTTATACCATGAATCGCGATACAAACGGAGGTTGGTTACTGGAGCATCTGGAGTAGCTACGTAGTGCTGAAATTTACATGGTTCAGACAGGTGCGGGGGACGTGCATCCAGGCATGATTATAGCCATCAATCCAATAGCCGCGAACACACCCAATCTCCCCGGCACGGTGTACGAGAGAGGTGGAAAGCGGTGCTCCAAAATCCATTCCTGAGTAATAGACATTCTGTGCCTCCTTCGTTGAAGAGAAAGGAGCTTACCCCCGATTTGACTGTGCAGCCAAGAGCGAGAGATCTACATGGGCGACGCCGTCTGCATCTGCGCCTACGTGTTTCCGAATAGGTGGAGTCCCACCGGATTGGAATGAAGATATTTTGCTGGCTGCTCTGCAAAATATCGATCCATCTCTTGAGAGTCACAACCACGAGCTATCACTTTACCCCGCATGTCATGGCCCTACCCAGACGGCATTGATCAACTTCAACACACTTCCAAAATACCTTGGGTGTCTTAACGGACCCCAAAACAAGCGGATCCCCAGCACGGCTTCCGGGGAGGAGGCTTTTCTGGCGATTGACAGTGACTTTTATGATCTGACACCGTTAAACACCCCTGATGATGAAATTGTCGCGGAGTCAGTTATACCATAAATTCTCCAAAATTTACACTAGATGCTGATTTTGGGGGTTGTTGCAGTGTGATTGCAGTGACCGGCCTCGCTGGACATGCGTTCGGATCCTGGAGAGACCGCGATACTAACCGAATGTGGCTCAAGGATTTTTTGCCAAAGGATGTCAGGAATATCAGAGTTATGACCTATGGATACAATAGCAATCTTGTTGGACCTGGGAAAAATAGTATAGGGCTGATTGATTATCGAAGAAACTTCATACAGCAATTAGAAAATGCTAGAAACTCTGATAAGGTTTGTATAGGCGTCCAGCGCCGGTGCGTTCTGATCTTGCAACTTTTCTACTGACTTTGGGATGCTTTGTGCATTAGAATCGGCCTATCATATTCGTAGGGCATAGTCTTGGGGGTATTTTGATACTACAAGTAAGCTTCACCTCTCAACATGAACATATGGCTCTGTGGATTCGCTTTGGCTCATAGTTCATCCTTGTCAGACATTAGTTGAATCAAAGCGAAATCCGCTTTACAAATCTATCCTCGATTCAACTCTTGGGATTTTCTTTTTCGGAACGCCGCACCACGGGCTCCGGACGAATGAGCTAGAAGTGATGGACAATGACACTGGGGGGCAACGGAGTACTTTACTACAGCAACTAAGGGAGGGTTCGGAATATCTTGAAAACCAAAGGGAGGATTTGCTGCATGTATGGGAGTGCTTTAAAGGAAAAATTGTCAGCTTTTATGAGCTTGATAAAACACCGTCTGTCATAAAGGTACGCAACGCATCTTTAGACTGTCATCGTAAAATAGCCGCATACTCTACTGGTCTTCGACTGGGTGTACCCCGCTAATCCAGCCCGATTTGATACCATTCTCGCTCCTCAAGAAGGATTTATCTCTTCGATATCGACCCAACCAGTTGCTTACTTTTTGACTAGACGGAAGCAGGAACATTTGCGAGAGATGGCCCTAAGGTGCAAATGGTCCAAAGAAGTTCTTCGCAGTTGTATCTATCTGGTTGCGAGCACCGGATACCAGTTGGTAAAAACCATTCGAATATGGCGAAATTCGCCACTCAAGCGGACAGGACCTACGAAACGGTGACTGTATACATGAAGCAGTGGGTTGGTATGTTATCGACGCTGTGCAAATAGATAAAGCTGATATTTTCAAGGCGAGATTATCACGCCCAAGGTAGTCCGATCAAAGATTAAAACCTTGGATCCGGATCAGTTCTTGCAAGTGCTGTCTACAATCACTCAGGGGAGGCATGAACCTAAAACTACACATGGTGATTGTGACCATCCAAAGTTTTACTGGATTTTTCGAGACATGGACTTTATGCAATGGCTCTCGGCAGATCGCTCTCGAGTGCTCTGGCTATCCGGACCGCCGGAATGCCACATACATCAAGCTTCTTCTCGTCTCGTAGACCTCACCAAGGAAAAAAACCCCGAAGCGCAACCTTATGTGTTGTATTTTTTTTGTTTTGCCCCATCCGAGAATATGCCTATTGTCACCATGTTTATGTGTGCACTTGTCCATCAAATTATTGAATGCCTACCGTTATCCAAGAGGAATTCGGCCATTACTGGATTCTCCGATACCCTTCTCAACGGCATTCTCTCCAGGGGATCATCCGATAGCGGATTGTCCCAATTAAAAGCCGACGTCTCTGTTGACAAGCTGCTGAGAAAGATCTTAGATCTGTCGGATAGTGAGCATTGGAATGCTTTAGTGGATGTTTTTCTCAATATTGAGGAAAAGCAAGTTCTACATATAATCATCGACGGAGTGCATAATCTGGAGCATCAGGTGGGCCGCTTCGTCCAAGATGTCCATAGATTTATTACCCACTTACAAGAGCGATTTTGCACCGTCAAAGTTTTACTTACTGGACGATCATCTACTGAGTTCCAGGAAATATTCCCTGGCGTACCAGGCATCGAATATGATAAGGAAAGAAAAGGTTTGCATTCAGTTTATTTTTTAGAAGTAGCAGCAGTGCAGAGATGATGTGGCCGGCAACGCCCCGAAGACCGCTGGGAATCTGCAGCTGGGGATCCCGTTAGCTTAGTGCACCTCACTCCTGTCCTCGTGTGATGTCCTACCTCTATGTCCAAAGCTAGATTACCATTCATCGGCTAATTGTAATCATAGAATGCCTTGCTTCGCTTCGCTTTGAAAACACACGCTATCATATGATCTCACAGCGGCACCAAGATTCTTGCGAGTGGCTCTGGACGCATGAACAATACACTGCATGGTCCACAGCAGAGAGCTCCCGTCTTTTATATATCCAAGGAAAACCGGGTAGCGGAAAAAGCACTCTGACTAAATACTTCAGGCAGAACCTTGGAAAACGCGAACGGAATGCAAAATCAGCTATTATTGCAGACTTCTTTTACAGTGACCGCGAAGGCACACTTCAAACAAGCCACTACAGCATGCTTCAGTCGGTTCTTTATGGTGTCCTAGAACAGAGAGAATCTTTTTTTTTTCACTATCAGCAAGAGTATCGCAATTACCGGGAAAAATATATGCATCTTGCCGATGAACACGCAGAATGGCCTTACGAGTCTCTGAAGCGGGTTCTTACGGCCTTTGGGAACTATCCACACTCAGAGAGGCTCTATCTAATTCTCGATGCGGTGGATGAGTCAAGCGACGAAGACAGACACGATATCCTCCAGCGGCTGGTTGATCTCTGCTCAGCAACTGAAGGAAAGTGCATTGTGAAAATATTCATTGCAAGCCGGCCAGTTGTGGAGCTCGATAATAAAATCAGTAATCTTCATAACATAATTCGTTTACAGGCACAAAATGCAAAGGATATTTCGAATTTTGTCCTCTCTATTCTCGACAACCCCGCATTCGACTTTACGAGCGAAATTATTGATATAGCGAGATCCTACATAGTTGAACATGCTCAAGGAGTATTTTTATGGGTAAATCTTGTTTTAAAGGAACTGTTGAAATATGCAGAAGAGGGCTGTTCGCCGCAAGAATTCCTTGACCGTTTGACTAGCTTTCCCAACGAACTTGAGGACATCTACAGACTTATCCTCTATAGATTGGACAGAGGTGATGGCCGAAGTATCGCACACGGTGTAAGGCTGTTTCAGTTTATCTTGTTTGCCTACCGCCCCTTTACCTCCACCGAACTTCAGCATGCTTTCGCAGTCCCGGATAATCTAGATACCGAATTCATCTCATCCCAAGAATTATTTCTGAAAGCTATGATTCCAAGAATCGACAAGCGAATCGTGCATTGCGGTGGCAACATATTGGAGATCAAGCATCTGGACGGTATTAAAACATTCTTGCACATCTGAGAGCCTTATGGCTACGAAACTCCATGGCTGACCCATCGGCACACAGGACATGGGAATGTCGTTCAATTTATGCATCAAACTGCTCGCGAGTTCTGTTTGCGGACAATGTGTTCTGTAGACACGTCGATGTCCCGGCTGAGGATGAGTCACGATGACTCCCACTTAAAAATGTCTATTACCTGCATCAGATACTTAACACTCTGTGTCTCCCGTACGGCTCTGGGAGATGAGTTCCCAAGTATCGATTCTTGGACTTCCAAACACTTTGAAGCATATGTCCTATATCTCCATGATAGACCACTGCTCAACTATATCCTACGTTATCTGAAGTACCATATAGGCCACTCCCACCAGCTTGCAGACGTTTCAAGTCTTACCTCCCAGCTCTTCGAGGAATTGGTTGTGCCTGGTAATCCAGCCAGCAGACTATTTGAGAATTGGGCTCCCGCAAACCTAGGCAACTTGGGGACATTCAATTGCGAATTGACCAGGACATCTGGATCATTCAGGGACAATATTCTGCATACGGCAGTCAGCATGATGTACCCAGACGTAGCTGAGGTACTGCTTTTGGCTGGTGCTCGAGTTGATGCATATTGTCATCTTCAGCACAACAAACCATTGATTGTATCGGCAGAGAGAGGCTTCAATGCTACAGTTCAGTTGCTCATAGACTGGGATGCCAACAAAGAAGCCACAGACTTAGGCGGGCGGGCGGCGTTGCACTTAGCCGCGGAGAATGGTCATGACTCCACAGTCCAGTTGCTTGTCGACCTCGGTGCCAACAAGGAGACAAAAGAAAAACACCACTATACAGCGCTGCACATCGCCGTTCTGGGTGGTCATGATTCCACGGTTCGGTTGCTCGTCGACACGGGTGCAAACATGGAGGCTGAAGACGAAAACGGGCGGACCGCGCTGCACATATCCACTGAGAATGGCTATGACTCTTTGGTTCAACTGCTCGTCCACAAGGGTGCAAATCTAGAGGCCCGAGATGAGGAGTGGTGGACGGCGCTGCATATCGCCGCTGAGAATGGTCACGACACCATGGTTCAGTTGCTTGTCGAACTCGGTGCCAATAAGGAGGCAAAAGAAAAACACCAGTATACCGCGCTGCATATCGCCGCTCGAAACCACCACGATTCCACGGTTCTGTTGCTCGTCAAAGCCGGTGCAGACATGGAGGCCCGAGACGAAGACGGACGAACCGCACTGCACATGGCCGCCGAGAATGGTCATAACTCCACTGTTCGGTTGCTTGTTGAGACCTTGGGCGCAGATATAGAGACTGGAGATGTAGATGGACTAACAGCGCTGCACATCGCCGCCGGGAATGACCATGCTTCTACGGTTCGGTTGCTTATCGAGACCCTGAGCGCAGACATAGAGGCCGGAGACGAAGACGGACTGACAGCGCTGCACATCGCCGCTCGAAACCACCACGATTCCATAGTTCAGTTGCTTGTTGAGACCCTGAGCGCAGACACAGAGGTCAGAGATAAGAGCGGACGAACAGCGCTGCACATTGCCGCCGAGAATGGCCGTGACTCCACGATTCGATTGCTTGTTGAGACCCTGAGCGCAGAAAAAGAGGCCGGAGATAAAGACGGACGGACACCTCTGCACATTGCCGCTAAGAATGGCCGTGAATCCACTTTTCGATTGCTTGTCGAGACCCTGGGCGCAGATATAGAGGCCAGAGACGTATACGGATGGACAGCGCTACACATCGCCGCTTGGGACGGTTGCGACTTTATGATCCAGTTGCTCGTCGACGCTCTGGGTGCAGACATACAGGCTCAAGATAAGGAGGGATGGACGGCACTGCACTTTGCTGCTTATAAAGGTCACAACTCCACGGTTGAGCTACTTGTCGAGACATTCGGGGCTGACAAGGGGGCGGCGAATGCATATGGGCGGACTGCACTACAGCTGGCTGCTCAGAAAGGCCACGTATCCACGGTCCAGTTACTGAGATAATAGTACCAGTGTAGCATGTGTTCAGTTCTGCTTAAGTATTTTGGCCCAAACTCCTGAAGATTCTGGTTCTGAATCAGCACCCACCATCATGACACTTATGGTGTGGATGAAGTATGTGTTTAGCGTCTTCCTTGGTGATAGTCGTCGTAGCCATGAAATTATGTTCAGCGTGCTATGTCGGTTATTCGTTTTGAATTTGTTGGGACTGTAGTGTGAAATCTCATTCGAATGCTAGCTTGTGAGTGGAGGTGAACAAAGAAAACGGCGGGACATTTTATTTGTAGTCATGGTTTCCATCAGTAAACACTGGTCTGGATTCTCTCAATCTCACAACCAATTTGAGAGAATCCAGACAAAAGTATAAACATGTATCTTGCTATGTACAGATCATCGATATCCCCCAATCTACCTCTCGGAGAAACAGAAAGTAAAAAGGAACACCCAAACGCCCTTCCCCACGTGCTGTAAACACAACCATAACAGAACATACCTGACAGGCTATCTTCTGAACTGCCTCCAGTTTGCTTGCGCCGCAGACGGCATGGGCCGGTAAGTATCCCTATTACTATCCCGCCCGCCTTGTCTCTCGGGTACATACTGTCTAGACGATGAATTCCTTCCCCCTCCTCCTCCCCTCTCCATCCTGCTACCACTTCTGCCATACATCGAATTTCTATACTCGGACGTATAAGCCTGGTAGCTCCTCCCATCTGCAGAAAGCCTGTACTTCCGGAACGGATCAAACAGCCCAGACGCAATCTCTTCCATGCGCGCGCTCCTTCCGAACCCGGTATTCTTGCACACCTTGAGTGTCTTTGTGTCTCGGCTGTACTCGGGTAGCGATCGCGTGTCGGTCTCGGAAACGTACTCCAGCGCGATCACACCGGAGAAGATTCCGGGTATCCCCCGACGGCTGCGGCTGATATCTGGACAGTCGTAACCGTAGTGGCCGGAGCCCGCGCAGTTGTAGCAGTATGCTTTTAGGATGCCGCGCTGCGCCGGTGTAGAGCGAGGGGTTTCGGAGCGCCAGTCGTATTCGGCGGGAGGTGGAGGAGGGGTGGAGCGGCTGGAAGTGGATGAGGGGGAGGAAGCGCGGGGATGAGGACAGGCGCGAGAGAAGTGTTTGTTGTGTTCACCGCAGTGTTGACACTATGCGAGGGTTAGACGGAGGTGGGAAGTAAGGGAAGTGAGGGGGAGGTACCAATAGCTCAGGACACGTCGCATCGGAATGTCCAGGCGAGCAGCAAACCGTACACACCCTATCCACGACCGGCGGTGCGGCGGGTCGTGGCGCGGGGTAGATGCGGAGCTCGCGCTCCTCCATGTCGAACATCACTCTATCCTCCTCACGCGACATCGACGGGAATTGGTACGGCTGGAAGTATTTGCGCTGGATGCTGTCATCGGACTGCTCGCCCTCCTCCTCTCCTGTAAGATCTACGATCGGAGGTTCGCCATCGTAGGAGGAGGATGCGGAGGACGACGCCTGCTTCCGTGCTCTGCGCGCCTTCCTCTGCTGCCGCTTTTTCTCCCTTTTCCTTTCGGCCGCTAAGTCGGCCGACGAAGGTTCCCGCGACGAGACCTCGCATTCCTCGTCGGAGTCCTGCGCGGGAGGAGGGGAGTCAGGGCGCGCGCGTTTGCGAGCCATCTGTTGCGAGTCCGGGTTGATCGCGGTGAATTGAATGCTGGGGGAATGCGAGTCCGACATTGTGAGAGACAAACTTTGCGGCGCCAAGACTATGCAACGATCCGAGGTGCGGTCCGATCGCGAGATGAAGGGGTGAGGACCGCAGTGGCAGTGCTGCCGCAGAGTTGGTGAGTGGTAATTGAGTTGCGAGACTGGTCGGTAGCAGGTGGGTGGAGATCCAGCTGCCAGGGCTATGTAGGGCTTCTTCGGTCGAGGATGGTGCTTTGGGGCACGATGCCGCCGCGCGTCTGTTTCTTTGTGAAGCTGCAATCCTCAGGTTTGGATATTGCGATAGATTATGGATTCATTGAATGTTATGCATTTTATGGAGCTGTTCTTCTCTGCTTCTTGGAATATTCCACGCAGTGGTCTAGTCGCCATGGGGTGCTGGGACCCGCGCCGCCGGCATGTGGCTGACAGACTGCCGGGTCACTTGATTACCCTCCCCTTCTTCTGTATCGTGTGCTTCCCCGTCAGTCCCTCCTGTTCCAACAACCCGTTCACCACCAAGCTGCATCGCCGACGAGTCGTACTAACGCTTCAGTTCAAGCCCATTCTCACTTACTGGTTGATTGACTGATTGTGCTTTCCTTCGCGACCTTCAATTCTTCGTTCGTTCATTCGTTCATTCGTTCCTTCTGTCGTCCCGGCCTTCTCCCCGTTTTAGCTCTGTCACCTCACTTTGGCTTCGTCACCTGTCGAATCAGCCTTCAACCACTACCACTCCAACCACCACCGCCACCATTAGTACCACCTCCACCGCGACCCCTCCCTGTCTCACGTAACACCACCACGAAATCCGTCGACGTATCCTCTGCCCCTCTCCACATCTAACTAAGTGGACAGCAGCTCCAAGGCCCCCACCACCAACATTCAAAATTCCTTCCCTTCTCATCCCCCGCACTTTCCCCCTTGCCGGCGACATGTCGTCGGACGCGCATCGACGCCGGCGCTCGAGCTCGATAATCTACACCGAACCCGCAGAGACGATAGAGGAACACTCCGATCAGGCCGCTCTCCCGAACTTGAACGCGAGCTGGGTCAACTCGAAAGGTATCGCGTCACCCGTCATCCGTCACCTATCACCCGTCTTCCGTCTTCCGTCTCATGTGGGTTGGGGTTGGGAAGTGCTGGTCGTGCCATGTGGTCGAGACTAATTGTGGAATGTAGGCGCCTGGACGATACACATTGTTCTTATCGCATGCCTTAAGATCTTTTATGACTCGGTGCCGGGCGTCTCACAGGAGACGAGCTGGACATTGACCAACATCTCTTACATGGCTGTAGGTTGCACCACATCTGCATTCCCGATGGATATGAGGTCTAACGATATAATGCGCAGGGGTCATATATTATGTTCCATTGGGTCCAGGGGATACCGTTTGAGTTCAACTCTGGAGCATACGACCGTTTGAACATGTGGGAGCAGATTGATAACGGGGATCAGTATACTCCAACGAAGAAGTTTCTGTTGACCGTACCAATATTACTGTGGGTGCCCCAATGCTCGAGGATTTGAAGATCACAGCTAACATGCAGCCGGTAAACAGATTCTTGATGAGCACACATTACACCCACTACGACCTGACGTATTTCACCATCAACTGCTTGGCCGTACTCGGAGTTGTGATCCCGAAATTGCCATGGGTACGCTTACTCCCAATCCTCTGCCACAAGCGGCGCCTCTGAAGTGCGCACGTTGCTACTGCTCATCGCTAATGTAATGCGTCTTGTCACAGTTCCACCGCATGCGCTTAGGCTTGTTCTCCGATTTGGATGAGTGATATGTCGTAGGCAAACGTGTATTGTGTTTTTTTTTCCAAAGTATTCATTTGTGCCATGTTTTTTGGTAGGAAGAGGGAGGAGGACGAGTAGAGAAATCATCATTTATTATTACTCCTCCTGATATACCGGCGTTCCAGTTTTCTTTGCCTTGTGTGTGCGTCGTGATAAGTGTGGACATTGTGCATTTTTTTGTTTTCGTTGTCGTTTTCGTTTCTTATACACTCGTTCTTTTTTTAATGGCTTTGTAGTTTTTTCCAGTGAGTGAGTGAGTTTTTTCTAGTTGTGCGGGTGGAAAAAAGCGGAATGGGGAGGCGGGAGCATACATACAAGTACTCTACAGACATAGATAGGTGTGAGGGTATTTCTTAGATGGTGGGAAGGATAGTAAAACAAAGTACTGTTTGTTTGGTATTTAGATGGGTTTTCGTGATGACGCGCGTCTAGGTATTGAGGGTTGGTTGGAGGTGATGAGATACATGGATGTCCTACTAGGATTACCACCACCATTACTGCACATGCCTATTGGACACCCAATTCTGGACATTCTTTCTGTGGTTTTGGATTCCTACATATTTCAACCGGTGGGAGAACAGGCAGATATCGAGAGCTTTATTCCATCACAATTCGTTGTTTTTTTCATTCCCTTTTTGAGGCGATGGGAAGTTTGCGGAGGTACCAGGGGACGTTTTGTGGGACGGAACTTCTGATGCAGAAGTGCCGGGCCCCAGTTAAACTGACCAAACGAAATGTTTCGAATATCTAGGCTCCAAGTCTTCCAATAAACATGCCCCAATGTCTAACATCGCTGGCAGTTGTATGGTGCAATAAACACCAAGTGCTGCAAACACCCAGGTTCGAAACCCACAGTTGGTGCTGTAAACACCCAGCCTCATAATGTGCTCTAAACACCAAGGTTTAAAACCTATCGTGGCTCTTTCTTTTTCTCTTTTGTGTGTTTAGATGTGTAGCCGAAGGGGAATTCGAATGGATCTTTTGTTTTGGACGCATGCGCATGCGCACGGATGACCAAAACTCGAAATCTTCCAATAATAGGAACCGATGCGTAGCCTACCCAGGAGTGCATGACGTTATGAACGTTAGACTACGGTTCGAAACCCAAGGCTGCAATTGGTGCTGTAAAGACCATAGCTCACAAGTGTTGTAAACATCAGCGCTGTCTTTTGTCAATTGAGACTGCAGAAGGGACTTTTTTACCCCCAACCTACCATTGAATTGACCAGCTGGACGGATTAGAGACCGTGGGCTCCGGGCAAATCCAAAATTCACGTTCGAAAATCCTCACCTAGCCAATTAAGAGTGCGATCGACTGTAGATCTACCAGAAATTGTGCGGTCAAGGGTATTCTCACTTAGATTTACCCAGACCCACGGTTTCTATCATTCGAATTGACCAGGGTCTGAATCTTCCAATAAACGAGAACTAGTTAGGTAGCTTCAATGGGAGTTGCATGGTGCTGTAAATGCCAGGTGCTTGGAACACCAAGGTTCGAAACCTGCACAATGCGTGGTGCTGTAAACGCCCTAGGCTCGAAACCTAAGGTTGGTGCTGTAAACATCGAGGTTTAAAACACGTAGAGCTCGATCTTTTGATCCTGCTTATCCGTTTGGAAATGCAGAAGGGGTGATACATTTTTCCCTCCGCCAGGGAATGTACCGAATGGATTATATATTAGAGACCGTGGGCCCCAGGCAAATCTAATTGAGAATTCTCACTCTTGACCGCACAAATGTTGGTAGATCTATAATCGATCGCACTGTTAATTGGCTAAATAGGTGAGAATTCTTGAACATAAATCTTGGATTTGCCTGGGGCCCACGGTCTCTATTGAGTCTTGTTCTATGTTACCATGGCCTGTGAACTGGTGCGTAGCTTCGCTGGTGCTCTACGGCGCTATAAACGGCAAACCACGGTTCGAAACCCAACGCTATTGATGCTGAAAACAAAAGGCTCGAAACCTGCAGTGCTTGTTCTATTTTTTTGGGAACAGGTATGAGGCTGGGGACAAAAGTCGTGGAAAGGTGCAACCAGGCGAATCAAAATATTTGTATCCACGCCACCCCCGGAATCAATCCAAAGAGGTCTCTCTGATGCTAGAATATATCTAACTTAGTCCCAAAAGCTCTCTTTTGTGTTCTTCTTTGTTGTTGTGGAGTAATTCCTATTCTCGGTGGTTGTGCTATCCACGACGAGTACTGTTGTCCCCAGCCTCGTACAGTTACCTCGGTTCAGCGGGCGCAGCGAGGAGAACAAGAGTTTGTTGTTGGCGAGTGTTGGGTTGTGGGTGATCATATGCATGGATTTCTTGCGTCTTGCTATTGCTCTCTTGGTTGCATCCGCCCTTCAGATCTTATTGTGTCCTATCTAGATCTCTCATGCGGCGGAACTCGGTCCCCTAGTATCAATGATTGCCATTATTTGTCTGGTAGATAGGTACTACAACCTATGGTGATATTTAATAATCGTAATTTCTGAGATTGATCATGATGTCTGATTGACGAGACTCCCAGTTGTGTGTCTAACAAGGAACCGCGCTCTCACCTACAAAAATAAAATATTTTAAGCGTGCCTAAATCACCAGCCAGAAACTGAAAAAAATTTTGATATCCCGAATAAAAGTCATCAATTGTCTTCGGGAATTATGTCGCCCCGCATCCCCACTTCTAATCCGCTGTTGTGATGCATGTAGAGACTCCAATATATACATTGCCAGAGTGAATCGCATATCACCAGCGGTCAATTGATATCTCATCTTCGGTGATCACTCGATGACGGGCATGAACTTTCGTTTGCGCGGACTTTGCCCGCGGTTAAGCCATTGCCGCCTCAATGTCGACCGAAGGTAACTCCGGTTTTTGCCCCTTGTTTTTCTCTGTTGCAGCAGTCAGGTAATGATTACTTGCATGATGTATACTACTGTACCGAGCACGTCATGCGTCGATGTCACGTCTGAAGAGAATTTATTGCCCACTCTTGGACATTCGATGCGCTCGTGTACCAGTAACTTCGAATTCTTTTCACCTTTTCGAGGTGTGAGCTGCGAGTGGTAAGAATATCTCGGAACCGTTAACGGGAGCAGGCATTCGAGTTTGGAAAAATCCAAATCTTGTCTGAACCGCCACGTCCCCCTTCTCCATTGTTACTTCACCTAATCTGCAAGGCTGAAGTTCACCTGCAACTTACCGTCAGTGCCATGTAAGCTCGTATACCGGCACCCGACTTTGCACTTAACTATAGTTCCGGGGGATTTGGCTGGGATTGACCTCAGTTATATGGATGTGGACAAGCCCCAACTACTTATGTAGTTATCGGTATACAAACCCCAAGCGTCACCATGTTCAATAACAAACTGCACCTACAAAACTCAATCCTCCATAGTACCAATAACGACCCACGTAACTATTGTAAACTAAGCGAATCAGAGGGGTTGGAGGTGAGTGGCGTAACTATTGCGATGAGTGATGGAGTTAAGCCCAGTGCCTGCACTATGAGCATGTACTAGGCTCGTCTACATGCTCGGGTATGGAAGCAAAAATCGGAAAAGAATCTGGAACGGTAATTAAACTACAGGAATAATTCTATTGGCGAAGCAGCAGTTCAGTATGGATCTTTGTCCAACAAAAAACCCCGTATTTTCCATATTTCTGTCCTGGAGACTGTATACTACTCCAAACCATTGTCTGAGACATGCGAGTACATCCAATTGAGGCTCTGCGGGAGATCCTCGATGCCGGGCCCTTTGTCTCGACGTCGGAAGTGAAACCCTCAACCCTAAATAATTCGCTGTATAAGGCCCCAAAAATGTGGACCACAGGTTCCGAGACTACCAACTACATGATGAGTATTTAGTCTCAAAGTGTACACACTCCGAGACTACCAACTGATGTCGCGCAAAGATTAGCAGCGGCAGAAAACTCTATGAAGTGCCTCGAGCAGACATAACTGACCTATACAATCAGCACCAAAGTATGCAGCTGGTTTTATGCATGCAGCCACCTACACCTAGAAAAATCTGATGGGTGGATCGGTCCGCCCCTGGAATTCGTAGAGGCAACGCTGTAAAGTACATGCTTTGCTCTGGAAAAGAGCGGCATCTTTCTGGCCACATGTCTTATGGTTGACAGAGCTACATGCGTCAATACGGGTTGGGGAACGTCGCATAGGTTAAAATTAATTCTGTAACAAGTAAGTTATCTTGAGGCCCTTCTTGATGGGTTGTCTCGCAACCCGATCTCGTGCCTCACTCTTCACGGCTCAGGAACGAGACAATTTAGCGGACATGTAGGTATCGATGGTGGTTGTGTCCACTAACTCCTGCATATAATTAGCCTCGACGGTATCGTGGACCGAATCACACAATAGCCCCACATTTCTTGTCGGCGACTTGGCTCAGTGGCCTCCAGGCACAATTCTAGCCATGAATTGGGTATCGGCCCCAGATATGGATGTGCTGTTCTGAACAGCCCGACTCCACTTAGCATTCTCAACACTGGTGTGTCGCAACTAGAGGTTGGGGGTCTCGAACTGCTAACTCCCTGCGCCGCGCCAGTATCTAGTGGTCCGAGACTGTCGTATTGACTACTTAAGTCTTTATGTACACTTCATATAACCTTTATACATATCATCACTTTGCCGGATCATCTGGAGATCCACCTAAAAACCCTCACGACAAAACGCTCAGCCACTACGTGCACCCCGAGTGTGCAGTGGTGGTTGCTCATCGTGACATTCACGGTTTTAAGTTTCGAAAAACAATTGAACTGGGCATATATCTTGGGATCCGGATCTGTCTGCTAGACATGCGATGTCTACTGTCACAGGCTGCGCGATGTTCCAATCACTCTTGAGGGGTAGCAATCGATTCAAGCACTACCCGATACATGTCGCCGTCGCCTACCAAAATTTGATCGTTAACACGTGCACGAGAGTAGGCCACAGGTCAGGTTTATAGCGGACCGGCTCGATTATCTGTTATCAGAGACAAACCGGGGAGCTTTAGTATAGTAGCAGTTCGTGTCAGAGATATAGAAGTCCAAGTGGACCAATACCTATTAACATCTAATCGTTGTGCTTTACCGGAGAACTTCCCGTATGGTAGATTTATATATTCTCATCCCAATTGCAACAGCTCTAACTGTAATATCTGGGATATAGGATTACAGTCCAGTTAAGGATGTAAACTGTAACAATCAGAGCTTTTATTGGTCAACCACAGACAAGATCTGCGATAATAGAGCGACATCCGCAGTTGTAACATTGACCGGATACGTATCCGTGACACTAATGGCTATCACGGAAACTAAGTGATATTCCGCATCAAACTTGAACAGGAACATCGGTGGCAATTCTTGAGGTTTACACCCAACGTATGGTAGGCGGCTAATCGGCGCCACCGCGACGTCACGGATGCGTATTTGGTCATCACTACGGGGTGTATCTGAGTACTTAGTGTCTTGCCGAATCGCATGTACTGTGTTCCCAAGTCGAATTCACCGTTTTTCGTAGATCTCGCTCTACATTGACCTAATTAGGTTAATACTGCGCAATTGACTAGCGCAAAGATGATATTGCTCGCCATCGACTTAATTAGGTTGAAATGCTGTACCATCAGATGAGGCATATACATCATCGGCCATTGACTTCGCTGGTATTTGAGTGGAGGGTTTTATTGAAGGTCCAGATATTATCATCATTCGGGCGGTTGTAATACCGGTACCCACAGCTTGCCTCCTCCGTAGGTTTTGTCTCGCTAACAGACTCTGACTGCAGTTTTCCCCATTTCTTCCACTCGTAACCTCCTTTCCTGCCGCTGGATATATCATGTCATTTTACCTCGGCACCGCTCAAATTGCAAAGTTGTCATCTGACATTCGTCGTTGGACCGAACTCTGTCATTTTAAAAGGCTGTACCTATAGAGGAGGTGGCCTCGGTTTAGGCTAAGACTGGGCCGGCCATGAGAGTTACTCTATGGATATTGGAGATACCGACACCAGGCCACCGCGGCCAAATAGAGCACGCGCGCAGGTGATCATTTTCGTCTATACAAGCTCTTGAATCGGACACCATTTGCAATGGTTAGATTGGGGTTGTCTTTATGATAATGGCACCACAAGGCAGAGGTGCGAAGGCCAGAGGCCACACAGCTGCCGATTGACGCCGAGCACTAGAGCCTCGGGAAGATGAGAGTCGGTTAAGTTCTTTACCAAAACGGCACATCTCTTATATCCAAAAAGCTTAGTAGCCAGGAAACGCCTTCAAACCAAGTTATAGCTAACAACAAATAGTGAACACGGTCGCAGGCAGTTGGGCCCCACTAGCAGAGCAGTCACCTCGGGAGAGCCTGTCAGTGGTTGGCAGTAGCATTCCACCGCATTGCCTTATTCAAGCTTCTACAACTCACCATAAATTCAGGTCGCTGCTGCCAATTGCTGGCGGGGAATTAACGGTAGTGTGGCATCATAGTATGAAATTACCCTTTACAGCGGCAACCCTTTAAATTTTCCTACTCTCTTCCCCACACCTAACACAAAATTTCGCCAAGGGATCTGAGGCACGGTGTGAGTTCTCGATAATCTTTTCTTACCAGCAATCATGGCCACCTGCTCTTGTTACCATTCACAGTAGCCAAACAACATTTCGTTTCGTCGTTTCGTTTCGTCGTTTCGTCGTTTCTTTTCGTTTCGAGCATCTAAATCCATGTCAGTTCAATCATCAAGTGGTTGCAAACAAATAGAGAATAGAGATGGTACAGTTCTGAAGCTGGTCAAAATAGAGCCGGGGGTGGAGAGAAAGATGTGTGTCAAGGTGGGGAGATGCACGGTCAGTTTTAGTATCACCCAACATCACTCGAACTATTTTGTCCCAACATTTAAGGAAGGATAATTCCGCATAAACTGCTATATCCTCCTAGTCAACGCGGA